>JAPQRQ010000001.1:905335-918684 GCA_037367365.1 Apogon talboti
GTGTGTGTGTGTGTGTGTGTGTGTGTGTGTGTGTGTGTGTGTGTGTGTGTGTGTGTGTGTGTGTGTGTGTTCGTTTGCACAATATATGGCCTGTGCCACCTCACTGAGGGTGTGATTAACTATAGCCCGGCAGTGCACTGAGACTGAACTAATTAATGCTCCACACATTCTCATAATTTTAGAGCAACTGACCATCCCTCCATCATTAATTTAAAATATCATTAGTTTCTCATGTTTAATCTAGCAATGACAAAAGAAATACAAAGTGAATGTCCTGTGAAGTACCCGTGTTTTCTCAACAATTTTTCACGATTACAAAACAATCATTAAAGGGAAATTACAGCAAAACACCTAGTTTTCTGGCTTTCTGTGTTGTCATAAGGGTGGGCCAAAATCTGAATTCATTTCTATACTTTATTTAACTGTGATGTTTCTGGAGATTTAAATATTTTGTCGGTGGAGACCAGGCAAAGAAAGTACAAAATTTCACACAAGTTTTAAAATCAAGCATGTGAAAAACAGGAAAAATACATCACATTGAAACAGACAAGGGAAGATACATGAGACAAAATCCAACTAAGACTAGGAATTACACTGCTCAGTTGTGCAGCTTTTTAGCAGAGTTTTAACGTTTCCCAGGGAGTCATAATCATTAAGTTGTAGTGTACTCTGAAGATTATTTCATGGCCAGGTAGCAAAATAGGAGCAAGCAAAATCCTGGTAACCTTGCAGAACAGCAGATACACCAGTGACAGAATATTGTACAAATACTACAGAAGTTTAACAGGTACAGGAATATACTGTATCATATTGTTCGTCGTGTACAATACATCGTATTGCACTGCTACCAAATACTGATAATTTTAGCAAAACAATGTTGCTCTAAACAGATTCTCTCCAAATTTGAGTGACTTAAGTTGTTAAAATCTGTGAAAGTGACACCACAGTGGAGAGCAGTGACTAAATACACATCTTTTTGTGCCTTTTTTCCCTTATTATTCCTGTGATGTACATGATTGTCTTGCAACGTACCATGATGCTGTTGTGGACTACTAATCATGTATCATATATTGAGATACTGTGATGTTTCTCATATTTAATATATTGCAATACATGGCTCAGGTGCTTCATTTGCTGTCAAATATCACTGGCTCCTCAAACTCGCTGCATTTTTTGCCATCTTTTTATAAACTCCAAATGTCAACTGTTCTCCAACTATTCCAGTCATTTTTCTTTTCTACCTTCATTAGTCCAGTACCAGTGGTTAAGTCTGTTTCCACCACAGATGTCAAAACATAAACACAATGTAAAATTCACCTCACACATTCATCCTTAGAGATTACCAAGGTTTGCTGCTTGGGGTGTATGCAGAGAAACCTGCTGGTAATTCTCTAGATAAGAAAAACAGTATATGGTATGGCGTCCAATACAAAACATAACAGGTATTGTATTGACTGTATTTGGTGAGAACACTCACAGTATGGAAAGTGAGCTACGTTATTGGATTAAAACATGCGTTGACTCTGTATTAAAGTACACAATGACTCTCTTCTACACAGACAGATTGTTGCCCTCTTCAACAGCAGGTAAAAGTGACTCAAACAAATTTACTGCAAGAGCAGCAAAGCCGTCTGCTAACTCCACTGTGTCAAATATTTACTGTGTTATTAAGCAAAGACATCAGTTCACATTGTAAACATGGTGGAAGAGCTCCTCTGTGCAATCTTTACATGCACACACACCGAAGTCACACTTGTAATGTTATATTTAGAAAAGTTATATTAAAACTGCAACTTTTTGCTGCTAAAAATATATATTTATGTTACATGACCAGGCAAACAAAGCAGAACTGAAGCAAAACTCCCAGTAAACTCCAAGTGACCCAAATGGCCTGTGTTTCCTCCCCTGAAAATACCTCTAAAATGATGTTCAGCAGTTCACTTCCAAGTATGTCAGATTACTAGAGGGCAAAATTCAGAGGAAATGGAATTCACTGACCGGTAAAATGATGTCTCAGGAAAATGATTTTCCCAGAGCCCTTTCAGTGAAGAACTGAACATGTCAGAATATCTGTTAAACCTGTGCCATGCTCATTTCATGTCTGTCAGGTCAGAATTACAAACACAGAAGGATTTGGCCAGTAATGTCTTCTAAGTATAGACCTATTATGAGGCAAAACTATTGTAATGCCTGTGATGTCTGAGGAAACATTAAGAAGATCCCCTGTAAGTTCTACTGCAGTTGGTCTATAAAAAATGCACACATTGACAATTATTAGACCACAGTTATGTAATAATTATTCACAGTCAATATAAAATCAAACTAAACAGTTTATTATTTCACAGCCTTACAGTATAAATGTTGCATTTATTTAAGCCTCAGTCACAAATGCCTTTACAAACAGCTACAAACACTGTGCAAATGATTTATGGACCATTTCGTACGGCCTTCTCAAGGCAGCCTTATAAGAATGGAGAGTACGTAGAACGTTCCTAAGTTTGTAGCGAGGTGGATGATCTTGTACAAGATTTTCTACGAACGCTCCACGAAACCCCTTTTGTAGGGTGCCCTAACAAATGCCTTAGAAACAACATACAACATTCGTGGATCAGGAGGCCATTCCGGAACCCCATTTTCCTTCGGTGGCCGCTAGTAGATCGCAAGTAGATCACAAGAACACATTACATTCTATTTAAGGGCCCCTTACAAAGGTACACACGAAGAATCGCACGCCATTCTTAAGGTGGACGTAAGATGTTCGTAATAGGCAATAGCACGGCATTCGTGCGGCATTTGTGGCATTTTTAGAATGGGTTGTATACAAATTGTTAAGACATAGTGAATGACTGAACTCAAACGCAGGTGCTGAAGGGAGTGAAGTGTTTTATTAACAGAAAAATAAACATGAAGACACTAAACCTGGATGGAGATAATGCAGAGTCCACAGGATGTCGAAGATCAGGGTGAAAGAGAGAATGTACAGATCATGGCAGTGAGGAATGAAATGAGAGTCCGGTTCAGTCTGTAGAGGGCCGTGGTGGCAAGGTTTCATTGAGAACTTATTGTTTTTTAAATAAAGTTTTTGTCTCACTTTAAACAATGTCTTTACCTTTATTTCTATAATAGTGTTTACAATGAAAGATAATTATGGAGCCCTGGAGGGGCTATTTTCCCCGGATATACAGTGTGCAATTCAGCACCATGGACAGCGCACAATCCTTAACATAAAATACTCAATCACATTACTTCATATATCAATGTTCCTCAAGCTTCTACCTTATTGTTTTATTTTGTTACCTATGGAAAAATATGAACGAACCCAACGTTCATAAGAAGCTTTGTGACTGAGGCTTAAGTTCAAGAGTAACTGTGAAAATACTGAAAAAATTTAAATAAATATCATGAAAATACTCTTAAAATATGTTGAAATGCCACTTATTTACAGAAGTTTATTAAATATTATGTATACTATAAGCCAGTGGTGAGCTGTCGGACCTGCAAGGCCTTCTCTGCTGATGTAAACATCATCAGAAACACTGACTTTCTTTTACAACCTAAATTCTAATATTTGTTCCATGAAATTGTATTAATTTATTCCCAAAAGACGATTCTCTTAATCTCTTAGCCTTTTTCTTGGCTGCTACGTGTATATGATTGTAAGATATTTTGTACAATCAGATTTCAGTCTCTATGTGTTACCAGGGTCAATCTAATCTCCCCTGGGTCTTCAGAAAGAGTAGTGAGGGCTCACGTCACATCAGGACTCTTTCTGTAACCACTCAGATTTCAGTTTAGCCTCGCAATTTAGCCAATGTCATGAGCATTTGCCTTTCATTTAATTGGATGGGAACACACACACACACACACACACACATATATAAATGTGTGTGTCAGTCAGCATGCGTCAGTAGAGCCGCCATCTTGGGACGGGGCAGAGCTCCTTTTAAATGAATGAATGTCAGTCGGGGCCAAGGTGTATACAGACTTACATCACCATAGATCAGCAAATTTGAGAAGCGATGTTTTATGTCTTCGTTCGTTGCAAATGTCAGACCTGTATTTACGACCGAGCCGCGAGTAAAATGACAGAGAAAAGTGTTTTTTGTCAATATAGGGTGAATTGTCCTAATGTGGGACATTGCCTAATGTGGGACACTTAAGCTTTACATTATATATTATTATCATTATTATCATTATTATTATTACATTACCATATTGGCTTAACATTGTAATATACTACAGAATAAATTTGCCGATCTAGGGTGATTTAATTCTGTATACACCTTAGCCCCGACTGATGTTTATTCATTTTTCCACCCCGTCCCAAGATGGCGGCGGTATTGACGCATTCGGTCCCACAGACATTACCGTCAATGCGACATCTAGCGTTTATATCTATGGGATGGGAAGTGCAACATTTATTTGATATCGCTTTGGCAATATTCTTTTTGACTCATGCCAATAAAGCTCATTTTAATTGAAGTGAATTGCAACATATTTGAGGTAGAATTTTCTACGCCTAGAGTGGCTGACAGAGGAGAGGAAAATGTTTTGATCTTGGACATACTTAAAAATACATTTTCAAAGCGGACATCCGGAAAACCAGACATCGTGGAGAGAGGTCGGCCAACCCTGACACTAGTTTGCTTGTCGATCGGACGTTCTCTGTCCTCAAGAGAATATAAACTTATATCAGGAATACAACAGGACAGAGGAGACTCTCAGCCTTGGCCTCCATGGACATAAACACGGACTTAATGATGGAACTGAAACGCACAGATCACCTCTATGACAGTCATTGAAGTTTTCCTGCGCAGAGAGATTAGGTTGGATTTTGTGTATAAATAATGAGCATCTCTGGTGAGTAGGCTATGATGTTTGTTGTTTAATTATTTAGGTTTTGTCATGTTATTAGATAAATATTGATTCTGAACTGCTCCAGATGATGTACATGGCACAGTTGTGGTTGTAGTGTAGAAGTTTGGAGTTGTCTTAACTGGGTTTCTTGTTTTAGTAATAATGGTGTTCATCCTCAATATGGGAAATGTCTCGCTCTCTGTAATATGCCACGCCTTGTTATTTTTTGTGTAGTATTGATGGTTTCTATGATTGGGACGTCATAATTCCCCTCTGAAGGCCCATGTACCAAGTGCACGCCACAAGCTCACATAATCTGTGGTAAAATATAATAATGACAAAAAACGTATAAGAAAAAGTGTAAGAATTCAAATGTTTTGGTGGCTAAAGTTAGGTACTTTGAGGCAAAAAAAAATACAAGTAATAGATAAAAACTGTTGTCAGTGTGTAATGAAATGTTCCAAAATCAGGATGAACCATTAAAAGAGTGCCAAAAGCCTGGAAATATTTTATTTGATACATTTACATTTCACTCTTGAGCAACCTAGCCCTTAGCACAGTCAAATCACTCATTATGTTCTTGTTTTGTTACTGCAGAGTAATGAATTGCTGTCCACATACCCACTTGGTTTAGCAATTAGAATATGAACAACGGACATAATTATAGGTTTGGAAAACAAGGCAACCTAATAGCCTAGAATTGCTGCACTTACTTAATATGTACTTTTTAATTAATTAATTTATTTATTTTTTCCACAGTTTTGCCACTGCTTCTCTATTGATTTTTTTGTAATTAGCTGTGATTTCTGGTCCTGGAACTATGCAATGATAATATTCCAAATAGTTTTGAGAACAGGCCTGGGAGTATGAATGGAGAACAGCTAGAGAGGACAGCCAGGCATTAGTTGACAAACTATAGTCAAACTGAGAAGGAGAGTGTGGAGTCATCTCTTAACCTGCACCACTTTAGGAGACGGGCCTCGACTGTACTTAATGTAGACATGTCAGGGACCTGCATTGGATTTAAAGAACACTAAGGGTATGATAGCTAGTTCAGAGAAATAAAGTGAATGAAACAGTGGGCTAATGAGCCATGAAAAGATGGAACCCACTGGAAACAACATCTCTGCCAAAAAAAAGAAGCAAGTAAATAAATTGAGGGGGAAAAACAAACAAAGATGATTCCAGCGGCTCTTGGCTCTTGAGGAGAATCAGGCAGTGCTCAGGTAGCCTTGTTCTCTGTTTATGTGAGAACAACAGAGAAATGGGCCGAAGTGTGTTCCTCCAGGTGCATTGTGGGCATTGCCCACGGATGCGCTGTTTGATTTGCGCTCGGCCTTGCTGTTGTGCTTGTCTGTGAGTTCTTGACATGTGCACTGCCGCATGAATAATTGAGGCCTCGCACGCAGTCAGGGTCCAGCAAGCACTGCTTGCTCTCTCTCTCTCTTTTTTGCTTTCCCTCAGTCCTCCTTTTTCTTTCTCCCCCTCACTCAACCTTCCCTAAGTCTCTTTGTCTCACTTTTCTTTCAACTGGACTCAACAGCCAGTCCTTGACAGTATGATTCAAAATATTATGGCACTCTTGTTTTCATGAGATAATTACTGAGTCAAATTGTGTGTTGCTTCTGTAAACCATTATGTCTTTCTAATGCCTCTGTGCTAAAACCCTCAACTTTCCCCTGAGATAACAGCTCAATTAAACTGATATCTGTGTGTGCTGATGGAAATCTCACAAGAAATAGTTCATACAGTATTATGGATAAATTAAACAGTAAATAAACACACTCCAATCTTCACATTAGGAAGGTATATAATTCTGATTAAAAAGATTGCAACAAACATTTTCATATGACCTCTATATGTCTATTGAATTTATGTCCTTTGGCCTTTTTTAGTCCTTTTCAGCTGCTTTGACTGACACACAACATGCAGGTGTTCCTGCTGGGTCCACACCAGAGGTCTAAGCTGGAGTCTGAGATAAAGAGAAAGAGCTATACCTGGGTCAGACTGTTGATGAAGACATGCTAAATCAATGAGAAAAGACTGGAGGAGATGAGAATGTATGAGTGGTCTGTCTCCTTGTATCTCCCTCCCACTCTCTTCCTCTCTCTCCCTTCACTTTCTGCTTCATACTCAGGCCGGTACAGTTATCAGCCCCAGCAGATAAACAAGTCTGGCTGCCAGATATAACTCCAATATGTGAAACTCAATCATAACTCCGGAAACCAGCTGGGAATATGAACGGAGGAAAGAGGAAAATGAAAGCTGCCATGCCCACAGGGCAAAACCCAAGGTCCCTTTTGGCCAAGTAAAGCTCCCTCTCTTCCCTCTTTTCTATCACTTATTTATCTTAGAAAGTCAAAAAAGAAAAAGAAATCATCATACAACCCCACCTTTAAATTTTTTGTGAACATGTCCTCACTAGTTTTTATAGCACGTAGCAAAGGAGATGTGTTTGGTGTCTTCATTCTTGAGTTCAGGACACTGATAGCTGTAGGGTACACGTTTCTGAAGTCTTCTTCACTCGCCATCTTTTGTGAGTAGGATCTCTGTGATTTCCACTTGTCAGTGAGGGCCAGTCATGCAGAGGGGATGGGACCTGTGCATCAGAGGGAGAGAGAAAACTTAAAGGGAAGAAGAAAAAAAGCAAGTGTGTGTTGAAGGGGGGGACTAGCTTTGACTGGACTCACTCATGCTTTGACATTGACAGCCCTGGGAGAGGAGAATAGGACCAGCTACCCCAGAGGACCATAGAGAAAGGGCGAGAAGGAGGGAGAAAGGGGGGTGAACTGCCAGAGGCTGCTTTTGGCTTTGAAGCAGGGACTAGAAAGGGCTGAGGGCACTGTTAGCCCCCTTGAAGTGGTTTCAGCACTTGTCACTCTTTCGGGCATCGCCTAGAGCTGTGGACAGCTCTGCTTCTTTCAGGATGAGGTCCCACAATGGACTCTGCAGCACTGATGCTTACCTTGATGTGGTGACTTGGATCAATAGTCAGACCAGTGAACTACTGGCACCAGCATGTTGTGATGTTAAAATGTAGCTGAAGTGCTTCTCAATGCCTGTGCGCCAGGCAAGGGAGAGGAAGCAGGTCCTGTCAAGATCATCTCAGCAGTACACTGCAGGCTACAAAGTGCTAGAAAGCCACAATGGATCAAGCCATACAAGTTTGCTCTGTAAAGGGGTGAAAATGATAGAAAAAAAGGAAACAAATCAGTCTTCAGGAGAATGACTTAGGGGTACCATTTAAAAAAAGGTGAATATAGGGTTTTTACATTTCACCGATTTCATATAAACAGTCATTAGTTTTCAGTTTGAATCAGATATTTCAACAAATATTCAGCCAGCTTTAAACAGTAACAAGCTAAACAATGGTTTGCACAAAATTTCAGCAGAGGAGTAAGGACAGTGTTTTTTCTTGTGATGGTTTCAGACATATCCTAGTTGAAAGAAATCTAAGGAAACAAAATTAGTTTTCCCCAGATGATGATGATGATGATGATGATTATTATTATCAACAACATACAAGGAATAGTTGCAGAAATTGATTGTAACATTCAAAATTATACTTTTATTAGTATATGTTCACCAAAAAAGAACACTTTTTACTCCTTTAGAATGAGTCATTTATATCTACAGTGGGAGTGGGGCACCTCCATAGAGTCCGTTGTGTATCTAAAGTAGCCCAGAATAGACTTGTGCTTCTTCCTCTTCTCTCTATTTTGTGGCAGGTGGAAGTTAGCTTTAAGGTTCATTTTAAGGTGCTGATATCTACTATGTTTTTAACCCCTTCACAAACAGACTTGTTAAACTGGAGGCTTTTCATGTTGTGAACCTTTAATGACTCATGGTCCATCTCAATCATCTATTTAGCAATTTTATGGCCAGATATTGACATTCCTCAGTTAAGATTCCAGGACTTGTCTTACAGATGAAATACAGAAAAAAGTCCACAAATAAAAATGTTTTTATTGCTAAGTATTTGTAATATTTAAACCAAACCAACCTCTTTCCAACCCCCACCCAAAGCACCTTTACTGCTTACACCTAAAAACTAACAGATGATGGGATGCGGACTCCAGTGTCTGGTGTCAAAGTCCTGTATTCTGTATATGCACTACCCAACTCAACCTCCTCCTGCCCATCCTTCAATGACAAATGACATCGCCTTTACATGTCTCTGTGGTGGCACACATGCAGAATGGCAACTTTTTTTCTGCTGATTGGTTTTTATTCATTATGCATTTCTCTGTAAAACTTGTATCTTAGCTTTAGCAGCCCAGCTCAATAAATAGCCTGAAATACTCCTGCTCCCTAAGTACCCACTAAGTACTATTAGTATTTACTGCCTGTGTTTCCTCTGGCCCCTCTTTCGGCCTCCCCGCTCCCCAAAGATAGATTACATCCAAGACAGCCTATGACCGATGGATAGGGGGCACAATGCCTGAGCCTTTGGAGAAATATGTGCTTATGAAATCATAAATATTATCTCAAACACTAATTAGCATTAAGAGCACTGGTGATTTTATTTATCAACTTTAGCCACAATTAATAACCACAGCCTTGAGAAGAGCACAAGGCAGATAGGCAGGACATGTTTGCCGCGTCAAGGCCATAAACCCATTACACACGTAGACTGATTGAGGCAGCCCCACTGGGGGAATAAGTAATTGTGCCTGAGAAATTTTAATTGCCCTGAAATGCATTCTAAATTACACTACCTTGTTTTCAGACATAAGTAACATGGCTGAAGGGCTAGGATAATGGTGGAGTGTCGTGGGTCCAGTAATGGGTTGCTAAACACCAGACTACCTTGCTTCCCCCCCCCCTCTCTGCTTTGTGTAAATCCTAGACTGAGGCTTCAATATTGAGGCCTGGAATGTAGGTGCTAATGTTTGTTAACGTTTTCTTCCACCAGTAGCCAACATCATCTTTCTGTCTCTGCTGCACGATGCTCAGATTGACAGATACTCTACCTGTTAAAAAGAGGGAAGGAGATGGAGCGGGCTGAGTTCTAGGAGGGAGGGGGGATGAGATATCCAGGGGATGCGGGGCTGATGGTGGGGCTACGGGCAGCCAGTGGTCTCATTGCTAATTATCTTTATTGTGCTTCCCTGGCAGTTTTTCTGCACAGGGCCTGTCACTGGCTCTTGTGTGGGAAGCTCTCCAGAGCTCTCCTTAGTGGCCCCTGGTTAATAACCACTGAAGGAATCGCTACGAGGTCACAAGGCTCGGCTCTGTCGTGTTTAATCCCATTTTGGATTCATAATGCATCTAGGAATGTGTGAACAAGGACCAGCTCTACTTCTCTTCTTCATGCCTGGCTAGCAGTAATTTATAGCTCATGGGCTTTTTGGGAGTTGTGCTGTGGTTCTCACTGGGAGATGGACACCCAAAGTGAGCACTCCAGGTTTGCTTTAGGCCAGTAGAGGTACTGCCTAAAAGCAATGTGTGATGTGTGGGTTGGGAGAAACAGTCAGGCCCCAAAGGTGAGCCTCTGCCTCAAATGCTTCACATACCCAACCTCCTACTCCCAGATTCGCATCTTCTCTGTGGGGGGGCTTAGACGAAACTCTGTCTTGAAAAGTGAAGTGACCACTGGGCAAAAACAAAAAGGCTTTGACTGCACCGTTGTACGAGGCTATGGCTGTATATTGTTTTTCTTTGCAAATCATGACAAGCACCATGTTGTATAACCTTTCATTCAAATACTCACAAGCACACTCTTTGTCTGGTACTCACAGCGGACTACTCTGAGAGGTTTTTGATGATTTATGTTTCACTGAGATCTCCAAACCCTGTTATGACCCTAGATGTTGCTGGGGTTTGCATCACCTCCAAATATTTTTGTGGAATTCAAAAGGGGAAACCTATCAGATGGATGAAGATTGGACTGATGTGTTTGCAAAAAAAAAAAAATCAGTAAACAACATTAATTTCATATGAATTAATAAAAAAGCAGGAAGTGGCAATTCTCACATGGGCTTTTTTTCAAGTGATACTCTCATCAAACTGTTAAAGTTTTGAGGTGAAAGCAGGATATGAATCAAAGTTTCGAACTGATGACTTAAAGTCATTTGACTGCTCTTTCATGTCTTTTTTTTTTTTTAAACATAAGACGCATTTTTATGAAAGATGTACTGAATAATTTGTCATTCTCTAGCTTTCGAGAGACTTTATTCCAACTAAAACGCTGATAGGGGAGCCAGTCTGCCAACTCTGGAGCATAGACCTCTGTAATGTACACTTCTACAGACTTAATACAAGAGCCAGTTGATCTTTGTCGCTTCAGGGGAAAACAGACACCATAAGTAAAGCCAGATATAGTTTGAAAGCACCCTGAGATCATACACTGTCTTTAACATCAAAAATGTGTCCACATGGATATTCTTAATGGGTTTAACTTGGATGAATTATTCAAATCTTCCCCCAATGCCTCTCCCTGGCAAGTGAATCTGCATTGCACAAATGGTCATAGCTAAATGATATCACTCAGCTCAATCTTTATTATTTTTTTTTTTTGTGCAACCTGCCTTTTGCGAGTTGACCCAAATGTTGTAAAACTATTTGAACTACTGGGACTAAATAGAAACTTTGCTATAATGCTTTAGTGATTTCTTGAAAGTAAAAGTGCACTCATTGTAATTGTCTAATATGACACTGAGAATGTAACACCACAACTGAGAACATTATACTTCACACAAGTGGTTTATCAAATGCGGAAATGTGAAAATATTCAATGCATGTGCCTTCTGTTCACTGATTGGGTAATATCGTATTCCCTTTAACACCCAACATTATACAGTATATAGTACATACTAAGGTTTTGGACTTAAATTATTAGATCATTAATAATTTCATATGCCTGGCAAATTCAATTTGAAGCAGCGAGTGTTGCAAAATACTGGAGAATCAGCGAAGAATTGGTCTTGGAATTGGGGAGCAACACACCGCCCCCTGCTGTGAACTGTCAAATCATCCAGATTGCTTGACTTTTTGAAGAACCTGCCACATGCGGTCTGCTTTACGAGCCCAATAAAAATGAGCCGTGGTAAAGCTCGGTGGGGCACCCACTTTGATACCCAACCCAACATGGCTTACTGTGACAACACATCACAGGGGGTCTCTGTGAAGCTAATCTCTAATAAGGGATGAAACACTCCCTCTGATGAAGCTGCTGTATGCTAGGTTGATCTTTACAGCACTGCTTTAAGATTAATGGTTAATGATGGTGTCTTCAGATGACTGAAGTAGAGGTATTAATGATGGCCCCTCCATCGTTAGACCTGTTCACTGCAGGTCTGTCCTCCTGTTTTATAAGCATTCATGTTGTTCTTTTTAGTGATTTATTTATGACAAACGTAATCTGGGCAAATTTTTCAAGTTAGTCACAGCCCTTATAATTCCAACAGATTGATGATTTTGAAACAAAGGTCAGAAAGTACTGGTTGAAAAACTGTTAGTCTCTAACATAAAAGACCACATTAACCAGCTGCTTTGATCCGAGTGTAAAACCAATTTCATGTTCTGCTGTGTTTTTCATGACTGACTGACAAGTGATATACAGGGAACAATTACTAGGAAAAATGAGACAAAATAGAGGAAAATAAAAAGAGGGGAAACAAAATTTAAAAAAGCAGAAAGGCCTCACCTATTTCATAGTTTCAGAGTTACACTTACCCATTAGGGTGTATTTACTCTAGTCATAGTTGTATACTGGAAAATGTCTTTTTTGTACATTTTAGTTTTAGTTTAGTTTATATCAGTCATACATGCATTCAAAACAACAGAAAAAGAGAGAAATTATACAATTTGACTGAAAAAGGCTCAGGCAGAAGCAAAGCTTATTAATGCCCGCCTACTTTACAGCTTAAGCTACACAATACATGGTGTCAAGTTGAAAGAAAAAAAAATGTTTTTTTTTCAATTACAGCCATAACTCTCAAATATAAATGCATATAATGCTTTATTGAACATAACAAAGGAAGTACATTGCTTAAGTTTTTAATCAGCACTATTCCACAGTTGAAGCCCTTTAAAAGAAATACATCTTCTTTTAACTTCTTTTTTAGCTTTTTGTAGCACAAATTTGCATCCACCTCTCAACTCATATTTACTTTCAGACACAGTCAAAAACTTCTGTGGAAGATTTTGGAAACTTTTATTTCTGTATGTGCTGGTAAATTTAAGTAATGTCATGAAAAACAAATCTTTCCTTCAAATATGAGTGGGAAAATTAAATGTGTGTGTAAAAATTATTATAGTCTGCAAAGAAAGCATAACTAAAAGCTAATCTAAAAATAATTGCATAGGCTAATATCAGCCTACCTTACCAACTATTCCTGTCCATAATGGCTTGAAGTTAGCTTCCTTATTAAACTGTCATCATTCCAAAGTCTTGGCTTGCATTCGCAGCATCATGTGTGTTTTATCAGCTTGAAAAGAAATGTAACATGAACTTTTGTTTTTAGTTTAGTTGGGTTGCAATAAGAAAA
>JAPQRQ010000001.1:922824-944076 GCA_037367365.1 Apogon talboti
AACCTGCACCCATCTTCAGTTCTTCGCCCAATGCCAATAACACAGTAATAACTGTAACGATCCCCAGTCAAATCCACTCAGATCGCCGGATGTACAATAATAACAGAAGTCCTCAGGAACCACCGAGGTATACGTCCTCTAATGTACGATTGCACACAGCCTGCAGTTGAAGTCTTGTATGTTTGATGACATTATTTATAGCTGTTCATATACAAACTGTATGTAAGTTTATTTAGTGGTGTATAATTTGAAACCTTTTTCTTTGCAGGGTTGTCAATTCCATCTGATTTGTTTGTCTGTTTGCTAGTAGGATAAAAAAAACTCACCACTCAAATTTGAGTAGCAGAATGTGAGGCCCTGCACTTTCAAATAACAAGTGGTTTGTTTTCGGCAGATACAGAATTTCTCAGGCCTGCTTAAATCCAGACAAGTACATTTCTGAGGTGAGTTTTTTTTTAATACCTACTAGTAAAATAGACACTACAATGCCAGTCAACACTGAACACTTGGAGAGAATTTAATAAACTGTATTAAGGGTATGGATCACTGAGGGTAAAAGGGAGAGGTGAGTGGTGTTGAATAATAGCCAGTATTTTTACAGAACACTGTGATGTCACAGAAAGTTGACCTTTAACTTTTTTGATCATCTACATATTTGTGCAAGATTTTATTGTGATTGGTGTATTGAATCCTTGAGTCAGTGTTACGGTGTTGTTTACCTTTGACCCAAAAAAATCTAATCAGTTTAGACATTTATTTCATTTTCCCTCTGGATGTTGGTGACATATTGAATTCATGGGATAAAATACTAATACTAATAATAACCTCCCAATTCTTAATTTGCTGTGCGCTCTCTGATTTTGATTGCTTTGTATTTTCTTTGTGCCACACTGTCTTTATCTCTTTATATCACATACATCTAAAGTAGTGTGTGTTTCATCCTGACTGTACAGGCAGATGTATGCATTTGCAAGCATCATAGTAAACATGGAGAAACCAATATAATAAAATAAAAAAATAATAAAATTAAAGTATACAAACAACGTTAAAAGTATTGTAGTATTCCAACGGTATGACTTTGACTCTGCTTAAGTTTTCTCTTGGTCCCTGAAATTGACAATTTTTTTTACAGACCTATGGAACTAGGTTTATTTACAAGTGTTTGTCTAAGTACCTGACATGACTGACATTACTTACTATCAATACCAAAAGTATTGTAGTGTAGTGGCATAAGAACATCTAGTTGTTGATGGTGGGATGTCATTTCTTGCAACAATTTAGCAAAAGGAATGAAAAGGAAAAAAAAGCACAAAGAACTTCAAGCTACCACCACCAATAAAACTCTCAGCTTTCTGTGTTTTCTGTTCCTTTCCTGCTCCAAACATTGTTAGTTTGAAGAGGTGATGTGAGTTGACAATTCTCTCCCTTCTACTCTGGCTGCCTCCCCATCCCCTTATCCCCACCCTCTACCCACTCTTTGTCTCCTTCAGAGTCTCCAGGAGCTTGATATGGAGCTTATGGGGAAAAGGAGGAAGATCAATCCTGGTGTCAGCAGCTCAGCGCACATCTCTCCCAGTAACGGCAGGACAAGTGTCAGCTGGAAGAGAGGCAGCCGCCATGCAGAGAGAGAGTGAGTGAACAAGGGAGAATAGGGGATGCTGGTGGTGGTGGTGGGGGTTCGGGGGAGAAAGAGAGCCCTCTGCATGGCAGCCAAGCGAGTGAGCAAGCGAGCGGCCAGCCCAAGGGAGTGCACCTCCAGTAGACAAAAGATCAATTCTCTCCATTTCACTCTCAGCTCCTGATAACAAGCAAAAGTTCAGCAAGCCCAGGAGCTGTCTTGCCTTTGAAATGTGCATTCTGGTGTGCTACACACATGCAGTTGCACACTTACGCTCTCATACAAGTGGCATGTACACACACACACATAAACAATCACTCTTGCATTTAAATTGAGAGGCCTAGTGGTCCTAGATGTGATTACGCAGTGTACAGATGTTATGTTTGCAAGACACGGGAGACAATTAGAAGTAAAGTCCACGATGCAACAACACCGTCTCAAAGAGATTTTCATTGAACCTAATGAGCGCAGATAGTGTTGGTTTGTTTTTGAAATTTCTGGGTTAGAGTCATTGTTTCCTTGATGAGGCAGTCTGTTTTCCAAGTTTGTCATCTGCACCATTCAACAATTTTGATATGTTACCAAATGTCTTTCCTGTAGGAACAGCATCCTTTAGTTTGGCTTTGGTTGAGGATGCAAAAACAGAAAGTAAAGAGAAAACAGCACTAGACAGGAAGCTGTTGCATTTGGTCAGAATCAAAACATAATTTGTGACAGTATGCTGTGCCAAGGGTGTGCGGTTTGGATCGTGATTGCGGGTAACATTGTTATTGGCAAAGGGCTACGACCAGTCAAACCAAAAACATGCATCTTGAAGAGCTTCATTTTGTTTTTCTGCAGACACAACTGTTATTGATAACACTCTCATTTGGAGGAGTTTATGGAATATATTGTTTCCTTCCTGTTTGTGCTAGTACTCAAGTCGCAGCACTTGTTTTTGTTGAAATTTAAAGAGTTACCCTGAAAACACATGTTTGTGGGTTTTCACTGCTGTGTACCTCATCAAAAGTAACAACTTTAACGTTCATTACAGAAATAAACGTGTGATGAGATGTCATTTATATGGACCTTTCCTCGTCCAACACTGACATACTCCCTTTAAACACAGAATTTCACAGTCTGTGCATCTGAGCCTTTTGTTTTCCAGATGCTATACATGCACATGTTTATTAGGGGGAACCAAAAAAACCCAATCCTTACATCTTAGACATGTTGCCAAGGCTTCAGTTCAAGACATTGAAAAACCAAATTTTATGCACAAGTGTCTAAAGGAGATCTCATTTCCATGCTTGGTGTTATTCAGTGAGTCCTCTCTGTCTGTATTCATTGGTTCTCTGTCTATGAAGGTTTAGAGATTTCTCCTGAACTCCAGAGAGGCTGATGGTGTGTGACAGTTCTGTAGCTGGTTCTATTTAAGACAACCACAAACAGAGAGTAACTCTGCGGAGGTTAGAACCTTGCCAGTTTTCATCAGAGCGAGACACAGAGAGTGGGTCACTCTGTGTAGGTATATAGGACAAGCACTGACCCCTTATACCATTGTGTGCACCCTTGGCTTGTTAAGTGTTGATTTGAATGTTTTTTTCTAGTCTAAATGTCATAACAGCGTCTGTGTAATGTACCCAATGATTAGGTTTCTCTCAGGGACCCCTGTCCATGGCCCCCAACAGATGGCCTGCACCTCTTTTTATATGCAGATTTATTCACTGGGAATGTTTACAGATATCGTCATTACATGAACATCCATATCTAAATAGGCAGTAATTGAGGCAAAAGCTGTCATCCAGTCAGTGTTGTTTTTGTCATGTTCTGGATGAAAGGAACAACTTGCAGAGAGGGACAGCCAGTATCACACAATTGACCTTTTACATGATTTTCAATTACTGGAGAGAGTAGAGAAACCGAGGGGTCCCTGTAGTGCAGCTGTCTCTGCTGTCTCCCCTCCAGAACATCTGCCCATCGAACATGGCAGCGGCTCCTCTTTCTCCCCGTGAGGTCGCCTGCCCTGCCCACGATGGGCAGGTGTGTGCTGGGCCAGGCCCCTCTGTCATTAAGCGGCCCAGCTGTGCTGTCACGTTTGGCAGAGGCGGGTGTCATCCATGACCCTGTCTCAGCTCCCTCTGAGGGGCATACACAGACCTTGACAGGGCAGCTGAGGGTAAAGCCACGCTTGGAATATCTATGAAGGACGACTATGTCGTCCCCTCCTTGCACCCTGGTGGGCGCCACCTCTGCATGCTTGCCTACCCTCCTGCCAAAGTGCAGGTTGGGCCCTCATCAGCCGTGTCAGTCAATAAAAGTAGAGAACATCACACCTCCCCTCCTGCTGTGTCCTGTGTGCCTTTTTAAAGGAGAGTTACACACTTGGAAAGGAGGACAGAGTCCTGGTAGATATTTTTAACTAACATACTGAAAAATTCAATGCATACTCACAAAATTTCCATTTACACTTTTAAACCAGTTTAATGTGAATTGAATTTTTAGTACATCATAGAGAAGTACACGGTGAAGAATAGTAAACGATTGAAATTGGATCGTATTAGGGCTCACTGTTCCACAACACTTTAATGAGCACATGGTCATACTATACATTTTGTTATTGTTTGTCATTAAAAAGTGGGAAAATATTCATTTGTCAGAGTCACAGGAGCTTAGGAAAATCTCAGTTGTAGTGTGGATATGGCCACAGGAACAAGCAGTAATAACATCTGTTTGCTGTTCATACATGTATGTTTTAGTGTGGCTGGTTGAAACATAGCTGTTAGACAAGTAGAAAAATGTTAAAATATTGCATGCTTACTAGCAGCAGTGTGTGTGGTCCATTAATTCATCAGCATTTATGTCCCTGTAGGCTACTATGAATTTAGCAGCAGGCCAGTCGTTCCTGTTAACATTCATGTACATCATATGATACAAGTACCTCGCTGTTACAAACATGTAACTGACATGACACAAACTTGTCTACTCATTCAGACTCTACATTTGCCACTGAAGAAACCAGCATCTGCAGAGAGTGAACTGTGTGACTGTAGGACCACAGATGTTTCTGCTGAGCCGGCCTACATTATGATGTAAGAATGCGTTTTATCTGTCCATTGAATTCTAGTTCAGTGAATGAGTTGCTGGGTTCAGAACGTTAACCCCACTTGATGTTATGTCATGGGACAGGGTTACAGTAGAAGAGGTGGTGACTCCAGTGATCAGAAAGGCTTTTTCTATTTGATGTCACATGTAGTTTTTATGTTTTACCACTCTAAAACACACAGGCTTTGGCGTCAGAGCTTAGTCTAGAGCAGGAAAAAGAGATGACATGAAAATCAGTAACTGATGTTTGGAATGGGATGAGTTGATCTGTATTTAGACTGGCCATGTTGCATAGTCACAGTTGAGCCAAAGGTGTATTCAGAGCTCAGTTTAACACAGTTTAAGGAGGTTAAATTTGTGCAAAAGGAGGGAAAAACAAAACCGCTTTTTCAGAAAAGGCCCACTATAGTGTACATAATTGCAACACAATGCAAGATAAAGACTTATAAAAAACATTATTCGGTACACAACAAATCGTACATCTTCAAACAGTGACTTAGTATCGTTTCTATTGTGTCACTGGAGGACTTATTCATTGCAACGTTGTTCCGTTTTATCACCTCAAATAAAATACACACCAAGTTACTTAATCCTTTTAATAAGTATCACATCTTTTTTTATTCTCACAACCAGAGTTTAATTTCAGAGGCATTGTATGTAATAACATGTGATGCAATTTGTACTTCTTGTTCAGTTTGCAGTATACACCTTCACCTTCTATGAGATGACATTGCTTGCAGGTGTTTTTTTTCTCTTTCCAACAGAACTATGTTTATGGCATCAAGTGAAACATGCCTTTAAAGTAATCAATCTAAAAGCCTGGCCATCACCAAAGTAGTGCTGACAGTTGTCAAGTCTTGCTTGTCTAATATTTGGCTTCTCAGGGAAACAAACTCTTTGCCCTGCATATTCCAAAGATTTAATTAATTATGCTGTGGTTAGTCTGTCTGTTGATGTCAAGATAATTCCCAGAAATGGAGGAGTTATCTTTGATGGCAATATAAGCTTGAATAACTCAAGTGGATTAGGTTTTACTTTTCTGTGCTAAATATCTCACAAAAATAAATCTCCATGACTGCGCCTTCTGTTTTAAAGGCAACTCTGTCTGCAGACGTTGGTTCATGCACAGGTGAGATGAGACAAAACTTTCACCACAATATTTTTTCAGCCTTTATTTCGCTAAAATGTCAAAGTTGTGCAAAGTCTTTACCTTTAGAATTACAGGTATTAACTGTCTTAAAGGGACCACTGCCCTGAAATACAATTCATGCATCACATAATACTTACAAAGTATTTTTAATCAGTTTAAACTTACCAGACAATGATAAGAATGTAACTACTCAAAGTCTACTTCTCTGATTTATGTTAAATTCTATATGTGTGAGCATGTGACCATATATCCTCAGATTTTCATCATTAGTGGATCCTTAAAGTTGAGTTATTCAGTTGAATATCCTTGTGCTCTACAGAAAAAGTCCTCTCACTGTGCTGCATCCAAGCTAGTATGAGCTCTATATCTTGTTTTGACCAGCAAGAAGTCTGGAATGTGATGTTTGTTTGGTCATTTTTGAGTTATTGGATTTTTTTCTGTGTCAGTAGTGTTATTCCCAGCCTCACCTACAGTGTATACACACACGTCTGGTGTTATTGGCAGCGCGCCTTCATCCACTGACACCTCCAGCGTCCCTGGTGGCCTTTGTCACAGAAGAAAGAGAATGATCAATATCCCAGTTAAACTAGACTTTCAAAGCTGATCGCAGGGCCTCGTTCTGGGGCCTTCTTCTTTAATGAATTTTCTTTCATTCCACACAAGTTTTTAAACATCAAACAATAAATCGGCCAGGGCACAGTAAAATATTTAGATCTATTGACTGTGTTTGAAAAATGTAGAGGGCAAAAACTCTAGTGGTTTGATGCTGATACATTCTGAACACTTTAATCCACCCGAGTGTTTCCTTTTATCTGCCTGGGTTTCTCCAAAAGAGGGGAAAAGGGCCTCAAGAATGTTCTCAAAGATCCAGCAACTCTTTCTTAAAAGCTCCTTACCTTCAATTGCTCTGTTCTGAAGCAGTGATTCTCAGTGTTCTCTGTACCAAGGCACACTTAAAAAAAAAATCTCTGGCACACGAATTGATTGATTCTGTGAGAAGATCAGACAAATCCTTCAGTGACTATTCACCTTAAATGACAGTGAGACCTGTAGACATTCCATATTGCAGGTTTTAATTAAATACACATGAAATTGAGTTTTAGTCACATAAAACGTAAAATCTAACTTATTTCCACTTGTCGATAAACTCTAATGTGAAAATCTGTTGCTTACACATGGCAGTGTGATATTACAAATGTTGAGAACATCTGTTTTATTCCATTAGCAGTTTACTGTAGAGCTATTGTATTTCATCACCTCCACCCAAAACAACCCTTTTCCTCCCTAATGAGGCTTTTATATATATGAAGCCACAATAGTTTATTGCTGGAAGCAGGTTTTATTTTGTCATGGAAGGTCTTACAACAAAGGATTCAGGTAGAAAAAGATGGCCAGGAGTTATTTAGTCCAACTTCAAACATTTTTTTTCATATTTATTCACTCTTTTCTGTGCAGAATGGAGTCTGACACAGTTGGGCTTTTTTCACATTCATCTGTGAAAAGGGAGAATTTTCCCCGATTTTAAGGTGTGCACTTGAAGCCAGATTTATGGCATTAAGTATTTTGGAGCAAGTTGTGATCTCGTGTGCAGTTTTTTTACAGTTTTTGACGTGTGAAAAATGAACGGTATCGCCCCATAGAAACAGTTGTGTATTGGCGACAATCTGGCAATATGCAACTTACTATGACACAAGGGATATTCATTTGTTTATTGCAATATTGGAAAATACAGTGACGTAGGAAAATTGTCATAGAAGTATAAGGGACACACCATCATAGTCTGAGTGAAAAAGTTTGGTCACACGACTGAAAACAGATCATTATGGCCATTGAGTTTACCACAAAAGTAACTGTTTCTGTATGTTAAATATTAATTAATACTCATTAATTGCCTTACTGCAATTATCTTACCCTACAGCAATTACTCTCCATGATCTTGATAACCATCTGTACAAAAAATACTTAATGAAACTAACACGGATGTTATATTTCATCACTAATTCCACAACAATTTCCTCCATTTTATATCAGACTGGTGTTATTTTAATTAGTCCTTCATGTCATTTTATTTACAAAGTCGAAAAGGCAAACAGGAATGTAATTATCATTTATGTGTCCAAGTCATCAGTGCCAAAAAATGACTCTGCTTCTTAGTAAGTTGTACTATATGTGTATGAATAAATTGTTGTTGAGCTTATTGTACACTAATGACATAAAAGGAGAGCAAAAGAGAATGACATCACTAAATGCAGCCACTGTGATATATATTATTTCAGATGTACTGTATATTATAACAGAATGTAGTTGAATGATTTTTATTCTCCCCATGAAAACTTCTCTATAGTGTTAATGAAATGTGTATTTCGTTATTTTTTTGGTCAAAGTCACATTAAGGTGCGCATCAGCATTTTGACCTGACCCTGTGTGGAGCTGCTCTTCCTGATGCAGTAATAAATGGTACTGCCTGTACTCATGTCTTTGCATGGCTGGTGCGTTACGCGTTCATGTGTGTGTTTGGCTGGCGTGACAGCCCGGCCTTGACGTTAAACATCTGTTGGGTGATTCATTCGGCTGCGGATGTAGAGTGACACCGAGGCACATCTGCCGAGGTGCGGGCGATCCCTGCAACCTGCCCCTCGTAAAAGGCCCCAGCTTCATCACCCAAACCGCTTTTCTGATGATTGCGTCATTTTCCCCTCCTCTCCACTGTGGCTAGTTCACAAAAGTGACATCCTGCTTCATTCCCCCGTTTATGCACGCTGGAGAGCAGCAGATGCATAGCCTTGGGGAGATTTAGAAATGGCAAACATAATGAAACTCAAGAACCTGGGAAAAGTGAGTCAGAAGGAACCTTGTTTTTTACTTTTTTTTTTTTTGAAACGACAGAATTAACATAATGTTAAAGATATGGTATATTTTATCTGATTATGAATATAAATAAAATGTGTGGGTAAAGCATGTTTTTTTTTATTTTCACACAAAATACACCACGTAGTGTATTTCCCTAAGACCAGTGTTGGGTATTCAGTGAGTTTCTTTATTCATCTTTAAAAAAAAAAAAAAGAAAGACACAATGAGTTGATTCCACTGAATGGAAAGATTGTGTTTAAATCATTTGTGTTTAAGTGACAGATGCTTCTCTTCACTACTGTGCGGTGCATTGTAATCACTTGAATGAATACAGCTTCACTAATTAAGGTTATGCAGTTGGCTGGCTTTCTCCAAACAAAGCCAGAGCAATGTAGATTGTGTTGTAGCACAGCCCCAGTAGTATAGTACAGATGAGAGCAGAGTTGATATGCTGTTCACTCTGACGAGTCAGTTAGGAAAGTACTAGACAGATCCATGTGTAGCATAATACAGTCATGTTTCCATTTAGCTCAGGATACTATTGTGTAGTGGGATAATAGGCTCATAAATTGATTTACTGTATGAGGAATGTGACTGTAACAAATTAAACAGAAATAGCTGATGACTAACAAACACAGCCAACGCAGATGACGATGACTGAAACGCACTGGCTAGTTCTTGAGCTCATTGTGCATGTTTGGCACAGATAGAGTCCAAGGACGCGCGAGGCCTTTGATCGTGTCTCTGGGGCGTCCCAGATGTTCCGACGCAGGGCAATGTCAAGTCTGGTTTATTTGCAGAGGTAATGCCCAGCCATTATATGTACAACTCATCCATCAAACAAAAAAAGGAACATTTCAGGAAGGTTTTTTTTTTCTTTGCACGACTGAGCAGTTGAGGTTTGTCAGTGAAGGGAGTCTGCACAGACCATAACCACATCTTCAGCTACATGTTTTTTAAAAGGGCCCAGGCAGGACACGTTGTTTAGTCAGGGCACCCACGGAACATTTCCTCTCCTAGTTATGCAGATGTCTGAGAGTATTATCTGCTATTTGGGGTAAAGAATCAGTGTAATATTTCATTTGCTTAGATGTTACTGAAGTAGAAGCTGTCCTTCATGAATTTACTGAGTAGTTTTAATCATAAGGAACTCATTTGAGTGTGTTCTTGCTGATTAAATGTCTGAGGAAAGTCTTAACCAGTAGGTGGCAGTATGATACCTGAATCTACAACTTTCCAAATCAAGACTCCTCAATCATTACCAAGAATAAGACCCTGACTGTTTCAATTGACAGCTTGAAATATACAATAAATCCAAAGCTGTTATTACATATGAAGCAGTATATTTATTATTACTATTATATTAATATTATTGCATGCAGTTTCACATTAATCATTCAGAAAAGATTTTAAAGTCCTGAAAAGAACTGATCTATGTAGATTATACTTTCCCTAAATTAACCTATTCCGAATTAATTACACTGCGTTTGGAACTGTAGTGATTGACTTCTAAACAAAAGGAAAAAATATATAGAATAAATTACTGCTAGATCTGATTGGAAGATCAGGCTGAACTGAGATTCACTGATTAAATTGTGAATGACCTCACTGTTTACAGTTTGCAATATACCATGGCAAAGTGAAGGCTAAAGTCGTACAAAATATCTGTAAAAGTTTACTTTTTTTGGCTTCAACCTTACTTGGCGTTGCTGAGAATTTTCAGATATTACACCATACAAAACTAAACTCTTACGCATAGCCACTTTTGTTTCACTTTTGTTCTGTTTTTGATCAGAAACAACAAATTTTCTTCACCCTTTATAAATATCAATCCCACTACTTACTGACCTCGAACATTTTTCTTGTATCAGCTTGAATAAAACAACTTCAACAGTTCACCTGCAAATTTATAACAGTCAAGAGCAACACCTTCTTTTATTTTGCAACCCTGGTGCAGTATTTACACGTCATGTGCTGAATCTCTGGTAAATGCTTTCTTCTGATATTGAAGGTATCACTCTTCTAACTGGCGAGGTTAAGGGATATAGCTTGCGTAATGCATATGTGACACCATTTCCCCTCCAACTATAACTTCAATCCCCACTGAAAGCAATTAAAAGGTAGCTGAAATCTACAAGACCTAATGGGTTAATTTCTGGGCTTGTTGCTTTGGCAATCCTAACAAGAATTCTCTTTGTTTAGCAACTGAGCTCAAGGTGGACTTTTTTTTTATTGACTCTTGTCAAGTTGCAAAATGATGAAACTTTGTTGCTGCTCTCCAAACAACAGGCCTCCTGGATCAGACGATATGAGAGGTCGCTGAATATATTTGAAGCTTATTAAGTTAGTTCTTAAAATGTATTTCCTACAGATTTAAAAAAGGAAAGTGGATGCACAATCTGCTACATTTACTGCCTCTACTCAGAATTAGAGATTTATTTTCTGAGGAGGAAAAAAAAAATCAATTAGTGCTAAATTTATTCATGGATTTCTGCGATCAATGCGGGTCCACTCAGAGGGGCTCGGTGGGACCCAGTTCATCCCAGTTAATGTGTTTGAAGGGGAATTACCATTGATGTTGTTTTCCCTTCCTCTCAGGTCAAAGACCATCTCAGAGCTGTCACGGCCCGCCACACGGGAGGAACTTCCTTCCAGTCCTTACCGTTACCCACAAGGCACGCAGACAGGAGAGAGGATGGTGTTGACCGCTGGTTGATGTCAGCGAAAGACAATCAGGTGGGTTGGCTGTGTTGAATCTAACATACCCTCTATCAGGGAGTCTCTTACTGAAGCTAATTGTGAATCCAATCAAGGCTGGGAATACCGACTATTGATTTACCCCACTAAACACACACAATAAACTAATACAGAGGGAATACATTATGTGTAAATTCACTCACAAATGGCTTTTACATCCACACAGTTTTCATATAATCTGCAGTAACCGTCAGAGCACTCCTATTCGACTTGTGTGCAAGTAAAAACAGCTGTTCTCACTCTGTCTTAATTGGCTACAACCACTGTAATTTTAATTCACATGACCTTTTATGACTTCTTGATTGTTTTCATAATTTTTGCATACTTCATTATGCTGCTCTGAAAGGCGTGCGGTGTGATCCTCTCAAATGTTCCTTCAAGGATATTCTTTTCGCTCCTTGTATTGATTTCAAACGGTTCCTGCACACAGGCTATATTTCAGGTCAATTAGACATATTTGGGCATTTGCAAATCATTTTTTTCTTTCAGATCCTGGGGCTCTAAAACTGCACTTTTGGCCCTAACAGCACTGCTCAGATTCTCTGTGGAGCTTGACATTTTGATCCGCAACAGAGACTAAATGATAACCGTTTCCTTGTAAATACTGTTGCCTGCGGGGGAGGGTTTTAAATAGACCAAGAAGGACTTTTCACTCACTCAGTTGTTTATATTCACAACTCATCTAAATACGGACAGCTAAAGTAAAATATAGTGTGCATTGCAAGCAGCAATACAGGGGGCCGCAGACCAATGTGAGGCCAGATTCATAATCACAGCAAATTATTGTTCATCACTTCCTAAATTCCTCTCCTTTTGCACTTACAAATTATGTAATTATGACCATTTCCCAAAAAGACAGCAAATAGTTGGTGATTGTTCAGTGCAGAATTTCTCCACCAGTCAATATGATATATTATTATATTTGGTATTAACATTAATCTTTCTTTCTGTAATTTGTTTTGTTTCTCTTTAAAGTGAATATCTTTAAAGATTTTTTTGTTCATGTATGAAAGAACAAGCTGCCTTTGTTTGAAGTGTTTGGTCTTGGCATGTGTGATCACTCTCATTAGTGCTCTCCTCTCACTGAGAGCAAAAGCACTCCATTTATTTTTATTTCAAACATATCATTTACTGCTGTCTGAGCTCGCATCCACATCTAAGAGAAAAGTATTTATTTGAACCTAACGAATACCCCCCTCTTGAACAATTTTAAATATAAATGGAGAGGAATCGATTAGTCACTCGCTGATTTTTGTATGTTTTTATCTCTGAAACATAAAACGAGTAAATAATTCCTTTTTACCAATAAGCGGGGAGATAGGATGGAATATTTATTTTGCCTTGAGAAAAAGTCAGCGCTGAAGTTTGACCCCTGTATATTGTCATGACAACCTAAGGTCTTTTACACTCCGTAGCGAGTAAGATGACAACATCCTCCTACTGCATGTACACTGTGAGCCGGCATCGCCCACACAGGGGAAGATTGACATAAACACTTTTTAATTGAGCTGAAAATGTTGTCATAGGATGAAGTCATTATTTTAGCACCCCTTGAGGCAAGATCTGCTCATGCAAAAAGTAAAAGAAATGTATAATTAATACAGCCAGTTACATTATGCCCGATGTGAGTCTGCACAGATAGGATAATATTATATTTGTACAGTGGCGCCCTGAGCCATTCTCAGATCGCTGATAGTGTTCAGTGTTGAGCGGCTGGCTCCAGGGAAAGACTGCTCCATGTCACATCCTTATCAAAAGAGCGTTTTGTTCCTTTTTGCACACACAGATCTTATTCCATAAGAAGGCCTGTGATGTGTTCTATGTGTGTAGATCTTTCTACAGCGCCCCCCCACCACCACCACACACACACACACACACACACACACACACACACACACACACATCACCACCACCACCCCCCCTCACTGCTCTGCTGAAGATCAATTGTGTTTGTACTGTATGTGAATGTGTATCAAAGAGTCCCCACAGTCAATGCCTCCACTTATAAGGTAATGTACTGACACGAGAGATTCCACGGGGACCGTACAGAGCTCTGTGTCTACGGAGGCTGTTCAGCAGAGGGAAGGATTGGGAGGAGGGGGGAACACAGCAGTCGTATAGTGTGGGAGGAGGAAGCTGAATTGATAACGTACACAACTTACACAATACAGAGTTGAAGAGCTGAACAAATGTATACTTACATGAACAGCACTGCAGACCTCCAGTAAATGTACATTAGAGTTCAACTGGTTATCGTACAGTGATTATTTACATGATTATTGACGGTGGAAAAATGTGAGTAAATGTCTGTATTTTTGTTGTTTGATAACAATGAAATAAATAAATTATAGATGAATAAATATGCCTTGGCTATGATGCAGCCTCCTCACTCTGACTCTATCAGGTCTGTCAGTGTTGTGCTTTTCTGATTGGTTACGATTCATGAGTAAAAACCAACACAATAAACAATGAAATCAGTGGAAAAATATTTATTTATTTATAAACACATTTTATTTAGAATCACTACCATTCAATGTGAAACTCACAAATATTGTTTGAATGTGATTCAATTGTAGATTATTTGTTTCATTTGACAAGTCAACCTTGAGGCAGTATAACAAAGTTTGGTGTCAGATTTTCTCTAAAATTTGATGCTTTAATTTCTACTATAATGTTTGATTTATTATTTTTGTAATAAATAATTGTTATTGGAATTGCTGCTGAAAAACCAACAGTTAATCAAACAAACAAAAACATTTTAGCTGATGCCTATCTGATACTTTTTTTTTTTTATCCGTTATCTTAAAAAATAAATAAATGAAAAAGTGCAGTATTTTGGCTCTGATGCTGCCTATTCTTGTCACAACTTTCTGCACCATATTCTGGTGCTGCTGAATTGGGACTTTCAGTTCAAATTCAAGTTTTACTAATGAAATTTTTTGCTGCATAAAACCTTGAGCATCTACTTGTATTTATTCTAATTGTTTCTTAAATGTTTAACTTAACTTTGAAATAGAGCTGCGATCTCCTTGTACTTTTTGTTCAAGTCAGTGTTGAACGTTTAATTAACACATGCTTTAGCAGAGCTGGAGTTTGTCTTACTCTAAGTTCTGACACCATCATGTTCATTTTTACTACAAACCTGTACATTATTACTACAAGTGTTATTCTTTTTCTTATTAATAATCAATATTGGCCCTGGGTTTAAAGATCGGTTTTAACAGTATTCCAGACCTGTGTGTTTGCCGTGCCCGTTAATCTCCCATCAAACACCTATACTGTTTCACACAGCCACAGGGGGAATACCGTGTCAGTGAGAACTTTTCATAGCAGCAAAATCACTCACCCATTTGCTTTTATTAATCCTTCAGACTTAGAAGGTAGCTGTCCATGCAGAAGGGGAGTTATTCCCATGCATTTCAATATCATATTGACCTCATAACTAGTCAAGTTTAAGTCATAAATCCATAGTTGCTCTTGTCTGAGAAGTGGACAGCTCGGTGCTCAGCAGCTCCTCCTTCCTGCACTCGCTCTTTACAGCTGGAGGTGGGAGGCAGGTCAGATGCAAGGCTGGGGTTTTTGCTGGATTTAACCCAGCCAAAGCAGAGAAGTGGGCGGATGCATGTGATGGTCTGTCCCAGTGTGTGTAATGATTTTGGTTCTTAATAGCATTAGAAGGTGCGGCATCCTTTTAATGTAAATATGGAATAAATGATATTCTCTGTCTTGGCAACATGGCGGTGCAGTGGATAGTACTGTTGTCTCACAGCAAGAAGGTCCTGGGTTCTATTCCAACCAGGGACCTTTCTGTGTAGCGTTTACATGTTCTCCCTGTGTTTGCGTGGGTTCTCTTCCTCCCACCTTCCAAAGACATGCACTGATAGGTTAATTGCCCATAGGTGTGAATGTGAGATTGACTGGTTGTTCGTCTCCATATGCCATGAACTCGAGACTCGTCCAGGGTGTACCCCGCATTCGCCCATAGGTAGCTGGGATAGGCTCCAGCACCCCCCCCCCGCGGTTCAGAAGATGACTGACTGACTGACATTCTCTGTATTCTATGTGAATACATAGGCAGTGACAGAAGGTGACCCCTGTGTCAGTGGTTTATTATGTCCGGTTCATTTGCTAGGCCAGATTCCATTGGCTGTCAGCTTTACTGCCTAACTGTGTCAGCTGGACAGTGTTAAGTCTGATGGAGTGTTTTTGCCTCTGAAGCCATCCTGAGCAGAAAGGCAGGGAGAGCTATATAACAGACTCAGTGACAGGTTCTCAAAACAGGCGAGCCATGAATATGCAAGCTTTTCCACAAACAGCCGGGGAAAAAAAAAAAAAACAGCTTGATGTGGCTGAATCTGAAAATAAGCAATTTTGCCATATTCATGCAACAACATTGACACTTTCAGCATATTTCTCCGCAAGTCTCAGTGTCTCTTCAATTTTACTTCTGCACATTGAGTTAGAGGAGAGAATTTCGTGCCTGTTTCATCACTAAATATTAAATAATGTTTCACTTTACTGTCACAACATAATGAAAACAGGAAAGGCATATGCTAAGGGATAAAAAGAAATCATAATTGGGTATATCTGAGAACTTTGTGCATTTTTTTTTTTTAGTTAGTGTGATTTTTTGCACAAGTAACATGTCTTGATTGATTGGGATAAGGACCTCCTCTTAGCGCCAAATGTGCTTCCACACTCCCCTGTTTAATGCAAATTAAGTGAGCATGTGCCTTTGATATTGAAATGATCTTGCTGCGTTCCTACAAACATTTCAGCAGATGAAATGAAACTGTGTGCACTCTCTTACTGTAAGTTACATTACTTCACCAGGGCCCTGAGCTTCAAGGGGACCCAGACTTACCAAGTACTAGCTGGTATCAGAGAAACAAATCATTTAAAAACAAAATAAGGTTTTTGTTTGGTGCAAAATATTTGACAGCAGTAAGGCCATTATTCAGACCGTGTTCACAAGGCTGGATAAATTTTTTCACTGATCCAGTGGAAATGACAAGTGAGCTTCGGTGCTGGTTTTTGATGCATTTTTTTTTTATTATTGTTATTTTTTTTTTTAATTGACTTTATTTATTATAAAGGTCCAGTCATCACAACCTGAATACCTCTGGCTTCACCCTCCCCCTCCAAGCATGTAGGAAAACTTATGGCAGCTGCTAAAAGCATGAAAAATGTAGAATATGTCCTCTCTAGAGTGACGATTTGGTTGGTCTGTTCCAGATTAGTACAGTCACAATTCAGAGCAATGTGTGGTGCTTTGTGGAGGAGGTTCCACTCCCTCTGTAGATATAAAGTCATGAAATCTAAGGTGAAAGAGAATACAATAATTCTTAAATTTCAAATATTCTAAGAAAATGAGTGAACACATTATCATTAATATTATACTCTCTAAATAGATTCCCTAAATCCTACTCATTGGACCTTTAACAAAAAAAAAAAAGTCTCAAAGCTGACACAGATAAAGAGGCTGAAATGAATTAAAATATCATTGCTGTTTTCATTACTCGACTAAAGTTTGTATTATTCCACACATGTGAGCTACAGATCTACACTTTGATCCAAAAGTAATTACACGATACATGTAATAATATTGTTTGCGCAGATGCTTCTCGTGGTTCATGGTTCTTCTCAGGACACCATGTGTTTTGGGTCCTTTGTGTGATTAGACCAGGACTGTTTGTGTTTCTGTGCATGCAATCCAAGTGAGACTGGATGGAAGTGTCTTTGTAATACCAGGTGGAAATTTCATACAGCACCGCCCTGACCTCACAGACCTGCCATCCTGAAGAAACAACACACTGATCACTAGTAAAATCTGACCACTGTTTCTGTTTAGATGAGCAGTGTTAGACATATTTTTTGTCCATGGCCGTTTCTTCTGGTTTCTCCTACTTTATTTCTTACAGATAGCAGGAAAATCATTCACAAACTGCCTGATATGTCTGGTCTAGACTTTGTGAGCGACTACTGTGAAAAGGGCTCAGGACAGGGATCAAATCAAACAGCTGAAGTTCTTTGGTCTTTATGAGGGGAAAGGGTGGTGATGCTATTAACTGTACTGCTTTCCTGTTTAGAGGAAGGGGCTGCACATTCCATGAGACGCACCATCACACTCTCACACCCTCACAGTCACACTCAGGCATTCTTGCACTGGAGTACTCCTACTTTTATATGCACCTAAACAAACTTTACACTTAGTACACATTTAATGCACATGTACACCGGCATGTACTCATGGGTCTAAATGCATGCACACGCCTTTCCTCTCTGACACACTCACACACTCACTCTCTCACTCAGTGACTCTATCTCCCGATCCTACTTTGTGTTTCTCTCACTCCCTTTACTGGAAGGACACTCTGATAGGCCCCCTCATAAGGAGAGACACACCATCCCAGTTGATTCCAGTGGGAGTCCTTCAGAGGCAGCACTTCCAGTGGCTTTAGTGCATTAAAGCTTTTACCTTTTGCTTCTAAAGGCATCGGGACAAAAACAGGCCGAGCTCTTTCTCTCCACCGGGGGAGAGAGGATGCATTGTCTTGTGAGGACACTGATTACTTAGGAATCAGTCATCAATTATTCAAACGATGGCATACTGTATTGCCTCCACCTTTAGTGACAAGACGGCCTTTCAAGGCTGGGAAGTGCAGAGACACACCCTGTGCGGTCCACGAGAATCAATACAGATGCCGGTAGTTTGCTTTCTCCTTTTCGTTTCGGTTTGTCTTACTCTTCATACTAATGTGAATTTGGGCGCTGGCATTACACTGTAAGGCATTTGGAAAACCTTGAAGTGCCAGCTGCTGAGGAGGCCACAGGGCTAGGACAGGCCACCATGGAGGCCTGTGGGGTCTGGAAACCTGCCCTTGGCTTGTCCCTTTAGGTCCACCCTGCTGCCTTTTTAGTCAAATTCAACCAACCTAGTCTGTTGTCTTAACTCAACTGATTAACTGTAAGTGAGCCAGATGAATGTCCCCCGTTCATCCACAACACCTGGTTCTCAGGAGAGTGCAGGATGAAGTTGCCTAAGTGTTGGAGACTTTCTCTAAGACCGGTCCAAAGATGGGACCACCCAGGATTTGCATACTTGAGGTTTTTACTTTGCTTTTCTTTATTGCCTCCACTCCACGGTGTTGCAGAGTTTTCCCTGGACCAGACTCCTGGCACACCCTGCACACCCGCTCCTTAGTCACTGTCACTGAAACACAAAGAGTCCAACACACAGCCCTGTGTCCTGTCCCAGACTGTCTGACCTCCTCACTCTGGAAGCCTTCACTGCCTTCCAGTGTTTGCTAATAGAATATCCTATTACTCTGCCTCGGAGCCAGAACGCTTATTTTGAACAACCACAGAGCACTAAAAAAGGTCAAGCACCTCAAACCAAAGAGGCAGTTAAACAAATGAAGTGTAATTCACACCTGATCAGCTGAGGTGGATGTATTTTCTTTTTTTGCTTCTTTTGAAATATGTTTTTAACTTTCTAGTGTTCCAGAGAGGTTTTTTGACCATCCTGATTGTGTAGATGAATGTGCATGTTTCTTGCAATTTACAAAGAAAAGAGACATGAAATAAAGCCTTATGAATGGTATAAAATAAATACATAGGGACATGGGCCAGTGCCCTGCAGAGATTATGGTTTTGACGTGTTGATTAATTTTCATTTTTATGTCAGGGTGGATTTTTATTTCAGGTTTGTTTTAAAAAGATCTCTGTAAGTCGGTAAAGTGTATAAGATTTATTAGTATTTTTACTGAGTCATTTTAATTAAATTTCCTGAAGTTTTGATTGCTAGAAACCCAAAAACTTAGGACGAGAGACTGTATGACATCAACTATGACTTACGAGCTGTCATTTCTTATAGATCACACATGCAAAGTCACTTTATTTCTATTACTGACATTTTTTTGTCTCTGAAAACTGTCATTTGGGTTTCAGTAAAAGTATTTTTTTTCCTGCTAGTTTTACTTTTAGTGTTAGTCTTCATTAACAATACTAACCCTGGTGCCCTAGGACGACTTTTAGTATGATTTGGTGGTATTTAGGTAAAACTGATTTGAGTTGAACTGAGAACTATAGGAGGAGCCAAAGAGAGGGGGAAATAGAGAGAGAGAGAGGGAGGAAAACAGAGGTGGAGAGGGTCGCTGGAGGAGTTGGATAACAATGGCTGCAGTCCAAGTTCGGCTAATAGTATCTGACACACTGCAATTTTGAGGCTTATATCAACATTGTTTTTACAGCTGTAATTAAGCCACCTAATCAGAAGCACATTGGTCGGGACAGTCTGGGGCTATGAGGGGGCAGACACACAGTGAGCTGTGTTCAGCCCTGCGGCAAGGCAGCAGCCCCGCACTGGGCTTAGGCGAGGTGGAGGCCAGCCAAAGGGATCTGTGGGTGGGAGAGCATCCTGAGTGTGACATACACATGCACACACATACACACAGATGTACACTGTGATCCAGGGCCACACTGAATAAGTATTTGAATAGCATTTTTTTTTTTTTGGTGTGTGTGTGAATGTACAGAACTGTGTGTGTGTGTGTGTGAATTCTTGTGGTAATATAGAGTATCTGTCCAAATTCAGCTTGAGGCTCCTTGTGTTGCAATAGTCTCATGGTGCCGTGCATATCTGTGTTTATCAAGTGCGCACTTATGCCCAAGTCTTACTTATGCACGCATGTGTGCTCAAGTGCATTTCTATGTTTGTGTAGTATGCTGTGTGCCTGTGTGCAGAAAAGAACAGTGTGGAAATGTGTGTGTATATATGAAAGAGAGAGGGAACATGTGCATGTGTGCGGTCGCAGCCCCACAGAGGTTCACCCCACCCTCGTCAGGGCCCAGTGCCGAGTCACCCAAGTCTCAAATGGCAACAGCACACACACATACACACATATGGAGCAGGACACGGAGCTCAGCTGGGGCCAAAGTCAACAGATGAGCTGGTCTGAACTGGCTCGCTGTGTGTTCTGATTGTAAATTGCGCTGGTGATGATTAGAGAACTCCAGCACAGGATGTCGACTCTTAAAACTGTCCAGAGAAAATAATTTTCTACTATGTTCAGGAAACTTTTTTTTCTTTCTCTCCTTTACACTGCTCCCCACGCCACCTCCCCCCACCCTCCCTCTTTAATTTAAACATCATGGGGCTGTATGTGAGGAGGTGGAAGGAGTTGGTGTGTAAATTGGTTTAAGGCCTCCAGAGTATAAAAAAAAAACAAAGGCAGACAATAGAGACTGTTTGGGCTTTCATTGTTTCTATGAAAGTGCATGTAGAGACCCATCATATAGAGATATCCAAATGTACACCTTCCACTGTCAAAAATATCAGTTAGTTTGAGTGAACATTTGGATGTACCGGTCTTGTTCTTTGAGAACACAAGATTATTGTGTGATATGTAACTATATTTAGATGTTTGCACATTAACAGAACCACCTTGTTGTTTATTCAAGTGTCGTTGTTGGAAAATGAAAAGAAGAATCAATGAAGCAACAGTAACAGAGCCAGAGGTTGATGGGGTGAATGATTATTGTTGTTCTCTTTACCTCCTGCTCACTGTGTCATGATATCATCGTCATGAGACACACAATACCGGGCCAGCCCAGCTCATTGTTGTTTCCTACATCCCCACGAAAACCACAGCTTTCTGATTCATCACTCACTGACATTACATTGGGTTTGTCTGAGACACACTTGCTTACTGCCATACCGTGCAGATAAACAGACGTTGATGCATGATCACAGATGATCCCTTTTGTTGTTGCACACAAGTATGTATATATA
>JAPQRQ010000001.1:945721-976132 GCA_037367365.1 Apogon talboti
AGGCACTCTGTAGGTCTTTAGATAATAAAAAATACAATAATGGGAATTGTAAGACATAAAATATCTTATAGTTTGTGTTGGGGTCTCTTTTGTTCTTGTAGCTGACTGTTTGTTGACATAAGCCAAGTCTATTTTTAGACCATCCCTGTTGTCTACAAGCACAAAAACAGCCACAATATACTGATTTCTATCTAGAGGATTTGGGTTGGATTTTCAATAAACTTACACTTACCCCAAGTTCTTGTTTGCCTTCTGCCCACTCTTCTGCAGATGCAACAGTGGTGCTTATAAGTACAGTCCACTATTTCAGAAAAATTACCCCTTCCCAGAACAACAAAGATTAAACACAAACTTTACTTAAACACAATTTTAATAACTCTCATGAAGTATTTAGTCTTCTTTATAAATGTGTTTTGCAGAAAATATTGTAGTGATAATGCTTTAAGAAAACTACACACCTTTAACCACTATAAATAAACTATGCAGTCGGGTCAAAACTGACCATAGCACCAAAAGCTGATGTCGTAGTACTGTGTATGGGCTGATGTGGTGTCTCCTATCATCAAAATCAACTAAAAGTCTCTCTATACATTAATTTAATCCAATATATATATATACATGAAAGTTCAGTACATTTATTTCTTGGTTGAAAATAGTGAATTTGAAGTCTACTGCACTTTGTGTAGGAAAACTATGAGCATAAAATTAAGAAACAAGAGAGTAAACAACCAGCAAAAGGCTGCTATTACCCAATACTGTTCTGTATTCTCATGGGCACCAATGTTTGGCATGACTCACTCTGGAGTAACAGTGTTAACATCTGCAGCTCTAGTCATCCACCTGCATATTGTGTTTGATGGCATCATTAAACACATTTGAAAAAAACAATTCATTTTATTTGTTCACTAATTCGTTATTTTTATTAATTTTGTAATTAGTTTTAGGACTCCAATTTCCTCTTATCTTTTAGTTTAATTTGCGTTCATAATGGTTTTTGGCGAAACCTGCAGAAATGGTATTATATGTTACAAACTGTACCTGTCTGACTTTTCTTGGTATGCAAAAAGGACTTTAACTGATACACTAAGGTAAACTGTACTTTATATTCAGCTGGACACTTGTGCAGAGTCTGCTAAACGTTTTTCAGTCTGCAGCCAGCTGGCAACGTTCTGTCCCACATTCTTTCACCCCTGCTGTGTCACCCAGCTTGGTGACCATGAATGTGTTAGCAACTACCGAGTCCTCTCACCACGTCCTTCAGTCTAATTTATATTTATGTCCTTTTTAAGGACTTTGCCATTCCTCTCCTCGACTGACGACATGCTTGCTTCGTATAGTCGTATGTTCTGAGCAGTGATTCTTTTTTTTTTTTTTTGATCAAACAATGCAATGTGCTGAATAAATAAGGGGGTAGATGGACTGACAACAGTAGAAGACAAGTTTGTGTGACTTTTTTGGAACTGTGCAGTAGTTTCTCTCCCTCCCTCGATGCTCTCCCTCCTTCTTTTCCACCTCCACAGAAATGTCCAGCTTGATTTAATCAGGGATGCGAGAGGGAAATCAAACCGGGCGTGGGACCAAAAGCCTCCATGTTGGGACAGGCCAGGTCTTGCGACCTAATGGACCCCGGGGGCAGGCAACAAAGATGGTCATTGAGTTTGTGAAAGAGAGGCTGTTTATATTTGTGTAATCGTGACTCTATATGTGTATGAGTGTTACCCAAATGTGGCTGTTGGAGAGGGAGGAGACAGAATGTTAATGTGTCCCTCAGGTGGCAGCAACAGCACAGTCGCACACAGTCTTGTGTTTGACATGATGAAGGTGGGGAGAGTATTTCCTATGCCACTATTCCCTCCTCCCTCGTTTCCTGCTGTGCGGTTCAGACGTTAGAGCCGGCATTAAATTCCTGTCGACAAGCTCTGGGTGGAGAACGGGCCACGTTTGCGGTCGCTGTACCCCGAGGGCCTGCAGCAGAGTTGCTGTCTTTCTCAAACATGCAACACCTCACTGTTCCTTTTGTTCCTCTAAATTTTTTTCTTCCAAACCACCCCCTTGTCTTTTCTCCTCCCTCCCCTTCTTTGTGTTCCATGACTGTTTACTCAAAATGACGGTTCCTCCTCAGCTTGCTGGCTTGTGGTTCACCGAAACAAATAAATAAATCCACGAGGACACACACATTCATCACACAAACAGCCTGTGCACACCCCACCAGCACATAACAAGATGAGAGATGGAGAGAAAATGTAAGCTGTGGGAAGAGAAAGTAAATTAAAAACAAATCATTGCATTGCTACGGAATACAACTGGCAAACGGCAGAGACAACTATCTAAACAATGGCCACGGGATTCTCTGAGTTGCTTATCTGTACAAAGCATAATCAGGAATAGTCCAGATTTGAACCTCTGGTGTGACTCATTCTGCCCCACAGTAGTAAAGATGACATGAGTTTCTTAATTTAACAGAGTAACAGGACAGTTTAGAGAGGACCAACAGCATGTCTCACTAAAAGCATGTTATTATAGTCTCAATATAACCCAGCCAAAGGCCCAGCAGTGTACAGTATGTATTCAAACTGCAGTCATAGGTCCTCAGGGAATTAGTGTGTCTGTGAGAGTGTGTGTGTGTTTGAGTTTAGTGTTCAGGAGAAGGACTTGGAAAAGATGTGAAAAGACCCAGATTTATACTTTTTGCTCTCGGAATATCCCAGAGATATGTTGGAGGCAGTAGGGGGATTTTATACAAGTCCTCTCCGGTTTCTCTGTTTCAGCATTTTGTTGTACTGAGGACATTACGTGGTGACAACAGGCATTAAAATACCCCTTTTTTCCCATTCACACCCGTCTGTTTCTCTTCCTCGCTATGTCTCTTACTTAATTTTTTTCCAGATTCTGTCTTGATGGAGAGGGTTAAAACCGAATGGCTGTATATCTACAGTTGGAATAAAATGACAGATTTTACTGAGCAATGTGACAGACCAGCACTTAATTGTCCTGAAAATGTTTTTAGCCACATCCCGCTTTGTTGAATAATGAGTCTTTCCTTTGTAGATATTTTGCTTCTTATGCTACTGCAGTGAGGGTTTCATTTCAAAGGCTTTTTCCTTGAAGCTAAATACTTATCTTATTCTAATGGTACTCCTGAGAACAGACCGCTTATCCTGATATGAATTGAAAATTCACTAAAGGAAGCTGCCATAGCATGGAATCTGAAGCATAAAACAGGAAGTGGCGTATAAGACATTTAGAGGTGGGGAAGAAATATTTATATTAAATTTGAGTTTTATGATTAACATACATGTGAGCAGGTTCCATCGACTTTCATGTTGTAGAACAGAAACTCAAACATAGTTTATTTTGTTATGTAACTGTATCAGTACTGTATGTACTGTATGTATGTATGTCTGTATGTTTTTGGTGTACGTGTGTGCTCTTGCTGAAGACATTTTTGACATTTAGCCAGATTAAAACCCAATTCATGACTCTAGTTGCTGTTTCCACAGCTCCATAAAGAAATCATTTAGGCCAGAGGAAATGATTAAGTGTTATTAATATTGTGCCAGTGCTCTCTTTGTGGAAATGGATGTTACAGTGAACTGGAAGACCAAAATGGTCTGTTTGGGTGGTTGACTACATGTGAAACCACATGAGTGTCCTTGGGACTAGCTGGTTTGTGTGTGTCTGAGTAAATGCCTGCCTAAGTAATATGTATGTGTGTCTCCACCAGTCCTGGCAGGAACTTGGGAAACCACTGGGAGCTCCTCCAATAGTACCTAGTGTGGACTCATTTGTTGACTCAGTGATGGTTAGAGGGGCAAGTGTTGCCATCTTAACACCAATCCGGCCGAGTAAGAGACAGACTCACACACTATAAAAACAATATCAAGTAGTACTTTTAAGACGCTACAGTGTGTATCTGGAGTACGGCTTTGCCTCCTCCTCATTGTAATCCACACTAGTTTCATGCAATGTGAATGACAAACTACAGCCAGAGAATTACAGTCAAAGGGCTAAGGGGGTGTATTTGAGGAGAGGAAAGAGACTGGGACCAGCATTGCACTGCAGCTCAAGTGTGCTGTGAAAATCTGGATGAAACCGTCTGCCTCTTCTCTCCTCTGGACTCTGGGCCTTGAGAAACGACTTACTTAAAATGGTCTGGGGTGCTCTGATTCACACATAGCTGGCTGTGTTATTTTTAATTTATTGGACAAAGCCGCAACTGTAGAAGTCATAAGAGAGATTTTGGCAGTTCTCTAATGCAGCCCGGACTGTGTATTAATAGTTAAAACTCAACACCACAATCAGATCACCAAACCAAACAACACTTAGGCCTCTGTAACAGTCAGCTTTTTCACTTTTACTTCACTCTCTCTGCCTTTTCACTGGATGTCTACAGTGAACAGGATGCCTAGAGGCGCTGCATTGAAGCTGTAAAGGTTTAGCAGTGTTAAAAATCACAAAATCCAAACAAAATGAGGTTGTGTTATTGCGGGGAGGAGTTATCCTGGTTAACATTGTAGTAATTTCCTTTTGGGTATTGACAAATTTATGCATGTCTAATAGATGCTAATGTTAAATTTCACCTCTCATATTTGTTTTACTTATCATATAGTAATATGGTCCACCAGGGAGTCTATTGTTTAATAGGAAGGGCAGATATAATTTCAGCACAGTGTTAAAACACAGGGAGTTGCATCTGGTGAATGGTCAATATCCTGGATCGATGCTGTTCAAATTTGGGATGCCATAGGGCCTGACAGCTATGAATTGCATTAGTTTGGGCAGAGTGAAGAATAGATGAATTGGGATTGTTCTGTTGTGGGAATTTAAGCCCAATATTTATTTTCTGTACATACACAATTTTGAGATTTGGGGTAGGAGGCATTTGTTTTGGGTCAAATCACTCCAGGCACATAAAACTTTAGCTCCTAAATTCTATAACAACTCCACATTTAATTTAGAAATATACTGTATAGTGTCAGCAATGTGGGTTTTATCACTACAGTTTCTGGCAAAATGTTTTGATAAGGCTTTGTGATTAAGTTATGAGTCGCATTTTCTCCATCTTCGGGAAGAAGTTCATCTCCTTAAAAAGGGAAATAAAGCTGAAGTATTACAGTATATGTTCCAAATTGGGAAAGAACACAATTAGGTTAGCTTGTGGCTGTCAGTCAACCCACTGTTGCAAGGTGTTCTATGAGGTGAAATCAAGCAGACGAACTAGGGGAGAGGTGGTGTAGTGAGATGGAGAGGCCAGGCAGCCAGGGGGCTACACTAGAGTAGCTGAGTGCTGGGTAGGGAAACACCATTGTACTGTTCGTCTGGAGACATTCTGTCAAAGCCGGCCCAGGCTGACACCTCGGATCACAGTTTGATAGACGGAAGAGTAGCTCTCGCTGACTAGGTCCTATTAAGGTGGATGTTTTCAAAGTTTGGGCCTGGCACTAGGGAAAAAATAGGAAGGACACAGAGGGGAAGTGGAGCCTGAGCAGAGCTGACATGCTTCAAGACCCTCCTCCCCAACCGCGCAGTCGGGGGTCAAATCACTTTGCTTCCTTAGCCAAGTCTGGCTTGGTGTCCAACTTACAGAATGTCTAATAGAGAGAGTCTGAGATAGCCACACAGTGCTCTAAAAACACAGTCACATTTGAAAACACACACAGTTATCATGCACATACACTCAGAGATCTTCAAAGCATGCATGGATGCATGTTAACACCTGCTAGCAAGCACTCTTGCAAGCACAGATGCACACATGTGCATATTGGTGCATGTTTTGTATTCTATTGTGAGAAGGTTGAGTCGTGTCCAGTAGGATGAGTGTGCGTAGGATACCATGCAAGTGTTTGTACCTTACCGCACCCCCTCTCCTGGATCAATGCTCTCCCGCTGTCACAGTGCAGTGAACAGGCAGAGGCAGCCAAGAGAGGCCTGCAGGACCTAGAGAGGCACAAAAGCATTGAGAGGTAGTGGAGATGGGTGGGTGGGGGGTGGGGCAGGGCTCCACTGTGCGTGTGTGTATGCGCGTGGTTAGTCGTCAGAGAGGGGCGAAAGCAGACACACTGCACCTTGACCACCTATTATGAAGCTCTTTGCCGCGATGTCAAGTGAAAGCAAGTTAATTGGGTGAAGCTGTAGAGCATGTTAGGGCGGTGGTTGAGGGCTTGCCAGCTTGACAGTTGAGTGTCAGCGGGACCCAGTCAAGTGTGGCTGAGAGACAGAGCCCTGTCACCGGCCCTAAAGCAGGGCCGCTGGGGCTTACAGGGAGAGAGACCGACCCCTCCCTACACACACACACACACACACACTACACGCATTGACACTTATACCCAATTACATTCGCTCATTCCCTCTGGTGAGCGCCCACACTCTGTCACAAATGAACATTATTTTATAGAAAGTAAAATAATCATCATTTTAATTTAAAGAACCCAATAGTGGTTTTGTGAAGTGTTCTCTTTGTAGGAAACCTTAAACGTAGTTTAATATTTACCTGTTTATCTGACAAAAATCAGCTATTTATTGTATTTGTAATCTTGTTGAGAGCATGATATATAGTGAGACATACACCAGCATAAGTGTCAAGTTATTTTAGATTAATTAATTAAATGAGTGATATTGAAATGAACATTTCTGATTTTAAACAAAATCACTATGTACTAAATTAACTATCCCATGACTATACTGTACTATACCATTATTTCTTATTTTGTACACTGACATTTTGTAGTATAATTGTAATGGTATAAATAACTGTAAAAACTCAGTGTTGTTAAATTTAACTGCACTGCAATGTGACATGCTATTGACAAACCTAAGCAGAACTTGACAAAAGGCCCCAAATATTCATCGTTAAGCGATTCCCTGGGGAGGGTTGCAGCAGCTTTTCAGATAGTGTCGGAGGGTTGCGGGATGCCCATTTATCTTCCTAAAGCTCACATTCAATCTCCATCACTCTGTCAGATGGAAATGAGACCCTCTCTTTTGTACCATTTACACCCTCAGAAGTGCTACTGAGTGCCCCTCTCTCAGTGTGACAAAAAGACCCTAATTAGAGAGTATTGAATGATAGATGAGAGGAAGATGGCCATAACCCTGGGATCATTGTGTTTTACACCATGTTATGTCTATGGCTGTAATATTCGTGTTGAGGACTGTGGGAATGAAGCAGCAGATCCCCTGCTATGGGTGTCTCAACATACTCAATGATCCATAATGTGGGCCTTAAGAAACTGATGGGCCAGAACACAGTCTCTATTCTGAAAGGCACAAAGCATTTGACAAGGTTGTTAAGACTTTGTCGAGCCACAGTCACCGATTAGGCTAATTCTGTGGATTTGTGTTTGTATCAAACCTCACAGAATTTTGGAGGAGACACTCAGAGATTTGGGCTACAAGATTATATTTGTGTTATCTCTGTCAAGGTATTGCTAAATTTTAGTTAAGCTTTAGTAGTATAAACAGTGAATAGTAATTTTGAAAAAAAAAAACAAACAAAACATTTATTAAGGCAAATTTGTTTTAAGAATGTTCAGGATATAAGTGATCAAATCCAAAAGTACATCTAGACACAAATGCCTTGACGCTAAATGAAGTACTTGCCTTAGGCAGCACTGAAATAATTATGTTCTATTGTTGGCAAATGATACGAAATTAACTTTTCTCAGTGAACTGCATTCATTTTTTTTTGAGTTTTAAAGGTAAGACATCCTAAAAATACTCCCTGAAACAAAATAGTTGAATTATTCTATACTTACTCTAATTGTCTTTAGCACTTACTGAGCCTTTTATATAAACTGGGCAGTTACTCTTTCAGCTTCAACTTCATAAGTATCACCTAAAACCTGAGCATCATCTTAATGCAATCAGATGCACCTTTAAAATCTAATTCCTGCAACATTTCTCCCATTGTCAAAATGTTCACCCTGTGTCTGATTCTACCTCATGACTCCCTGCTCGTCTGCTAACAGCTTTGTAAACTGCTTAAAGGACCATTACTTCTCCTGACTTCCTGTGTCATAATGGGTAAAATGTACTACAAGCAGTCAAGCAGTTAAATGGCTATGAGCTTTTGGACAATACCGGGCTTACAAAATATTTTTTCATCGTCATCTTCATATTCTAATTATTGTTCTTATTCTGAATATCAATGCAAGGAAATAAATTTCAACTTTATAAAAGAGTAACATTTCAGCAAATCATTTCAGCAAACAAAACATTAGTTTAACTGTGTATTAAATATTTTGATTATCAAACTGCACTATTCATCCAAAGCACATGTAGTTTAGTCAGATAAATAAGCTGTTTTAAGTGAATTTTTGTTGTTGTTGGATTAGGTTGATCCTTCTATGTGGTTTTGTCTTGTTTTCAGGTTATTAAAAGTGATGACCTTAATGACCATAATCCTTCATAATTGCTAAATTGAAAAAAAAACTACTGCAAAAACTAATACACTGTAACTCTGATAATAGTAAGAAAAACAAACAAAAATAAATAAATAAAAATTTTAATGCTTCACGGCGCTTCTCTAGAGTAATACTATTATTATGGAATATGTAGTTATTAAATTTTTCCTTCTCCCCACGCTTTGATTTTGTGTTTTATACTGTAATTACGGGACAATGCATAGGTACAATACTGTCATGTGGTATTTCCTAAATTACATAACAATTCAGAGATTTCAGTTCTGTAATTTTACATGATGTAACAAGAGACTACTTTTTGCATTTTCTCAATTCAGTGTAATTAAAAAAAAAAAAGATAAGTTTAAGGTGTAATTTTTTAAACTTCCTAACAAAGAAAAAAAAAGGGGGTGAGAAAATCAATAAGCCATTTTAGTCTCTATCTATCAAAGCGGATTCCTTCTTGTCTGTTTTAAAGTGGGGATGTGGCACTTTAATAGGATAGCGCGAGGCTGTTTGAAATGTATGCCAATGATTCCTGTCATTTCATGGCAGCCCGGCCATGGTTCACTGAGCGCCCACTTCTCCCCTGTCAGCTCGACTGAAGACAAGCATTTAGTTGCAAACTTTGAGCAGGTTGCGCAAACCAGAAATGATGTGACTGCTACTTCCAATCCCCATCCTTCTCTTTCATGGTGCAATGCCACTGGCGGTCAAAGAAAGGGGCGAGAAGTGTGCTTTCCCTCATTTAACTGAAGAACATGCTGATTTAGTAAAAAACCTTAAAGGTGAATAGACAAGTGGTGAAGGGTGGGGGGCTCAGAATGACAAGAAAACACAGGGTGTGGAGGAGAGGAGAAGGTGAGTACAAGAGGTTATAGGAGGTAGGACTTTAGTATAGTCAAAGTCAAAGGTTATCAGTTGACCTTTTGTGGATTCTGTGTACTTTTACCTGCTTGCTTATATTTGTAATTATTCTAATAAATTTAAAAAAAATTAAGTCCGGCACCTGAGCTTCGTACAATGTTTCACCTAATGTGGTTCCATACTGAGCACACAGAATCATAGCTTTCATTTATCATGCATGGCCAGCCGTGTTTTCCAGATATTGATGTAATGTCCCCGTCAAAGGTTTTTACAATCCCTGTGTCTTAACACTGGGCCAGTAAGTCAGTAGCAAGTAGCCCTGTTGGCTAGCTGACAGTTTGTGTGCGTCAAGGCCACGGCCCTGTATTTTCTGCCTTGTAGCACACCAAAGTAAAATCGCTTGTCAGGCTGAGGTGTCTGTGAGCTGACAAGATGCCCCAGTGACATTTCAGCTCGAAAGAGCAAGTGTCTTGCAACCGAGTGGTCAAATATCAGAGAATAGGTCATGCAGGGTGGAGCTGAGTGCTATCCGGAAGGCCAGTCTCTACCAAACGCCAAACGCCCTCTTGACTTTGACAAGTGGGACTGCTGGGGGGTCAGTGAGGGCAGCGAAGGGGTGGCTGTGCGACGGAACAAAGTGATGTTCTGTTGGGCATGGCCAGACAGTGTGCACCTTATTGGCTTCAAAAGGGAAAAGACATTGACATTGATTAATCTTCTTAACCCTCTTGAACATGAAGAGAGTGGTGGGGAGCTTAAAGTGGAGGGGGTTTGGCAGCCCCATAAGATGGGCCACTCCAGTGGTTTGTACGGAGCATGGCCCCCTGAAATGTACTCTGACATTCATTAGAATATCTTTGACACATATCATGGGGGAGACGGCAAAGCTAGAGGAGGAGAGCAGTGTCTCCAGTGATCTCAGTCACCCTTTACATCTTTTAACCCTAGATTAGGCCATGTGATTTCACCTTTCATCCTAAGCAATAAAGGTAAATGTAGAAATGGGGGTAAGCGCATGTTTTAGTTTGACAGTTTAGTTTGATAAAGTGGGATCACATGCACCTTGAACACAAACATCTAAAGACTGTGACACGTTGTACATAGATTCAGTAGGTAGTTATTTTTTGTGTCCTAAAGATTGTCAGTTGAACTTTTAGCCCACATGCTCAGTAATACTACAAAGTTCTGAATGGTATAAAACTACATGCCCTTGTATATCCAGTACACTGCCGATGTGAGGACTAGATGCTGATGTTTATCCTCAAACAGCTTCTACCCTTAGCTCATGCCTTTGTGTTTTTCTGCTGTGTTTCTGTTTTGTTGAATTTTAATATAAAAGAGAGAGAGAGACAGAGAGAGATAGAGAAAGAGAGAGAGCATGTGTCAAAGTCTTGACAGACATCAAGGCAATACTGCGGTGCTGACATAAATATTTAACACTGAGGGGCAACCTACAGCATGTCATGTCACGGCCGTGATTAGGGTGAACGGTGACCCCCTCTCATATAACATGGTTTCATGTTGGAGAATGGCGGGGGGGCATGTGTCAGTGCTTCATAGGACGGACGATGCTCCCTTTAACCCTCATTTCCATAAAGCCATTCCTTTGGAACAGTGTTCCCAGCAGGTCTTGACCCCCTACCTGCTTATTTTCCATCTCCAGGTGGTGCAGACTAGTTGCAGAATGAGCTGCCGCCGAGACTACGAGATCAGGCCTGTTCGAAGAGTGTTTATATTTGGGTTTATGTGTGCATGTGTGTCATTCTACTTGACATCAGACCTCTTAAGAGCCTGATGGTGTTGGCCAAAGGAGAGCTGTTTATCATTCAGCCAACATCATTTGGTTGTTTCTCATCGATCGGTTCAAAAATGTTTTTCCAATGTTATGTCATTGTTTGCTGGCCGTCGAGGGTGAGCCCCCTGTGAATAATTCTAACCTTAATTGGAAAGAAATCTATACATGGAACTTCACTTGCACACAGGATCCCACTACCTTGAAGAAACAATTATAAGCATAGATAGGTAATCAATGGCTAAGCCTTGCCATGAAATGTCACCAGATGAAACTGATGCTGCCCCTGTAGCATTAACTTTTATTAATAGCTTTTCTCTATGCTACGAAGAAAATGAACTGCAATTAAAGCAAACAAAACAGGCACAGAATAGTTCTCTTTACCTCTTTTCATATTAGGAAAATACATACAAGCATTAAAATTAAATCTAATTCTTTTAAGAGGGAATTGACTCTCATTAAATGATCCTCATTTTACTCCGCTAAGTATAGTATCTTGTCTTTTTCAGCTGTAGTTCTCTGGTACTCAATATTCCTACAAATGCACATTTGAATGATTATACACACATCACACATATACAGTTGTAAATGACTGAGAGTTAATACAATCCTTAAATATTACAAAACAACAATTATATTCTGTGATCCATGTATGATCATACTGGGATAAAGAAGAGTTTAGTGAATAAATGTACAGTAACAGAAAGACTAAAAAGTACTAAAAGAGAAACAAAATTAATACCCGTTTACTGTATTCTCATCATAGTGGCATGGAAATTTAGAGATTTTATATGTTCTGTGATCTTTAGAAGCATATTTTGCTACAACCCCAATTTAACATTATTTACTTTAATATACAGGTTGATATTCACGACCATAGCTTTTTTTTTCAGAAAGCAGCTACTCTGATGACACATAACTGACATCTATAATAGTATATTAATATATTGTCCTTATCTTAAGGTCATAAAATACCAACTGATGACTGTAATTTGTCAGATTCTGCTTGTGAAGTTCTTCCTTTTTGCTCTTTGGTAATATTTTTATGAATGAACACCTCCTGACAGCCCAGATATGTCATTTCCACTGAACGTGTACATATTTGCACACAGGTGGCATTCAGCGGCTTTATGTGAGGTATTTCACAGTTATCTGAATTTAGTGTCTGCTCAGTTTTTACACTTGTATGAACTCACTGTACAAAAACAGTTACAAATTCAAGAATCTTCTTGCCTGAGGCCTAGTGACTTTTTTCTGAACCTTCTATGAATGTAACATTAAAGTAATTACAGGGCTAAAAATGTTATCTCTAACTAATCCAAAGTATTGTGAGTTGATAAGAAAAATGTGTTTATCTTCATCTTGACCACAAAAGTAGGACAAAAACACTTGACACTATATAACTTACCTTCAGCACTTGGGAGTTTACTCCTTTTCCAGTAGGCTGGCCTGATAGCTCTTCCGGTAGATGACATATTACACCAGTCCTGTGGTCATGCCCAGGCTCCATCTCTTCAGTTCTTTGTTCAGTCACAAATCATTCTGTGGGCTCCCTTAAGTGCATCTGTGTTTGTTAAGTGCCCAGACCATAGACCGTGGTGTTAATCCAATTTGCCCTTAACATTTTTTTTTCAACCAGCTGCCATGTGGTTGGGTGGTTAAAGGAGGGGGGGGTAGTGACACACCTGGGAGAGAATGAAAGACCTCTCCCAAGGTACGGGGAAGGAATGAACTTGAAACAAACAACTGGAGTGGAGATGGGTTGTGAGTGCTGCTACCTGTCCCTGTAGTCATTTACACACTCTCACTTACACACACACACACACACACACACTCATCGTCACATACGTACAGCAAGAGACAAAAGTCCCTGATTAAATTTTAATAGTAAGCCTTTTTAGGCCAGCCCTATTGTCTTTCCCATTAAAGTCTCGGGGATACTGGTGTCTCTCTAGTGAATGGTGACAATAGAAGGCCCTCATATACTTTCCTCCCCCCCTGGTTCTAGCAGGGAGACGGAAGTGGGATGTTATTATTATTTCATGCCTCAGAAGAGTCCAGCGCTCACTTTAGGGCTTGGTCACAGCTTTGGAGCATCCTGCTCAGGGAATGCTCTGAGAGGTGCTCTGAGTGCACATACTATTGTTCACTTCAGGTTGTGTGCCATCTTCTTACATGCCCCCTGAGTGGAGGAGAGCCATTGTTATTTCAGCCTTGTTTCGCATGGTAAGACATGAAAAGCATTTAGTACTCCAGAAGGGGTCAGAGGTAACATACAGAGTAATGGATAAGCAAAATGTAAAGTCCTTTTCACCAGGATTACAGCACAAAATAAATAAGCACAACAATACAGAGTCCAAATTACATCTGCAGTTACGAGAAGAAGAACTTATATCAATGAAATAGAATCCTACTGCTGTGTTCTGATGTCCTGTTTAGGCATCACTCTGCTATGGCAAGGGGCTGAAAGGGAACAGGTGAAATGGTGTTTCATGTGTGGTAAAACTGCATAAGAATTCCAGTAACCATTGGAAGTGTTTCAACACTAATACACATTTACAATACACAATGCAGGATGCATTTGACCATGTATCGAATATGCAAGCGTAATTTCAGGTCACTCTAATCATGGTAAAAGTAATGATAAAGTAGATTTCTAAAAACCATAATCCCACTCAAGCTTGGCAAACCAATTTGCCAAGCCATTCTTTTTCTTAATAATTCCTTAGTTTTATTTATTTATTTATTTTGTGCCACTAAATAAGTAATCTCCCCATTGCATATGCTCATATTGTTCATATCTGGTGTTTGATAGATGTATTGTTAATTTTTAATTTTTTTTTTAATCATCTACTGGTCCTGCATGCTTGGTACAGTGTTTAGAAGTGTGTTCATTTTTGGTGTTCTCTGTATGGAGGTATTTTACAAATTGAAGGTTATATTGCGAGAAGTGTGTGTCTGTATTGGTGTGGACAAAAAGATGAGTTTAACACATTCATTAACAAACTTCAAAAACAGACTATAACATGATTGAAAGTTTAACTACTAATTTAATCTTTGTTACTGTCAAATGGCATCTGAAAATAAATGAACAAAATTGCATGACTCCAGAATGATAATGGTTCAGCCAGACTTTTCTCCAACACCAGTACAATGCTTAAGTGAAATGTGATGGTAGCTGGCTATGTTTCTATTCATGGCACCCATTGGTGATAAGAGAGGCAAGTGGACTGCATCTACATGTTCTTTGGTCAATCTCATGATAGATTCCAGTTAAACATGGACTTAGAGATTCCTGAGAAGCACTGTTAATATTAAAGCTCAAGCCAAATAACCATATTTTCCTTTTGATGTTCCTTCAGAGGGTCCACCCACCAAATCCAGATTGACCTGTGCATGTTAATGTTGTACAAGCCTTAGAGAAGCGTTGTGTGGTGTGGTCCAATCCACTTTGCAAAACCCAGCTCTCTTCTCAGGACAGTTAGTAGACCATGAGGAGATATATGTCGAATTCAACAAAACACGGACTATACCTTTAACAGATGTCAGAAACAAGTTGTGTGTGTCAGCATCTCCACAGAGAGATGTTTTCATGTTTTACTTAAATTGGACTGTTGTTTACTTTCAGAATATGTCCTCAGGTCCCTCTTGGGTTTATTTTTTTTACAATGGCCTGCTCTACATAACAACTGATAAAAGTTTAATGATGTTTACATCTGATTACTTGCAAGGCTATGGAAGGCATTGCATTCATTAGACCACCCTGGTAATTGAATTCCTGGAATATGTGGACATTATGAGGGAAGAGGGCAGTAGGAAGTGTAAGTGATGGTGTAAAATAGTTTTTAAAGTTTTTTGGTGTTACACCGTCTACATCACAGCAGACTCTAAGTAGATGGTGGTATATTATTATTAGAGATACTCTTACATTTGTAAGTTAGGACACAGCTTCAGTTTCAAATTAATTTTTTTTCCCAAATGTAAATGTGACAGATTGCACATCACATTATTATTGCTATTATTAATCTTTCTGGATTTCATAAAATGTACCCCAGAATTTTGCGCACTTTTCCACATTAAAACATAGCAATCCAATATGACCAGTTAAAGCAGATGTTACTGTCTCAACATTTCACTTAAAAAGAAAAAAATAACTGGCTACATATACTATGTGTGCTTGTGCAAATACCTCAGTGTTATTGGTTAACCACATCTATGGAAGTGACTTCAAATACAGGATATGTATCCATGAGTCACGGCCTTTCACAAACTTAGTCTTGTTATTCTACATATTTACTATGTTGTGACTTATACAGTACTAATATAAAGTGAGATAGTTAATGACATGATTCTAAGACATAAACAAAAAATACAGTATTTCTTATAATAATGCAGAGTCATATTAGATATGACTAAATAAAATATCAAATTCTCATTCTAATGCAGGACTGTATGTCCTGCATATGCACGAATAAAGAAGTAAAGTCGGATCCCTTCCACTCAACTCTTGGGAAAAATATGGGCCAAAGTCAATAGTGAGAGAGTAATATATTTTTGATCCAGTTTGTATTTTGCCACTATTTACAAATATATTTCCTTTTGTATTATAAAAATAATTCTACAAATTAAGGGTGTTGCAGTTTGTGGTAAAGATACAGAAGTTACATGTAGTTTTGTGTGAAATGGCTCAGAGGACTGCACCTCTCATCACTCTCTTATCATCTTACAGTAGTTGCAGCTATTTCACTGGAATGATATGAATAAAATTGGTAAACCAATCAATTTTCATCAGCAATAGTGGTGAAAACAACAACTTTGACGATGGCCTGTTTGTTCACCACATCATCAAACTACAGAAACGACATACCTTGTGAGTAAATCCTGATTGTTTGTGATATTGAGGGCAATCCTTTGCTATTCCCCTTAATTTCTGAGATAAATTTTAAATCATTACCTGAAATCAGATGTGACCAAGCCTTCAATATAAATGTGAATTTATTTATGCATTCATATTTTACAGCCTTTGAGCAGCTGTTGTTAAGGGAGTTGAGATTGTTGGGTGTCTGTGCATTCTGAAGACATCTGAAGGTATAATTAATGAAAAATAGACTAGCAGTGACCTTTGAGCAAAGTGATTGACACAGATAGACAGTTACAATCTTTTAACCTTCACAAATGTCAAGATAAACCTAAACTCTGTGGCTGGGCCCGCTGACACCTGTCCTCCCTTCCTTCCCGGCCTGCATACCACAGGATGATTCTCCTTATTTACTATCACCATATTGATTTGTTTGTGAAGAGGCTGTGGTGCCATTAAATATTCACAGCTTGTTTTTTCCCTTTCACCATCACTTTATTCCAAAAAACAGTTTGTCTCCATGACTCTTTATGAGTCATGTTCTGCTTACAAGTTGTAGAAACATGAAGGCAAATCCTTTCCACCATTAATTTTTAAATCTCTATTCTTTTGAATCTCTAAATCCCTTTATCTCCTTTGGCAGTTAGCTCATTTTGTCTGGAGCAGTGCTTCAAATAATAATGTGAAAGGAGCCCCCTCACACTTACAGTTTTGATAACTATCACTGTCTGTGCTGTTACTCTTTACTCCGAGGTAGTTCATAGGAGGGACTATCCCGTCCACCCTTGTAATTGATTCATAGGATCACACTATGATTTTTCCAAAGTGAAAATATCAAAGACTGAAGATATCACAGCTCGAGTCAACTTCATCCACACTTCTGTCAACCAACCCAAAGTTTCCTTAAATTGATTTCAGAGGGCAGCAAAACTTTTCTCTCCTTCTGCTCGTTGTTTGTTGTTTTGTTTCAACAAAACATCGTTAAAAACAGTGGAAAAGTAGCTGAGGCAGATTAAAGCGCTCTTCTTTGACTTTTTTTTTTTTTTTTTGCTCATTCTTAATTCCGATGTTCCCAGTGGAGCAGAGACTGAAGTCTTTGCTGCCGTCAGAGTGATTAGGTGTGGCTGCGGAGGCCAGCTTCCTACCCCCGTCTTCAGCAGGTCCTAATTTCATGTGAATAGCTGAAAGGATGTGTTTGCGTTTATTTGCGCTTTTATGTCGAAAAACTTCAAAGACTCCCCTCTCCTCTTCACCTATCATCAATGACAGATAGCGCACCCTGGGAGAGAGAGGGAATCACTCTCTTTCTTTTTTTATTTGCTCTCTTTCCGAAGATGAAATACACCACACGTATCACGCTCCCTCCGCAAAAAAATAAAGGAGCATGGAAGTGATATTAAAGGGGCTTGCAGGTGAGGGGCGTCCGTTAATATGTTAATGTAATCCTCCTGTTAGGTGTCTCCAATCCCCTGAAGATGGGCAGTAATCAGTTTGTTCCTGTCTGCTGGCTTTCTGGGAGGGAAAGGCGGCACTAATCAGAAGTGGCGTAGCACTCGCAGATGCCAGGCGAAGGGGAGGGGAAAGAGATGACACCTCACGGATTTATTACCTCCCAATCTCCATCCCAAGATGGATGAATTCTGCATAAAATAAGCAAAATAAATAAAGCAAACCGCCGTCGTAACCAAACGTGGCAATTGTGAGCATAGAAATTCTGAGCCAAGACACCTCGTTAAATGATGATGAGTACTATTTAGTTTTGTGCTGAAGCTGTATTTTTCTCATTTGCGCATATAAATTATTTTACTCATTATATTATTACCATTTTTCAAAAACACAGCACAGCAACATACTTAAAGCAGGTGTTTGTATTTTTATGGATGCAAGTTCACAGCCATTAGTTTTATTCTTTATGTTTAGCTTGTTTCGGCCAAAATGATTTAACCCCACTCTGTGTAGTTGGTGTTAGGCCATGCCCCTAATAAGTTGAGCAGTTGAGTCTCATATTAAGGCTTTGACCTTTCAGTGTAACTAAACTGGCCTTTTCACCTATAGACATTCACCTTTGACCTCTGTCACTCTCAGTACTCTGACCAGGCTGCGTGCATGGTATTGATCATACCGTGCCTCAAAGATGTTCAGATATCGAGCCTTTTTCAGTTAAGTAGGAAATTACATATTCAGGAAGTCTGGACTTTGACAGTCTCAGACATGAGATTTGATGTGTTGTATAGATTGGATGATAATTATGAATGGTACCCTATTTCTTTCTTCTTTTTTTAATAGATTGTCTATTACATATTACAAGTAAAACTTCACCAACATAAAAACATGAAGATATCTGTTGGTATTCTATTCACCACAGCAGTTCAGATTTATGTAACTGTAGGCCTTTTGCAGGTGTAATGGCATAAAGGTGTTGACTGGATTTTGGTGTTAATGACCATAGATTAATGTGGTCTGTGCTTAAATGGCAAGAGCTGATTGTTATTAGAGGTGAATCTATATTATTTATCTGCAAGAAATTGCTTAGATTGACTCACAGACTAATGTTAATGCAATCATTTAGTGTCATAGGCTTATATGTGCATGAACAATACACTTAACAAATGCACTAAAAAGCAGTGTTGCCTTAATAGTTGTTAACTTGTCTGCTATGGAGGTCATAAAGCAGGTCGTTTTAGTTTCATGAAGCGACTCTGTCCAAAGACTTCCTACATTTTTGATAAGGTTTGGGCTGCTTGGGTTGAAGCGTTTTGTCAGTATGCTCCGGCACCATAGCTGGGGATGAATGGAAACAGTGCACTGACACACAGGATGCAAAGTGTTTCATTGACCTGTCGTACTTATAATAATGTGTTGAAATATGAAATGTTAACTTTCAGAGGATGGGCTGCTCATTGTCTTTATCGCTCCATCTGTTTGTCAGTGTGTCGGCCTCACTTTTTCTCTCCTTGTGGCCAGGCATTTAGCAGTCTGTATTTGTAGTTGTGTGTGTTTGTGTGTGTGCACGCATAGACATAGAGGTCCACGTGTGCACACAGTTAATGTGTGGCAGGACAGGACGGTAAAGGTCAGAGCGATGAGTTCAGGAATGACAGGAAACAATGAACCTTCCCAGGTCCAGTAAATTAACCCATGTCACAGGCTGCTCATTCCTACTGATCAATACTGAACACTTTGCTTTCAGAAAATGAGGGTCATCCTCCTTGGGCCCCAGCCTCCCGGGGGACAGACAGGAACGCTGATAAAACAATCACTATAAAGAGGTTGCAGACTCACAAGTAAAGAGTGAGTGCTGGAGGCTCCTTCAGTGTCAGCGTGTGTGCTAAGAGCCACTCGCTCTGTTCCAACCCCCCTACCACTGCTGGCTCCGCTCTGACAGGACCTCGGTCGATAAAGTGGATTTGAGATATGTTTCCCAGAGCCCTTTCCATCATTGGGTGACACCTGCAAGCCAGGGCACAGTGACACAAAGGAGGCTCCATTTTACCGTCTGTGTCGCCTCTCCAGAGGAGTCTGCTCAGAGAGGTAGCCCCACAATGTAGGCTCTGTATTCTTTGACATACTTTTATCTCATACTCGATTTAACCAAAGTAATTGAAGAGGGAAAAGTCCTTGGAGACTGTGCTTTGGAGACACAGATAAAATGTCTAGAAAACTGAAAAAGTATACAGAAGATCCCAGGTGGTGAGAGCAGTTTCATCTAGTTTTTCTTCTTTTTTTAGTCACCTGGTGACATGGATCTGGGGAAAGCAATGCGGTGCATTGGTACATTGGTTCATCTATTGGTCCAACAGTCACGAATAATGTCCCTACGGATTGTGATGCGTCTAGTGGTCATTCATGATCTGTATCTGAATTTCTGGTAAAAGTTGGTGATCCCCAAGTCAGTGTGTCTTTTTAAATGTAAAAGTTTATAGACTAGAATTGGCATTGTGAAAAATTCATGATTAATGCAATTATTTTACAACTATGTTTGAAATGTTTGAAACTGGGAAAATAAAGGTTAAAAGTCTTAAGAACATCAGTTTCAACCAGTGAAAACCCCAGAGCAGTACAGTGGTGAATATTGATGAGTCTCTTAGAGTGATGCATTGATTTGATTGACTGGTGAGAAGTGTGTTTTTGCCAAATGACTGGAACCTATTTAGATATAGAGACATGTTGCTGTAAGCCATCATATCCTTATTGGTGTTACGCTCATGTGTCCTGACAGCTTTGCTGACCCACATTACCCTGAAATATACCAAAACAGGATTCCACAGTGAAAAGGGGCAAGAACAGTTAAAGGCTGTATTCTATATATAAGCTTTTTTATAGAGAGGAATATGTTTAGATTTTTACACTTGCACTTCCACTCCATTTAGATTTATGTCTGTAAATTAATTGCATATATTTTCAGTAGTGTAACAGACACCATTACATTTATTTTAGAATTTAATGTACTTAATGTACTCATTCCTTAACAGTGTTCATAACCATACATAGATCTGACTCTATCCTCATCACAAAATTCAAAGTAGATTAGCCTATAAGAATCCAATAATGTAATATAGTTGTTCTTCTGTGTGACATAACAACTTGATTTTTAAGATATTTCTTGCTTTGGTTTGTCACTGATACAGTATATATAGTTCAAGTCAGATGATTTTAATTCAGATTTTCACTAAAAGCTTAAACGTAAACACGCTGGTAAATTTAAGTTATTATCTCTAAGTCATCCAATGTTTATGTGCATTACAACATTACTTTTGTTGGGACCTATTGTGACTCTTTGCTCTCAATTTTTTTTTTCTGCGTATTGTTGTAAAGTGAAATATCTGTCCTCACTTACATCATTAGTGTTTTCTTCTGCCAGTACTTCCAGCACAGAAAACTGTGTAGAGACGAGACACACATACACTCAGCCAGTGATGCCTCCTGACCTCAGTTTGCGGTTGCTGCTGACTGCCCAGAGCATATTAAAGGCTTAGATAAAGGGAGCTGGAAACTGGTTGGGGCTGGCCCATCGGCCCGGAGAAAGTGCTTGGAGCAGCAGATGCAGTGGCGGCTCAGGGAGCCCTTTTTCCATTAGGAGTCATTTCCAGGTCCACCCTCAGCCGGTGACAAAGTGGTCTCTGCGTCTTCATTTTCTGCTGATCCCGTGTGAGCCGGAGGGAGGGAGGGACTGTCATCAGTTACTGCTGCCGCCGCCCCCTAATTGCAGCCAACTGTCGATGCGTGCATTTGGACCTTTTTCAGGCCTACATTATTTATTGGGGGAAAAATATTGTATTGATTTGGATGGCACGGTGAGGCATAAGTGATGTTGCTAAAGAGCTGACAAGACACTCTATAAACTTTTATAACAGTGTCATAGCTGTACTTTGTGCTCACATAAAATTAACACGTTTGAATATAATGTAGAACAGAGAATGACTGCATTGCAGAGAATCACAAATGAACCGTCTGCACTTCTGCCAGACTTTGGGGTTTCTCTTTCACGATCTCCCCCATCCTGCTCTGGCGCTCCGATTGGTTCTTGACCTCTTGGTGAGCCAAAGGCAGATGGAGTATAATGTTTGGCTACAAACTTACATCTTTTTTTGAACTCATTGTAAAAATATTTTACATTGAATAGTCACCATTTTTTTTCTATTTATACATCTCATTTTGATGTGTACTTTACAATCACCATATAAGCATCTCCCAGTGGACTCATTCACTTCCACTGATTCAACTACAGTATTATAAGCGTGTATCCAAACCATCAAAGGACAAATGGTAAAGTAAGATTTTTAGCCATTTAAGTTAGAACTACACTATGGCTTAAACAAAATAACCCAAATTCCTGTTCTCTTCTTGCTCTTTCTATTTGTAGATCTGCCAAACCTGAATGCCTCAGCTCTTTGAAAAGAAAACATATTGTATCATATTGTATTTGTGTAAATCTTTTCTAAAGTCGGCATTAGTTCTCTTTGGCTCTACATATAACAAGCAATTGACATGAAGCAGATTTATTCATTACAGAAAAGTTAAATGATGCCAACGCAGTCAGAGGAGTGTGTGACTCAGGCCTGGGTATGTGTGGTCCATTTCTAACACTTTGAAGTTGATACGTTGTGAATAAAAGCCATTTCAACTTTCATGTTAAGTTTTATTTTATCATAATACATTGGGCTTCATCAGCTATTTGTAATAAAGTATAGCTTGATTTCCACTTGCTCTCAAATCAATATATTTGCAACAAATTTACAGACACATAACGCTGTTGACAGTGTTAAAATAAGTGGTTTCTGCTGTACTTTGGCATAGGTAATGTTTGGATATGTTTAGGCGTTGAAATTACTTCAAGTTCAGGAAAAGGGTAAGAAAGAGCAGAAAAACAGCATTTAACTTTGGCATGTTTGTTGTTGTTTGTTTGTTTTCCCACTGTGGTTATCCCCAAGTGTCTCCTTTTAAGAATTGTTGGTATTCAGTGGCTATCCAGCCTATGTCACTGTCTTTTTCTGCACTCATTCATGTGAATGTGTCAATATAGGTTGTTTTAAGCCCCTTCACCCATGTTGTCATTATATTTTCCTTTGTATAGAAAGCTGTTTAATTTTGTTATTTTTTTAACACATAGCTATCAAACACGTAACAGTCTTACATCTTATCACAAACCAGAATGCCATTTTTATATTTTCTGAAATTAGGCACTGTTAAACTCCTCCAGCTTTGCACCTTGCCCTTTATGTGAGTTTGGAACTGCTGTGCGTCAGAATACTAACTTGCCATACCATCGAATTCCCTCTGGTTTAGGTCACCTTGGACACATGAAATGTGTTCATGATTCCTTTGCAATGCGGTGACCTCATTACCTGTAAACACTCGCTCCTAAACTCCTGGTAGATGTGTGAGAACATTAGAGCTGTTTAGTGGTGTAGGGGCAAAAAGGTACAAGGCCTTATTTTGGCACCAGCTGTGGGCACTCCAGGAGTCCTTCTGAACAACACAAAGGGCCAGAACACTGCTCTGCATACTGAGGATCAGTCCAGGATTCATAATGAAACACATACATGTGGGGAGTGACACACATAATCCAACTCTAATCTTTTCAGACATTTTAACAAGGCTGACAAGTCAAATAAAATCAAAGGAACCTAGCTATAAAATACTGCATATAATAGTTAGCACAGCTTTGTTAAAAGAAAAAAGAAAAGATATCACATTGTTACTGGAAACACAACTGTTTGCCAAACTACCACTTTCTTTTGTTTTACAATAGTTTTCAAATAAAACAAGGCTGGCTTTCACAGGGGAAGGAGGGCAAGGGCTTTGTAAACCACTTTCTCCCTCCTTTCCCCTCTTTCAATAAAGACCCTGTGCCTAACATACCTGCAATGTTTGATTCCATGTAATTGAAACAAGGCGAGAGTGGGTCCTTGCCAGCACATGGCCTCACCATTTAAGGTAATGTTTGCACTGCTAAAGCGGCTAATGAATCCAAGTCTTGGGAGCTGGCACAGCGACTCCCCTCACCAGGCCCTGAAAGCGCCTCAGGATGCTGTCCCCTTCCCTTCCACACAGCTGTGAAAAGTTTAAAAAGCCCGACCCCATAACATGAAACGGTGAGAGCGAATACAACTACAATTAAAAAGGGGGGGAAAAATATTACTTTGGCATCCTGAGGTCATTATCCGCAGTTTATTGCCATTTGTACAGTGCTTTTATTTTGCTTTATATGAGAAGGATTGGCCTTTAATTGCAGCGTTTGCTTGTTTTTCCTTGTAGTGTTTTTAATTTCTGCTTGTATGCTTAAAGAGGGAAAAAACTCCTGCACCTTCAATGACCCCGTGAGTTTCCCCGTTACAATGATGCGTCCCGTGCAAACCCCTCTGCTCCTGGGATTCTCCACAGAGCTTATGATATGGAGGGTGTGTGGGTTTGGTACAAAATGTCATTATTGATACAAATTTCATTGGGCGACAGACTTGGAGTCTGCTCACGATCGCTAACTGAACCTCAAAAGAAAAGCGAGTGTTTACACAGGTTAACTTTGGGTGTCTTTTTCTTGAAGCGAAGCATGAACTGTTTATTCCGCAGATAAGTGCAGCAGACAGGAAAAATTGTAAGATAATATGATAAAGATCTCTTGGGTCAGAAATGATAACAGTTCAGGTCCCAGGGTCATACCAGAATATTTGAATTTTCTATGGTTTGTATGATTTATGAAGAATAATTGGAATTCCTATTGCGTCCAAGAGCAGCACTGCTACAGTTGTAAATACAACTTATTTCTACCAGCTTTTCTGTGATGAAGGGTAACACAACACAGACTTGCTCTACCCAGAACCAGACCACACTCAGCCAACAGTACAACAAGTACATCTGTCCTAGGAAGTAAGAACACATTTGAGACCACATTTTAGAGGAAATACTACTGTGCTACAGTCTTTGTGTGACTTGCTTTATTGAGCCTTTTGAGAGAGGGTCTTAATCCGCTAACCAGACCAGAGAGCACCCTAACTGGTCTAATCCGGAGGCTCTCCGGGGCTCTCGCAGGTACTGATTGACTGATTGGTGGAGATGGATGCTATCTGGTGTTGTGCAGCTCCACTGGGCATTTAAACAACATTAACAACGCTGGATAGGCAGAGAGAAGGAGAGCATTATGAACTATGAATGATGGTCTCCTGACAAATCAGTGTGCGCCATGACAAATACACATTTTATGACACTCAGTTGGTTCTGTCAACAGGGAAGACAAATGCAGCGAATGCGTTTGTATGCGGTGGGTCTGATGCTGAGTGACGACCTTAATCATTGTTCATTTCGAGTCATTTGAAAGTTGTTGAAAATATAATTATAGTATATAGTTTAGCAAGGTCTTGCACTGGCCACACAAGTTCTTTTTCACCCTCAAGGCCTTCAGACTGTGATTTTTTTTTTTTTAAAGGCTGACTTGGTGTAACTGCCAAAAAAAGAAAGAAAAAAAAATTCACTGTAGAAAAGGTAGACATAAATATAGGAAAGCCGGCAACGGTGTCTATAACATTGTTACAGCATAGTGAAGCTTACACAGTGCTTTAATAGTAGTAGCTATTGTCAGTAATATGTCAGTGATTAAACATTTACACAGTCTGACCCTCACTCTACACACAGACTAGATCTATTCTCACCTGCCGTCTTTTAGCTGTAATGCAGAGGGACCGAGAAGACACAAGCAGCACTAACCGACAGCAGGAATTCAACTGGACACAAAATGTTTATAAATCAGATTACTGATGAAATTGGCATCATTATTAATTATTTATTCATTGATTTTATTGACCTTGCCCGCTGTAGGAGGTGAGGGGATAGCTATCGCGAGGAAACCTTGATCGGTTATTTCAGACATTGTTAAAAACAAAGTTTAGAAAAGAATAAACAGTGGGATATTTAAATAGTTAAAAGTGCAGATTTCACCTTAGTAAACAGACCAGGAGAGATGGAAGAGACTTAGAGCGTAAAAATGTTCTCTCTCTCTCTCTCGCTCTCTCTCTCCGTGTTGCAGCTGTTGTCTTTAACATGTACAGGCTGCATAGTTTGATTTTATCAGACAACGTCACACTTATGAAATAATGATTTTATCGTTACAGAGCAGACTTTGGAAAGGCCCACTGCTTCCCTCATGTATTTTTTATGGACTGTGACTGGGTTCAAACAACAATATGTAAAAATAAGTGACGACAACCGAGTTAGACACACACAGTGTGCGTGGACTCAGGCAGCAGGAGGCAGGAGGCGGCTGAAGGAAACTGGCAAAGTGACATCTGTGTGACAGTGAAGATAACTTTGTCTCCATTGAAATGTTTCTCCATTGTTATGCGTTTTGATTTCCCCAGGAGTGTGTTTCCTGTCTGTTATTGGCCATCTGCCTGTGATCTGCATTTTGCATTACGCCCCATTAAACCATGCTGCACTTCAACCAAAAAAGTCTCTCTCTGAATTTAACCACAAATATTTTCATGACGGATGGCAAAGTTATTTTTATCATTTCAAGGATGATACACTTTTTTCCCCCTTTTGTGTTCAAAAACCAAGGCAGTGCCACCAAATCTGGCACTGGAGCTGCAGTCTGATGATATCAGTGCAAGTGTTGATAAGTGTGTAATAATTTAATTAAAAAAACAGATTCCCAATGATCACAAATCATCAATAAACAAGCTACTTTTCCCCAATACACTGCATTATTTCAACAGAAGGATATCATGTGGTGTTTTTCATCAGATATTTACTCTATACACATATTGTGCCACAACAGCTATAATCAATTTAAACAACAAATCAGTTTTCTGTTGATGTGTTACACAGGTATTCAGAGTCTGAAATAAATCTAACCTAAGTGGAATGATCTCCAAGAATTCATCGCTCCGAGGTTTCAGTTCGTTGTAAAATATGTCTATATCCTGTGCCTGTAACTCATTGTGTGCACCCACCAGAGTGTGCGAGCCGTCTCTGAGCTCAAATCTCAGCAGCGCCACTGATGTAATTAGAGATTACTTCACATATCACATTTTAGTAGTCTTTCCTTTGTGACCAAAGCCTCAAAAATAACTTCATCTGACATTACATTTTAAGTAATTGAATTTCCATTTTTAATTTCATCTTTTTTCTTTAACTTCATAGCATTTGACTGCATTAAAACAACAATTTAGATAATAAAAAGGAACATGTATTGCTGGAGCATAATTGAGCAAAGCAATATTGGACCCTAATTAAATTATACCCCTCCCCTTTCATAGCTAAATGATAATCATCACAAAGATTCACATGCCCATTTGCTAATAGATATGTTGAAGTTATTAAAGTAATCAGCAGCAAAGGAAATCCATTCAGAATTGATTGTGGAATATGCTGATTGAGGCACGGTATTATTTGGAGGTTCAGTCCAGTGTGGGAGTGATCATTAAGAGATCTTGGAAATGAATGGGAATTATCCTTATTCTGAAGAGGGGGCTTACAGGAGTCAGGGCTTCTCACTGAAACAGACCTTAATTAAGAGCTCCAATGTTATTATCGCACAATGGCAAAGAGTCTTCACTACAGGAGGATTCCTTTCTGGGTGAAGTTACCTGACTATCTACCGTAATAGATAGATACAGTATGATTTCTGTCAGGTTAGAAAGAACTGGTTTGAACACAAGAATAATTTTGTAGCCAAACTTGAACTTCAAGTGCAGTCTGTCCTTCAGATTTCACAGTTTTTCACAGTAAAACGCCTTTTATTTTAATTGCGTGCAGCTTTTCCTATTGTCTTGATCTGCCTAAAAAAAAAAAAAACAATCAATGTTGATTAGTCCAGTAATATGATTATGTGCATCTGGAATTGATGTTTACTTTTAAAACAGTCAATGCCAGTTAGGTATGAAACCATGCATTCCTCCATGCTAAATCACATTAATACCCAATCATGCAGAATGAGGGAGAAATTCAATCGGTGACAATTTCAGCTTAAATTAATGGTTGCTTTTCCAATTTTCATTTAGAAATAAATGCCAGGTTGGACTTAGGTTGATATTTTTAGATTAAGAAACCCTGCAGAAATGGATAAAAATTTATCAGTAATTATGTGGTTAAATAATAGTATTTATAGGAGTTTATTATCAGCAAATTAGCTCAGATCGCCCTCTTTGCTTTTACACAATAGACTTTAAATATTAAGATTTTACAGAAATAAAATTTTGCATATAATGGATAAAATAAGATTTAGGACAATACTTATTAGAGTGCGTGGAATAATTTCAGCAAATGTGTAATATAAATGACTGAAAATTAGCTTGAGGTATTTTCATACTCAAGATCTAAAATGTAAATTTTGTTATAATCTGTTCATTTTTCTTTTTAAAACATCAGATAAACCGTTGATGTTGTTTAACAATAGGAGTAGCACATGTTTTTGTGTCTGTGCCTCATTTTTATTTGCGCGAGCCACAGAAGACAAGGGAACAATAGCATTTTCAACTCTATCTGCTTTGCATTATACTACCAACAAGCACAGATGCCTTTTTAAAAGTCCAGAGCAGAAAAATGCTCAGGAAGAGGAAGAAAAAAAAAAGAAGAGAGAGTGGGCATACAGTCCGGTCTAATGAGATCTGTTATTCTGGCCCATTTTATACCCACCTAATCACACGCTCAGATAGATTCAGTGAAACCCCATCTCCCTTTGAAGACACTCCCACCACTCATGTGATCTGATTAGTATTTTACATGAAATTCCAGCCTGGGCCAATTATCAGAGCTGACCAGAATGTTCCAGTCATTTGATGGGGTGAAGATTCACTGAGGTGGAATCATAATTTAGGGCAGTTAAAGACAGACCCGTGGATCAGTGGCTCCCATAATGCACTGTAAGAAAGGTGGCCCAATTAGTGGCTACCCAGAAGCACTTTGAGTTTAACCTGGCAATTGTGTGCTCCAGCGAAGAGATTAGTCACCAAATCCTGGGTGGGGAGCTTCTTAATCTTAACTGGCTTTCACATATCTATTTTCAATTTCTTTTCTCTTAATTAAAGATTATGGGTGCAGTTTTATAATCTATCATTTTTCCCCCTTATTTGTCAAGAGCTGCTTGTGATTACAAATTACAGTCTACAATGATACTACAATTAATTGTATTTAAAGAACATCAAGCTTTGTTTATGATTATATGTTTAGAATTTTATAAGGAATATATTTTAGCTATTATTTGGCATGTAATGTGAATAAGCAAAGCAGTGCAAATCATTTAAAGCACAACAATGCGGTGAAGTTTTTCCTCCGTTCTCTGTGGAGAGGATAGTCAGAGATAGTGGGTCCAGAAGAGGGTGCCATAGATCAGAATCCAAACACGCTCAGCTTTTTCTTATGCCTTCTTTTCTATTAGCCACGGTGCTGTCTGCCAGCACACACTCTAACACACACTGGAACAGCGATCTGACCAACCGGAGTAGCACGTTCCTAGGTAGCAGCCTATTCTTCTGCAGAGTTCATAACTGTCAGCCTCTAATTCTGCACAGTACAGAGCAGTGTTAATTATCATCCAGGCAAGGCTGCAGAAAGGGAGGTGGGGGGGGGGGCACGAAAGGAAGAGATATCTGGAAAATAGGAAAAATGTATTTTAGCTGTGAGGGATGTAATTATGCTTTTATCCTCAACAATATTTTTTCTTCTCCATTCTCTTCTCTCCGTCTCTCTCTTTCTCCTCCAAACCAGTGTGTGTACGCTCCCACAGGACCTAGGTGAGGAGTTATTTCTGCATCTGGCTTGAGGTTCCACCGAGCTTTTACATAATCAAATCAATATTGCTATGATTCACCCTCTGGCAACGACTGCCTCGTGCAAGTTTCACTGGTGATGTTTGGCAGCTTACGAGATAAAAAAAGACAGAGAGTGAGAGGAAAAAAAAACCCTTAGTTAAAAATCTCTGGGCTATTGATTTCTTGCCTTGTTGGTCTTCTCCCTACCACCCGGCTTCTCATCGCCCTCTTTTTCTTCCCTCTCTTCCTTTGTTGTTGTCCTCCATGTTCCAGGTGTAATTTTTCAGTCAGGTAAATAAAGAAGTGGTCCGACCGTGAGGTGGGGTTCCTGGCTGAGGAGGGGCCTGAGGTGTGGCGAGGTTTCTCGGTAAGGAAGCGCGGTAACCCACTGTGTGATCCATCTTGATAAGTTGACGGGCTATAGACAGGAGCAACACACCAAACGGAATCCTCAATAAAGGCAAATATGACAGCCAAATGTTGAAAAGAGTAAAAAACGCACCCACTGATATCTAAAACACAAAGACAAAGCCCTTGAAAATACTACAGCGAGAGGGAGAGCTCGGTGCTGGTGTTTCACTCGTTATTGAACTGGGTGGTTGAGGAGAAGGTGCAGAATGCTAGATATCATTACACTGCTCAGGAATGACATGATGAAAAGCAACAGAGCCTAGTGTGCTCCCGAAAATCAGCAGAAAGCATCAGAGACAGACAAAAATCCAAATGCACGGTTGAGACAATAAGGGAAAAAAAAAGAAAAAAAAAGTGTGATTAAGTTTGCTGTGTATTCTCCACATGGAAAAAAGGGCTTATCAAAGACAGCCTCTCGGAGTGGTAAAACTCAGCTTCACTAAAAAGTGTGTTTTGGTTTTTGGTAGCTTGGAGTGAGGAGATTCAGATATCCTCTATGATATTCACTGTTTTTTTTTTTTTATCCTCTTGTATCTTCATAAATGATGCCCAAATATGACTTATTTAAAGGTTCGTTGAGAGCTCTAAGCTCTTCCAGCCTTTTCATCTTAATACACTTGTGCTGTCTGGACTAGTTCAGTACAGTCCTGTTAGCTGCTGCATCGGAGCATAAATCCTTCGTCTTTGTCACTTTGATCAGCTTCCCTTCCTTCTCCCGTATGTGTCCGTGAGGAATGCAAGAGGGCGGTGGGGGGGGGGGGACAGTCGGTGGAGTGGGAGTACAGGGTGAGGTGACAGGAGGTGAAAGAAGAAGGGATGAGGAGAGAGAGGAGGGTGGGG
>JAPQRQ010000001.1:976696-1001085 GCA_037367365.1 Apogon talboti
AGACGCATGACACACACACAAACGTACATGCATGAACAGTCACACACACACACACAGCAGGTACACGTTCGTACACACACACACACCCGGACACGCAGCCGGAACAAGGCTGTCATTGGGCTCAGTCTAATAGATAAAGCTGTCATGCCGATGCTGCAGCGTCTCACAGGGCCGGCAGACCAAATTAGCCAGTCAATAATTTATGTAGAATAAGCAAAGACAAAGAAACACAGACAGAAATGTGAACTACCCTATGAGGGGAATGGCAGCGACAAGTTTCCTTTCAGGTGGATTTGACTTGGTTTTCATTTTTTACTCATTATATTACTCCTTATCTCTCCACTCCACGTTGAGGTTTGCAGAAAGCGTGCAAATGATGAACGCATACCTTTCCTTTAACGTAGGCTATTTAAGAGTCCAACTTGTATTGATTTGTTTACTGTTGTACCTTGTTACTGTGCTTGTACACTCCGTGTAGCTGTGGGATCCAATGACCCCAAACAGAAGCGGAAATGTACGTAAAAAGAACAAGGTTGTACAAAGTTGTAAAATCACATGTCTATATAGTCCTTTTAAAAAGTAAAAAACAATGTGAATCAATGACTCAATTATACTTATGCAACAATAACCATTAACAATAAGAGTGTTTTGTTGTACTGTAATTCTCAGTATCGTGGGTTGATTTGTCTGGACTTATTAAGTATAATTAAATAAATCAATTAGTGGAAAAACAATTTTGCAGTTTTGTTATGAAACTGAAGGGTTTTATTAGAAATAATATGACTAAATTTCCACTTTTTTTTAACGTATTTCATTATTGTCTCTTTGGTTCAAATCTGTAAATTTTATGCAATAGCTGTACAAATCACAATATAATAAATGACAAAATAATATGGGAAATAGACAATTTATCAATGTGGCTGCATGCATGATTTGGTGAACAAGTCTAAATGTGCTCAGTAACAACTATATTGTTATAGTGATTGGAGTCTACTTTCTTGTTTTTTAGAGAAAATGCACAGATTGTTGTTCATGTTGAAATACGCGTTTAACACAAATTTAACCACAATACTAAAGCACATAGAGTGAATGTAATTTGGGATTTTTCTCTCTGTTCAGTGTCACTGAAACCAGAATATTGCCAGGCATTTTATAAGACTTGCAAAGGCTGACTTGCAATTGTGATTTGATTAATTGTGCAGCTCTACCTGATATGCAGCAACCCTGAACCTACTGCCATTGTGACATGATATGATATTGTGTTATGTCCATGATTATGATACTTTGGCACTGTTAAAATACAATTAACAGGAGGCTTGTTAAAGTGCATCCAGAGGTTACACTGGTGTATGGCTCTGGATGATGAAATTACAGAACAAGCAAAGCAGTGTTACATTACAATGTTAATTTAATATGTAAATTATCTTTACACACACACACACACACACACACACACACACACACACACACACACACACACACACACACACACACACACACACACACTTCCAACATTTTTTTTACTGCGTGATCGGTATTCTACTATTCATTTCAGTTTTTTTTCCTACAAAAAAAATTATGCTAGTAGAACACGTTGATGTGGATCTCAGTCATCTTGGTGGTCTTAGAATTGAAAGGTGGTACTGCAGCAAAGTCATGTGGTATATTACAGTTTGAGTTTCAGAATAATAGGCTAATTTAAACCCAATTAAACTCAAAGAATAAGTAAATATTTAAGAGTTTCTCGATTTTCCGATTTTTTAAAAAGCAGTTTTACCATCCACAACTATTATTATACTTGTGCTTTTGTTTCCTACCTGGTAGGAAATGGACAGAAATGAAAATGCAACCTGTGAAATAAGCAGACATTTAATTTATAATGCACTTTGCATTTTTCTTTATTCAGTTGAGAGATCCCATAAAGTGTATGCATTTAATGGTAATGTAATTCTGATAAACAAATGTTAACATAACATTCTAAAAGTAAACCAACTGAAATGCAGCCATTCAGTCCAAATATCTTGTAAAACATGATGTGATTGTGAAACTGTTCAACTCTTTCTGCATAAAGCAACTAACAGAATATATTACCCTCACTCTGACATAGTTCATACAAATATTCAGTGTTGATGCCCCTTACATTTTACATTTTTCCCATATGGCCTTCTCATTGAGCTCTTGAATGACAGAAGCATTGTTTTTACAGTGTGTTGTTTTGTTGGACGGCGTAGCTGATTCTTGATTTCCATCACCTTTGAAAGGCATCCATGCATTTTCACACACATGCACACATAAATACACACACACACACACTTTCTCTCTCTCTTACGAGAACAGCTACCCAGACTTAACAATTCAACAATGCAGGGTTACAGTGGCAAAGCATACTAGCACTCTTGTTTGATATTAACCCTTATCTTGTTGGGACTGCAAGTCCCATGACAAGAAAAAAATGCTGCCAAGGATCTTGTAGAAAAGACTGTTGTGTGTTTGTGTCTTTTGAAAAGCAGAATGTAAGTGTGTATTTGAGTGTGTGTGTGTGTGGCCTTCAGGCCTCTCCTAGCCTGCTCCTGCCCCAATGGGAGGGCTGCCTGTAGCGAGGTGAACCATCACTCTGAACCACCCACCCCCTCCCTCCTCTCTCCCTTACTCCTCCATCTCTCCCAGGAGTGGACCGACACCTCTCCGCTGGCCAGAGGGAAGACCAGCGCCTCTCATGGGCCTCCTTCTATGTCTCCAATCAGCCTGCACTGCCATGGCCCTAGGGCTACTGCGATGCGATAATCTCTGCCTTTTGCGTTATGCATTGCCCTGATGAATTCATCTTGTGACCACCTGGCACTCACTGTTAGGAATTCAAGTGTTGTTTTTGCAGCCGAGGCTGGGGCGAGCGCTGTGAGGGACTGTTTTCTGACTGTCAGAGAGACCCTCTTCTTCTCCCTCTCCCCTTCTCTTCATCTTTCCTCCTCCACCATTGGCAGAATGTTTTAACCTCTCAGAAGACCCTGGCGTATCTGCTGTTGTGGTGGCAGGAGTGGGATTCTTCACCTCAGCAGGACCTGTGTGGGAAAAAGCCCTGCTTGGTATTTAAAAACGGAAGGGCCTTTTGCTGTAAGACAAATTGAAACGCAGGAGGCTAGAGAGGAATGTGGCTGTCAGAGTCAACAGCTGCTAGTTTTTCGCTGTGAATAATCACTGAGGTTGACCCATGGAAGCTGAGGATTGTGTAACACACATTTCACAAAAATTAAAGGTCAATGCAAACATATGGCAAAGCTTGTGCCCCATAACTTTTGACTTTCTTCAAAGCTGCTTTTGTGACCTCAATTAAATTATGGAAATAGAAACTTGAGGCAGACAGAATCACTGTTGTGTTTCAGTGTCGGGTTTTATAATACAGGTTCAATCGAAATAATGAATTAATAGATGCATTTTTCATAAACCTTCAGTAAAAATGTGCGCCCTGATGCCGAAGAGTCTAAATTTGAATATAGTCTCACATGTGCTGTATGTAGTCACACTGCACTTGAAATAGCTTGTGGCTCAAAACATTAGAATTTCATATTTTCTTCTTGGTTGCTTCTGTGTGTGTGTGTGTGTGCGTGTGTGTGTATGCATGTGAAAGACAGGGAGAAAGAAAGGAAGAGTGTGTATAAGCTAGAGAGCAATAGAGTGTCCATGTCCTTGGCATCAAACCAAATCTATAATTTACACTTTTACATAATTGGACTTTGCCTTTGCTGCTTATTGATTGTGCATCCTCCTCTTCTCATTTTCTTCAAGTGACAGACCAGCATGGGTAAATATTTTAATAAAATACCTAAAAAAAAAAAAAAATGGGAGTCACTCCAGAAAGATTTGTGCCACATCTCAGAATAGAAACCCAGGTGATGGCATACACAGTGCAGTGCTCCGGCATGTGTCAGTACATTTGATTTTACACTCATATTTTATTCAAGCCAGGAAACTAAACAGAGAAACAGCTCTTACCACAGGGTTTCTGGACAGGACATTTATCCAAACCTTTAAAAAATGTGTTTTATAATAATCAAATGAAGGTTTGCCTTGTTTATTATGCCTCATTATGCTGTGCCATAAGTGGATATGATAAATTGTGCTATATACAAGGAGCCCCTGCCAGGAAAATCTGATAAGAGAAATATTTACCCCTAAAGTTCTATACTAAACCACCAATGATATATGAGCAAAGGACAGAATGCAACATTAATTTGCAATACCCTGCGATATTTATCACAGAACATTTGCTTTTTTTCCTCATGTGTTGCTGTTTATTTGTAGCATCTGTTTGGCTTATTAGAGTGTTTAGATAGTTTTCAAACATTCCTTAATTACTATATAATAATAGTGAATCTAAAATAGCACGTCTGGTTTACATCAAGGTACAACATAATCACAATTAACTTAGTAGATCATCACTCTTTATGAGTCACTATAATCCATTTATTTTGCCATTTATTTGGACTTCTTATCCTACAACTACTAGGCCATTAACTAACAGTTCACCATCAATAAGCTCTTACTTAATGCTTATTAATGGTAAGTAAGGAAGTTATTATACATGATTTATGAATTTCTGGTACTTCCACCCTATAAAGCCTATACTGAGTGTAGCAAATTAAGATCATAATTCATGTACAACATCCTCCTTCCTTACTACCAATAAGCAGTCATTTAGAGGTTACTGGGAGAAACTGTTTGCTAATATCCTGGTAGTTGAAGGATAAGAAGTTATGAAGAAAAAGGCAAAATAAACAAATTATAATGACTACAATTCAGTCACACGGAAGAAACAGTACTTTTTTAGGGTTTATTGTACTAATATATGCTAATAAACAATACGTGAATTGTGAATATAACCCTTAATATAAAGTGTTGAACCCATAGCTCATTAAAATAGAAGTTACTGCTGGCATGTTAAAAGACAGTGTCAACCAACATCAACCAAAGCTGTTTCTTGTCAGGTTGGCATAAAAAGTTACAAAAGACCATTTTAAATAGGTTGAAGTCCTTAGTTTTGTAGTCTCAGCACTAAGTCATCTAAGACTCAGACAAGTATGATACATCTTAGGGCCAAAGTTCCAAGATGAAATATTAATAAGAGAGAGGTAGCTCGCCAGGCTGCTGTCACTCTCCTATCATCCACAGGACTTTGGACTTGTTAGCCAGGTAGCCACAGGCGAGGCCCCATGGCTGAAACTGTACGAAGAGTTGCTGAGTGGGTAGGTGTCTTTGTGTCAAACCTCTCCCTTGTTTTCCTGGACTAACTGTTTGTATTGCTCTGCCTCTGATCATGAAGGGTAACCTTAATCGTAGTGGGTGAACCAATCTTTGTGAGCTGTCATTAAAACGGCCCCCACGGGCATGGTTGTGCTGTAGTAATTTTGCACTCAGGGCTATTGAAGTCGCCATCTAAAGAATCACTCTTTTTTTTTTTTTCAACAAGCGGGCTTCAAATCTCTCCGATCTTAATCCTTGGAAGAGTATTTGATTGAACATGACAGCGCTGTAACTAAAACTTGAAAGGGGTTCAGTGCACACGCTGCTGTTGTGGCTTTCTTTGGAAGTATCATCAGTTACTTTTTAGGAAGGAAACCAAATTTGCTGAAATACTTAATATTAGAAAAGCAATCTTTTACTGTAATGCACAAATGCTTGCCAGTAAAAAAAAAAAAAGAACTCACCTAGCTGATTTAATGAATAAATTAAGTTTTTTCCTGCTTTGGGTTTAATTAACAGTATTTACCCGTAGAATTACACTACATTATTATTTATATCACTTTGTGTTTGTTTAATTTTCAGTATTTCCTGACAAGCTCAAGGATCAAGTGAATAAAGTGGAGAAAATAAACCTTCAAACCAAACTGTGATGGGCAATTACACTTAACTGAGCCTGAGTGGTTCTGTTAAGCTTGTCACTCACTCTCTGGTTCAGAGTGACTTGGCTGGGAATCAGGACTGGAGAGATGCCATTGCTCCTGGCGTCTGGTAAACTGAGCGCTCGCTTGGTTTCTCCTTAACCAACCCACTTCCCAACCAAACACTCCCTTACTGCTCTAGTGGAAGTATTATTCAGAAGCTTTACATGATAAAAATCGCAATGCAACAATGTTAAAATACTAATTATAAGTACAAGTCCTTCTAGAATTGGAAAACACATACCTTGCTGCTGCAGCTCTCTCCTATCGGTCCAAATCAAAAGAATAAATATACTAAATATAGAAGACCCAATGCTGTTTCATAATTTTTTGAAAAACAGAAGACTGTTTTGTAAGCTTCCCAGTTGAGCCAGGGAGTAGCGCGGTACATTCATGTCTGCAGAAATCTTAACAGCTCTCGGTAATTACACCTGTCAGTCATGTAGTAAACCCCCCACTTGCATGAAAACACCTGTGATTCTTACAGCCTAAAAACACAGTCCACAGAAGTGGGGAGAATTCTTGTACCCTCTCAGACAACCTGAATTGCAATAGTATTTTGAAAGTTAATTGTGGATTTTTTTCCCAAAAAAACAAGCACTGCAGCTTTAAACAAAAGAACGCACAAATAAATCCAGTTGAAGTATATATTATTAAATTAGATTATTAATACGAAAGCAGAAGTGCCAGACTAGATTGTTACTCTTGTTGCTACTGGGAGTGGAGCTAGTTTAGGATGATAACTGTGTGAAAAGCTTAACAGCTAATAGACATCTGAAATATGAGTCTGACTACACACTGCTTTTGAGCTGTCACATGCCGGGAAGTTTAGAAAACACTTAATTTTTGATGTATTTTAAAAAGTTGTTTATAAGCTAATACATGAAACCTTCATCTAAAAGTTATCAAGTAACTAAAAACTGTCAAATAAATGTAGTCAAGTAACAAGAACAGTATTTGCCTCTGAAAGATAATGATAAGAAGCTCTATCGTATCAGAAAATGAAAATACCAAGTGAAGTATAAGTCCCTCAAAACTGTGCTTGAGAGTATATTACTTACTATATTAAATATACTGACTTATTTAACTAGTTCACAGTTAATGCTGTATAAGGTATAAGGTGGATGCAGGGTTGTGACATACAGCAGATGTTCAACCTGTCAAAGCCAAGTTTATGAACTGCACATATATTTGACAAAATGTCGAATGTGCGTTAGATCACAGCAGAACAGTCCCTGCGTGCTGCCAACTTCTAGCAATCACCCACTATGTTGTGTGTTCTCATTTAGGTTCTTCCTCCTGCTCCTCGATGCTGCTGCAGACTAATAAGCTTGTCCTGTAATCACGTTAGCCGCCCTGTCGGCCCCAGCCAGGGGACCTAATTGGGACAGAGCCTTGGACAAAGTGAAAATTAATAACTTTTGTCAAGCTCCTGGCGCATTGTCTTATGAAGCAGTGCAGGTCAATTAGAAAGCGTGATACGATAAGGTCCAAGCAGCAGAGGAGAGCTGACTCAATTAGGACAGGGACTGGACTGGTGAGCCCGGAGTCAGAATGGGAGATGGGGAGAGATTTCATCCCTAAACTACAGGTTAATGTGCTGCAGAAATGGACTGTTAGCTGCATTTAAATGCCTGTTGTAAGTTAACGGGACGTGGCATCATACAGATCCGCTGGAGACGTTTACTATCTGGAAACATTTTTCTATCTCCACGCCAAACAAGTTGTAATGGTTTTAAGCAGCTACCTTATTTAGCGTGCATATAACACTTATGTGGGTTTGTGTGTTTTTGTTAAGGTCTTGTGAAGCTGTCACTGAGACAGACTGTTCCCATGCAAGCAATACAAGCCCCCGAGGCACGTATCAGTGATGCGCAGCAAAGGAATTGTGTGAAAGCCTTTATAGTTATAATGGATGGGCAGACGCCAAACTGGAAAACTCTTGATGTCTTCCCCTCCCTTTTTATTCCTCCCTTTTGAAGATGATGTGTGGGACCAAGTCCAGGAAGAATGTCAGTGAATCAGTGGCCGGGCTTACTGGAATCACTGGCTTCCTTTTTACACCATCACCATTAATGGCTTGTTTGTTGTAAAGCTTTATTATGTAGGCTACGATAAAAACAACAGAAAGCTTCAAACTTGATCTGAGCATGCACCCTGTCTCTCACGCCTGCCTCCTTCCTCCCCCTACATGTGTTAATGATTCAGAGTATCTCAGCACTGCCACAACACATGTAATTTAATTATCAGCCTTACTTTGTGTCAATAGTGTCTGCAAAACACAACCGGCTCAGCGGCAGCCAAGAAGCGCACGGCTGCAGATAGTTTTCTCTTGAGGGGAAGAACACACTTATCTTTGATTCAACATATTGTCCCCATTGTCCCTGTGTTTCCTCTCTTCCAGCTACCTGCTTTATGCTTCTTTTTCTGTGGATACTGATCTTGACTTGTTTTTTTTGTTCTGAACACTTTATTGTTGTGTTACTGTATTCCCAATGGAATACAGTGCAGTTAGCCTCCTTTATCTAAAACCATTAAAAAAAAAAAAAAAAAACTAAGGAAAATGTATCAAAGGTTTATGTGACACTGTTTGGGTTTGTAACTACTAGCGTGTAAGACGGTGTGAGAGTAAAACATGGCACATGGGCGAATTTAATCGAGCTGAACTGAACTGAGTTGAATAGAGAAGAAGTGAATAGTGATGACACAAAATATCGATATTGTAATATATTGCCTCCTATAGCAATATGTTATTTATACACTGTTACCATCAACATTTTAAAACAAACTGACACTCTTAATGGGTTTGCTTTCAATTTGACTTAGTATTGGCACACATGGACATGGGAGTCACTGTCAATGTATCCAAGAGTCACCATGCTAAGACTCATTTCAGGTATTTAGAGGTATTTCTTGATGTTCAGCTACACAGACATTGTCATCTATTACAGATGATAAATGTTCCGGTGTATCAAGCATCAGTGTATAGTATGATGATGATAGTATGCGATAGTACTCTGTGTTTTCCATACCTACAACTGAAATGCACTAATTTGTGCAACTTGTGCTTTAATTTATCTTAAAAATGCTTGACAAATCCATTACTATGGTCAGTAGTCCCACTACTGGAGACACTGCTGCAGCTACTAATCCAGCACCATGAAACTGATCAAATAGCCAGTACATGGTCATATAATGTGATACTGTATGCATCACGCTGTAACATGAGGCAGATGTCTCAATCTGTACTTTCCAAGTATCCCAATTGTTAGCAATTCAATCTCGGGCTACATCTGTGTGTAACCTAGTAAGCAGTCCCTCCTGCCACCGCATTATTGTTTTCTCCCATCACTGTTCCTTCTTGTGGAAGTTTCAACTGCTTTTCATACAGGTAATGCAGACAAATGGGGATTTAATGCTATTCACAGTCCCATCCTACATTCCCTCGCTTTGTCATCAGTTTGCCTCCCCTTTAAACGCATTTCTCGACCTTAAGCAGCACTTTATTGTGGCGTGTTATTTTGTCCAATTGGATTAAATGGACAGTAACTAGGAATCCATTTGAACCTGATCCTTGCTTAGGCTTCTTCAGCCAACTCCATTAACTGTCATACTTGTCCAGAGGCCCTCCTGCGCAATGGCCAAATGTGTAAGTTGATGCATCATCAATAACCATGCAGAGAGAATTGCGCAGTCTTTAAAAAGTAAAACCTTATATTTTACGTCTTTCCACTGAGGCAGCAGATCAAATCAGGAACAGCGCAGGCCCTGCTCTAATATGTTTAAACAGGGATGAGACGCAACTCTAGACTCCCCTGAATGGGACCACGGCACTCTCACTCTCAGTGTCTCAGCGTAAAGTGGTCTCATCCATGAAGTTATGAGTGTAGACACAGACACTGGTGCTAGTTTACCCACATTAGAGACTTCTAATCAGGGCTTCTGAGACCCATCCCCCTTCTCACATCTCCATCATGAAACACTTTTCTTTCCGATGGAGTGGTCTCTGTTATGGAGCTTTGAGAGGGGAGAGGCAGAGGCTCGGGCGTGTGAATCCCTGCGGTGAGTGCTCCTCTCTGGGCTTATTCCTCGGCTCTCCCCCTGCTGTCTGCTGGGACTCTCTCTTGATGCTGTAGAGTAAGAGGACACCAATGCCCTGAGCAGCCTCTCAGATTTATTGAAACTTCATGTCCTGTCCCGATAGCTCATTTGTCAGGAGACCTAATTTACACTGGCCCTTAAGACTAATTGCAAATTTGCGAAAAAATGCTGATGTCGTTGGAACTGAGGAGGATTTTTTTTGCCCCTCCCTCAGTGTCCCTTGCCATGCATTTGCTAATGCGTTTCATCTGTAGAACATAAAATAGACAGTGTTTCTGTCCTGTGTGTATAAGGAAGAGGGAGAGTGCAAAGAGAGACAAGTGTGTGAGAAAGAAAACCCACTGTGAAAAAAACCTCTAATGGGACTGCTAACAAACAGGAAATTGTGACAAAAACACAAACCATATTTACTGTTTAATTGAATTCTAGAAGACCGATGCCCTCCCACCTTCCCTATCAAGTTATCAAGGCCAGAACAAACCCCAAGACACTGAGCCACATGGCAATGTCTATTCTTGGCAGCCCACAGACACCACATGATAATTAGGAGTACAATTATCCCAGCCACTGGGTAGCTCTACGTACAGATGGCAATTGCCTCTAATGAAAGGACTTAAGATATGCACAGAAAAAGAGGGCTTTATAGTCAAATAGGCAGCAACTTAAGCTCTGGTCCCATATAATTGTAATGGATTTGATGCAAATAATGGATCAAATATAGTAATGTTGTCAGAGGGTGGCAGTATAGGTTCCTTTATGCACAGATGTAATAAAAAGAGTAGAAGTAAAATGTTTTTAATTTTTTGTTAACTGTACTTGCACACTTGATATTATAATTAAAATTCTATTTCTATTATAACTTTTTGTTTAACCAGAGAATCGATCTTTTCCATCTACAGAGAGCAACACCACCATGTTTTTACAATAACCCAGGGCAAATGTCACGATATTTTTTTCATTTTATAGTGAACGGCATCCGGTGTGGAGTTTGCATGTTCTCCCCGGGTCTACCTGGGTTCTCTACAGGTACTCTGGGTTCCCCCTGCCAACCACAGACATGTACCTTAATGGGTTCAACTGTTCAATGTAAATCACCTGTATTGTCTGTATATGTTAGCCTTGCAATGAACTGGTGACATGTTCAATTATGTCTAACAACTGGAATAAGCTCCAGCACCTCTGCAACCCTCACAAGGACTAAGTGGTTCAGAAAATGGACAGGTGGCATCCAGTGTCAAAATAAATTACTATTATCAACGATTTCTGAGTGTGGACCAGAGCATATATTCTCTTAATCATAAAAGCAAAGAATGGACAAACTAAATATTGTATCTACAGGGACTTTTACATTTTTTATGCTTGAACAAGATGAACAACGAATATTGAGTTACTTGCAATCTGCAATTTTACCTCCTGATGTAGCTATATATAACTGGACATACAGTATATAGTGGTATCTGTTATATGTATGTGTTTTATATATAACACATTAGACCTTGCTTGCTACATCAGAACATATTTACAAAAGGTGTTTCTATCTCCCATTAAGTGCAAAAAACACCTCAAGTGAACATAAAAACATTTTTGTAAAAAAGTTTCGGTTTTTTTTGTTCAAATTTTTCAAAGGTCACATCAACAATAGCTAATAAAATGCTTCAAAATACACATACACAACAAACTTTTCCAAACTATTCTAAGTTTTTTTTTTTAACTCGATAGACGTTTGGCACGTCTGCATGTAGGTTTATGGAAATGTCTTAATCATAGAAGGGTACATTCCTGAGGTTTCTCCAAATATCTCCTGTAAATGTTTCAGACAGTGTAAGGTCTGTTGTTAAAGACAGATCCTGGTTTCACCCAGACCATTAGATTACATTTCATTTATACCTCTTCCAACAATAATGTTTATATCCTTAAGAGGGTGTGAAGTATTTTAGACTAAATGGCAGAACTGTGGTGTGCTGTAGATTTGAGTGTTCTGGGCAGTTCTGAGTGCAGAGCACATGGCGGATGATTTGAGGGATAATATGCAACCACATGACTCAATCAGGAGATCTCCTCCCTTCATCAAGGTTTTGACACATTCAGCATACTTTGTGGCCATTTTCACATGCAAGTATTTAGAAACTGACACATTCTTGTCATGAAGAACATGTTTCAGGAAATCTCCGCATGTGTGGACACTTTTGAAAGTGTGCTTACATTTTGATTAAGGGTTTCCAGTGATTTTTCCCCCCCCCTGTCTGGCCTGGATTTACTTAAATCCTACTCTGGAAGACATGTTAGATATGTTATGTTGCTTAAAAGCTACACACACATACAGTATATACAAAAAAAGGCTTCATTCCCTTTTTCTAATTATGTTTTGATGAAGCAGTTTTGGCATTTAATTTCAGCAACAGCACATGTACAGAGAAAAAGGCTGTTAAGGGGGAGTTTGAAGGGTCAAGCAATTATCTGATTACAAAAAACATTATATGTCAAAAAGAACAACAACATGTAATTGGCTCGATGTGTTAGTACTGCACAGGGCCAGATGTAGAAATGTGTGCATGCCTGTCAACGTAATGGCTAACAGCTTGACCACATAGTCCATAAGGCCTGCACCAGGAGGGCTTAAACAGCAATAAAATCCAATTCTAGCATTTGTTAGTATTAGAAAGTACGATTTGATTGGTGAAATTCACACTGTAATAGGCTTATAAAGGATTTCTTGGGCCCAGAACAATGAGCTGGAGGGTTAGAGCAGTGCCAGGTCATGGACACCCAGAGATTCACAACATCCCCCCCTTCTGGGCATGCTTAGTTTCCTCCATATCCACCAGTTACCCTCTGCAGCTCTGTTAAAAAGCCAGTCGGGATGTTCCAAAGGTATTTAATAGTCGTGGTGGTGGAGGAGGGGGGTTTCTGGACCTCCCACACTCAGGTTCAACCTCAGAGCCATGGCTTTTCTGTTATGCCCCACCCCATCTCTGCCTTTTTCGCCCTTTTGCTTTTTTTTCTCTATCTGCAACCATATGTGTAAGACAAAAAATCTCTTTAACCAGAGGCACCTTTCTTTTGCACCTTGCCCAGTTGCTCCCCTTTCTGGTGAAGACAACACAGAGGGATCGAGGGCCCACACATAGGGAACACATTTACCCAGGCAAAGGGCCAAAGCATTGCATTCCCATGGACCTGCTAGGGGAAAGAACTGCAGAGCAGATTTTACACATAAATATTCAGAATTGAATGTGGCACATCCCCTTTTTATCCCCTTTTTTTCTCCTCTTTGTTTCTCACGTGTCTCATCCCCTTCACTCAAATCAGGTTTCCATGTTTTGACTGACCATGTTGGCCACGGTGGCCAAGACAGGAGTAAAACAAAGCAGAGAGGGAGCTTTGCATTCATTTGATTTTGATTTGTATTGCACCAGGAATTCAGACTTACATTTTATGCCTGTTTTTCACAAAAGTCAGCTTTACCTCATGGTTTAGATATGTGAGGTAGGCAGGAGAAGAATATGTTCATTGGTCTTTTGGTGAACCCACTTAGTTTTGTGCGTATTGTCTCTGTTTATTTGTGCATTTGTCCAACCAAACTGTCAGTGGTAACTTAAATGGTTATTTGAAATGGGATTACATGAGATATTCATCCAAAATTATTATATTAGATGGTAATCACCATACCCCAGATGCAAACTCGTTGTCAATGTAGGCTTCAGTGAAACATTTTTGCCCCCCAAAAAAATCAATATCAATGTAAAAAATGTGCTATATAAAGAATATTCTCACCGCTTTACATTGCTGTTAGATAACCCTTTCTGATGGCGCAGTCTTCAAAGTCACCAGACTTCCTTGACAATACCATACATTTTATCTTTGAGAACACCAAACTATAGCTGCCTCCATCTGTTGTTATATGCCTTTGGAGATCCATACTAACCAGTCAAGACAGTGCTAGGTCAACAACTGCAATGTCCTGCAAGCTAAAATGATGTGGTTTTGTTTTTTTGGTAAAGACAGTCATGATTTTTAAGAGGGCTTTGGGTCCTCATAAGCATGGAGGGCTATAATATTGTAAGCAGAGTGTACACTTGTTTTTTATTTTTTAGCTTGGTCTTCTACTTTAATTTGCCTAAATACAGTATTTCGCAGTTGCTCATCAGAGTTCACATAAAAACCCCAAAATAACCTATTAAGGCCTGAAGACTAGTTTCGTTTTGTATATATTAATGGCACATGTGTACATGCCTTATTGCCTCTTGAAAACATCTCAGACTTCATTCTGAGGTCTAAATTCTCTATTCATATTTTTCTCTGGCACTCATTACTTGTCATTTCCATCTGTGTCCACATGTGACCACATTTGTTTTATGCTTCTTGCCTAAAGCTGTCCATCAACACCTTGCACTGGCGGCTGTTGGTCCGTCTGTTGTTTGTTGTGCCTGTCAGTGTAACGGGTTTGATGTGACGCTGTGTTTAATACTTGGTTCAAATCCAATACACTTTTGGGACAAATAAAATATAAACTTGATCTTCAGCCTCAGTTCTGCATTTATTTCTGTGTGTGTCTGTTTGTAATATCAATTTAGTATTGTGTTTCTGTGATATTAATCTGTGTGTGTGTTTGTTGCTCTTCCTTAGTGGTGGTGATGGTGGCAGTGGTGGGATTATGGAGTGGGTGTTTGCTCCCTTTCAGCAGTCTCTCCACATGGCCTCCTGCCTCCTTTGTCTTTTTATAGCCTCCTTCTGGGAGACGCTGCACTCTCCCCGAATACAACACAAGCCAAAACACCTCTCAGTTCCTTCGCCAGAGCCCGTTGCCCAGGGAATACTGCTATTCCTCCCCTACTTTTCTTCACACATCTTCTCTCATCTCACATTCCCCCACCAACTCCACTCCTTCTCTCCTCACCCAGACTGGACACACATTTTTGTTTTTGGAGCAGGAGGGTGATATGTGAGTCATAGCATCGCACTTGAAACCTGTTCTCAATCATTTTGTTTCAAGTATGACAAGTTCAACCTTATGCGTTCTTGAATTATCACAGTCACCCTTCAGTCATATCTATTTCATCACGTTCTGAAATAAATTCGAGTCATTTGTGGCGCTGTGAAATCGCTCAGACAGCTTTGCTGATGTATTGTGAAAGTATGCTGATGACTACTTAAGCTATATCATCTGACCAGAATCATTTAGTGTTGTCTGTCCATTTTTGTCTAACAGAAAGCATATCTAACAAAATCAACAAAAAAATAAATAAATAATAAACATAGTATCAGAATTACTAGTGCCACTTTATTTCCTTCTTTTCTAACAAATACCCTCAGAACACATTATATTAAATTAAGCAATTGGTTTTATATTTCAAATTGTATTTTACTGAGGAAAATAAACTCAGTGACATCACCATTTAGCTTCTGTTTTACAATATTTTTGATAAGGTTGAACCATTAACAGCGTTTGTAGATAGACAGACTAAAAATATTTAATATCAGCAGGACCGTGGCCTGGTCTTGCAGGTTGTTTGGTTCTTTCAGGAGCAACAGATTATGAAAGACAGCAAATCTGTTATGTCTCACTACATCCTGGTAGCAAAGGCTAGCATGTAGATATCATAACAATATATGTGTATATTTTCTTTTTGGACTTCCACGGCCCTCTTTGTTACTTTTGTGACATTGGCCATTGACCAACAGGAGCACAGAGGACTCTGTTGTGCATGACTGTATCAATGTTACAAATTTTTCAACCCATGACATTATTCTATTCATGCATACAAAGATGGGTCCATAATAGTTTTCTAAAAAAAAAAAAAAGCTAATGTAATACACTGTGATTTGGATTCCATTGTTTATTTACATTTTTGGTCCCAGAGTTCATCCACTAGTGCCTCCTTCCCAATGACATCTCACACATCATAAAAGACACCAAATGCATCTCTCTGGTCAGACAGGAACATATACAATAAGTGGTTGTGTCTCTTGGCAGCAACATGGCAACAAGAATCTATACTTAATCTTACACAAATTGTGCATAAAGATGGATGACACAATGACACTTGCTCCCGCTATGTAAAAGTGAAGCAAAATATCTGCCATGCAGCTTCTGTGGTGCCTGTGCACTAGAGACACAGCGATGCTCATTTCCTCCCATGCATTTGACTGATTCTTGTCAATAACTGGTCATTACAGCTGTCAATCAACTAGAAGAAAACAGCTGTCAATCAACTAGAGGAGAACAGAAAGATGATTTCAACACAAATATTCATGGTCCTTTGGGAACTTTGGGAAAATTTTATTTGAAGTGTACTTTGACTTTGGCATCTGACCCAAGGCCCATGACTTTAAGAGGGCAGAATTTATGAGCGCTACTATAGCCAGCCGGTTCAAGATGGTTTGGCTTCATTTTAGAGAGCCGTCACTGTGTCCATCTATATACCATCTATGATCTGACCATTGCAAGAGAGAAAAATACTGTGTGGTCTAAATCCTTCATTAGAGAAATAAATGAAAAATGGTTTCAATGGCTGCCATGGAAATACAATGGAAAATGGTTACTGGTAATACAACACACTGTTTTGCTAATTGGTCCTTTGAGAGCAAATATCTGAGGTGTTTTTTCGTTATTTTCCATTCAAGCCTTATTAACCACATAAGCCTTTGTTTAGTTTTGGGATTTAATTTATCTACAGTTTAGATAACTTATTGCCCCTGCCTCTGTGTGCTGGCAGCTTTACACACACCTCGCCGACTTTGGCCTTCTTCCTGTCTCTGTCCCTCACCACACCCATCCTACACCCCTGTGTGGCATCAGACATACAGGCGTGCCACTGCACTGACATGGTCGTTTGTCTTCTGACCGCCGTGGCATATGGAGAGGGCTGGCACTGCACAGATGTCCACTAAGTGCTGATGAAGGGAGTGAGGAATGGATGGGCTGGGGCTAAGAGGATCTTTGCCGGTGCTGCTGCTGGAGTCTGGTTCTGCTCTGCCCTGCTGGTGTTATTAACTTTACTGTACTGAGGAGGGGGGGGGGGGGGCAATCAGGGCTATTCAGTAAAGTATATGTTCCCAGATATCTAGGAAATAGAGTGAGCATATGTTTTCCTTCTCTCTTTCTCTCTCCATCAGACTATTTCTGTGTCTCTCCCTCTGTCTGTGATACTTGTGTGTGCAGGCTGATGGGTGCTGTGCAGGATCGTGGGTGCTGTCTGTTGAAGCTCCAGTGCACAGAGGAGAAGGAGGGTGTGGATTAAAGCTGTAGGTAGAGCAGAGAGAGCCTGAAAAGAATAATTTGCAGCTTAAGGCCAATAGCTTCAAAGTCATGAATCCTCATGGGTGAGCCAGCCAGGCTCTGAACCTGTCAATGGTAACTTACTTCTTGGATAGCACGCCAAAGACTTCAATAATGACATCACCCAAGCATAGGGGGTAGGGGGATAGGAGCCGGGGTGGGGTGGGGTAACGGAGAGCTGAGAGATGGGCCCACTTTCAGGGGTGCAAGCGTGGCCCTTCAGAGCACTTTGAAGTCCAGCTTGACGAGGGCTTTGCAGCTGCCTGATACTGGCCATGTTGTTCTCTGCACGGATTGGCCACAGAAGCCACCAGGGTGGCTTATCAGATTTATTGAGGCTTAGCGGTTGACGTTCAGTGTGTGTATGTGAGATGAAGTGTGTGTGTGTGTGTGGAGGAGGAACCGGGTGAATAAGGAAAGGGTCATCCCTCTAACAATCCACGTGTCCCAGTTAATTTAGACAGCACTCTGGGGTCTGATGTGAAGAGGCAAGACTCTGCAGCACCCCTCACTGGAGTCCTTAGGATTTAAGCCCAGCAAAGCACCTATGTAGCCTCTCAGACAAAATCCTTTTTCTCTTTTAATAATGCTGTTATAGTCATAGCTGTGAGGTGAAATTAAATTTGACAGAGCTGTATTTATCTCCTGATGTAGACCCTACTGTATGGGCAAAATGATCAAATTCTGCACTGCCTAATACCACAATCTTCCTGCATCCAATTGGTAAGTTTTCCACAAACTAATAGGATGTGGATATGTTACCTTGAATCGCGGTGTTCTTGGACAAGAACCGCAATCTTGCTCTCTTGTCAGATTTCCCAAAGCTAAGGTTTCAGGCACACTTCAAAGTCCCTCTAATGAGTGGAAAAACATTGCCGGCTCCTTCATGACATTAAAGGGTGCCATTTTTTTTTGTGGCTGCCTTATATTTCACAAGCCTCTCCCTTACAAATGTTAGCAACTCATTTTCACCTCCAGCACAAACAAACAGTGAAGTTTCGCCTATTGTAGCCAGTATCAAAGGCAGCATTTGTTAACAATAAAATGCTGGTTTGAAATAGCTCCAAAACAGATTTTTGTGCTCAAAGGCTGGCCAACATTTTTTATGCCACAAAAATCAAAATGGGGGAGAAGTGGCTGGGAGAAAGAAAGCAATATATTATGTGTGTAAGGGAATCGCCAGACAAACAACACGTAACGCACCTCAGTTTTATTTAATTGCTGTATCTCAAAAGGCTTTGTTCTGGCTGCTGTCATCTGTTTAGTTATTTTTCCTTTTTGATAGACACTGTGTTGTTTGGAGAACTTGACCCCTATTAAAAGCATATCGAATTTGGGACGTGCTTTCCAGCCTCCGTAACAGATATGAAGAATCGATAAGAAGCATTACAAGACTGTGACAGAAAGGCTCCCACCCCCGCCTCCTCTCATGTCTAAAAGGATGACTCTGTGACAATTGGTCTCGCTTGCACTCCTGAGAGCCTATCCAGGACAGATTACATTATCTGTCGGGTGGCATAAGAAATCATTAACCCTTTGATGACACCAGGACACTTGATTTAACACCCAAATATGTCTGTCAGCGCGTGTTTGAATAAAGCTAAAGATCTAAAGAATGTTCTATTTTTATTACAAGCTATTTTGACAGCAAGTTTCTGGCCCCATCAGTGTCTGCTTCTTCAGGGTCTCAGTCGCCTGAGCTGCATTTAGCTCTTTCAGCATCAGTACCAATTCCATTTAGGGGTAAAAATGTAAAATTCTACATCAACTCATTCCCAGGTGGTGTTTGTGAGAGAGGGAGAATGAGAGAAATAGTTTAGAGAGACATACACAGAGAAAAAGAGGATAAAAAATGAGCAGCAGGGTTTGTTCAGGTTCAAGATGCATTGTGTCTGTTGGCAGCTTGTTGGGCCAACATTGTTTGACGTTCTACCCCTAGTGCGTTTGTGAGCCTTTGAGGGCTTTATGGCTCGGTGTGACTCTGGCGCCAATAGGTTCCAGATGCTGCCGGTGTGGGAACCGGGGGAGCAGAGCGAGAGGAGAGACGGGGAAGAAGCATAACCAGGTGTGACCCATTGCAATCTGGGATGTTCTCCATGGATATTCAGACTAATATGAGCATACATGTGCGTGCGTGCATGGTAAAGCAATAGGGGGATGCATTGTGTTCTCAGTCTGACACTGGACAGACGGATAGACAGGGAGACAGGACTATGGACACATAAACATTTGTAGACTGTTTTTCACTGGCTTTTTTAAGTCTGTACTTCTGTGAGTAACCTGTACATAAACCCTCTGCCAAAGCACGGAGTTCATGGTTTGAGTCTCGTTGTTCAGCACATTTGCTGCTGGCACCAGTGAGGTCCAACATATGGCAGCACTCTGAGCCTTCAAGCCCAGCGTTGGGGCTCCGAACAGAACCTTGCCAGCTCCGCAGTGGCCTACTGTAAGGGAAAATTGTCAGCAGGACCATTTAATGTCCCAAACTGCTTGTGCTGATGAATGTCTGCATTTCTCTATGTAATTACTTTAAATCCGGTGTCCCTTTTCCAAGAGGCCAGGAAGGAAACAACAAAAACAAAGCTAACTAGCTCTTTACACTGACAAAATTAAGTGAAAATAAATAGTGTGACTTCATATTCATTCATTTAACCATTATTACACATTAAACAGACCTTGTTTTCCATGATGTCAGGAGTAGGTTGGATAAATACGGATAAAACTGCACACAAACAAAAACAGAACTATTAGAGTGGGACCAGTTTGAGAAGGAAAATAATGCACAGTGGCATTATTTAAAAATTAATATGTGCCACCTACTATATATCTAAAATAATGAAAAGAATAGCAACGATTTCTTTGAAAAGGTGTGTACATTTTTGTTATTTTGTTTTTTTTTTCATTGAATAATTAATATCTTATTACCGCTACATTTATAGATTAAATGAAACGCAAAAACATAAATCACAAAATACTTCAGAGTTACACTGACTTGAAACAAAGCAGGAGTCAGACAGCAAATGTGAAAGATCACATCAGTGATGGAAGGAAAATGTGGACCAGTATTTCATCTCTGACTCCATTATGAAAGCTTCTATGTGCATGTGCAAATTGTAAACATCCGGGTGCACAGGTTGCAGGTGTTAGTATTGTAATACTCGACGAGTTGAGATTACATTGTCGAATGAGATGAGTTTTTTCTTTTTAGTTTGGTCTATTTTCCACTTAATGGCAAAGTTGTCTTTTTCCTTTAACTCTTAGAGACCTAGAATTATTTTTGTGGTGACTTTCCAATGAGCCTTTCTCTTCATCTGACTTTTCCAAAGTGATTTATTGCCATTTCTTATCACTATGTTTTTTTTTTTCTCTACCTCTGTATTTGTCAGTGAAAATCAGGTATTTTCTTATATTTTATTCACTGACCATGTAGATGTTCATAAAATGTTAGAGTAGGTTATTATTATTATTATTATTATTGTTATTATTATCATCAAAGTTCATTGTATCAGAACAGAGAAAGAAAGGAAGAAAAAAGTTAAAGAAAAAGCGAGTTTTTCCATCAAAATATATCATTAATTGAATTTAAAAACAAGCATCTACAGCTACTGCTATTTGTCAAATGACCTGGGTTTTATAGGTGAATCAGCATTGCAGAAAATGACCATGTTGTATGACCATTTTTCCACATAAACTACAATGCTTCTGAATGTCCAAACGGGTCACGTGTGATCCCACTTAAAAGCTGAGAAAGTGCATTTTACCAGAATTTTTCAAATCCAGTTATTATTAGTGGGGTATTATTTTAGTGGTTTAGGATTCGTGGTTAAAAAGTTAGTGAATCTTATTTTACAGCCGTAGGTGCTTTTGGTCTCTGGTGACCGTTTAGATCTCTGAGGGTTAATTCCAATGTGACGCTAAGGGTAGAAGGAGAGTTCCAATGTACGACTGAATCAGTAACACCATGATACATTAGCTTGGCATGATACACCCTGTTCGGCACTAAACACTAATAAAACGAAGTAGGTGTATTTTTCTATTTACAGGGTTCCTGCAACAGAATCCTTGAGTGTTACATGCAAAGGTGAGCTCTTCGCACAGGCAACTGAGGAGATGTATTTAGGGATCATGTTAGACTCGATTAATTCTAACAGCCAATGTCAAAATATTTGTTAATGGTTAAGGCTAAACTTAGATGTTTTAAAATGAGAGGACATAACCTGACATTGTGTTTTGCTATCTCTAGAATCATTATATTTTCATCATCTGTCGTATGGTTTGACCACCTGGTCTCACCAGTCCACAGTAAATTTATTGAGTGTCTTTACAATCTGTCCTTCTTCTGTGAAAGGCACTACTACTTTGTCACATAAAAAAATCCACAAAATTCTGTCAGTAAGAACCATATATGCATGTTTAGATAGAACATAATGTCTGGAAATGTGTTTTTTATGGCACGTTATATTCCATTCAGTTTCATTTACTTTGATCATATTTTGGTGTTCTCACGTTCTTTGCCTCACTCTTAAAAGCCCCTCTATGATACTTGTTGTTTTAGGTTTGTATATTACCAAAGAAACCATAAATCAACTGCACATTAAATGTGTTTTAATGTATTCATATAGATTATGTTAATATTATGAGTCTTTGCTGCAGCATGCAATATAAAGAAAAGCTTTTCAGTATGAGATTTTAGTATTTTTTTTAGAGCAAAACAGTATTTGCTGCTGTTCTCACAGGGCTGCTGCTGTTGTCGATAATCCCTTCCTCTTCAATCCATCATCTGCAAAATAAACACAGGCCACCCCCACCTGTGTCTGACTTGGAGGGGTGAGGGCCCGTTAACCTGCTCACACAGGCCACCGGCTCCAGCCGCCGATTCCACGCCTCTCTGTTTAGATTATTTCCACGGAGGCGGGTGACTCTCTTGTGTCACTGATAAGAGCGCGGTAGGGTGGTGGCAAGAGGGTCAAACCACAAGGGGAATAAAAACTCAGGAAAATACCAGGAAAAAATAGCTTCATCCCCTGGAAAAAGTACTTTTCCCCCAAACTTCTTCACCATGGCGCAAACCTATTACACTGATAGAAATTCTTCTCCCTCCTTGGCAGTCTGGCCCTGAGTACGCGAGGGGCCAGAGTCTTAGCCACATCTCAAGCTAATTTACAAAGATCCCGAATTATTCTCTTATCTTGGGCTTTAAAGGTTGTAAGGTTGATTAACAAGGCCCTGTCCTGTTTATCAGTTTGGGGCTGGGTGTGGAAAATAGCCTGCGATAAGTGCACAGACCATTAAACATTCTATTTCCCCTAATATTTGTCGGCAACCATCTGCTTAACTGATCTCCCTTCACTTTAATTAAAAGGGATTCCCGTCTTGTTGGGGTCATTATGTGCTGGCGGACGCCAGGAGAGGGGTTTGTGATGAGTTCAGCGTTCCCTCTGTCCCTGGGTTGCCAGAGGGCTTTTTTCATCCTCCCTTCCACCCTCTTCGGAGTTAACCCCTTCCTGTCCCTCTGCAGTTCCACCTTGTTATTTAGCGGGTAAAGCGGACTAAAGAGTTTGTAAGTCCAATAATTCTAAAAGAGATTCAGTGTGAGCTGGTGCAAACTTTTCTCTTCACTAGGGAAGTGTGTAGATATTCACACTATCTTGCTCAACTCTGGGGCATGAGACTCTGGCTGTAATGGTTTGATTTGCCCAACACTAGTTGGATCGATGCGGCTGTTTACAGTTTCTCCCTCTCTCATCCCTTTTGTCTTTTTTCTAATTTAGTGTTCCCAAACCATGGACAGGGGTCTGAGTCTGTCTGCTGTGCTTGCATCTTCACCCTCCTCCCTACTCTCCATCACTGTCCATTGATGTTTTTCCCCTCTTTTTCTTTTCTCCTCTTCCTCTCTCCTTCCTTGGTTGGTCTTGGAAAAAGAGCTGCATGCCTCCACACTTCTGGACAAGACTGATGGCTCGTCAATAGCATTAGCCAGCATTGCAGGCCTCACTGGTGTAGAACCAAATCAATAAGGCCCAGTAAAAAGTCTTATGCGTGTATACGGTCCATCCCAGCCAAGGCTCATGTTACCACCGATGAGTTTTTGTAAGAATTCAAGAGTCACCATTTATTTTATTCCCTTTAATTCCACATTTGCTCAGCAATTCAGTAACATTTATATATGTGCTTAAAGTGCTCTGCATATTCAGTCTAATTATGTACTATACTGTTCCAAAAGAAAGATATTTTTCTGTTCTTTGTTGCATTAAATGTGGATAATTCAGTTTTACAGCTGTGATAAAGCATTGACATATAGAATATTTTCTCATCTTTCCCACTAAATTCTGGTAATTTACCCTCTAATTATAGCGTGCAATTACAATCAATCAGTCCTCAATGAAAATTGATTTCTGCCTTTAGTGCAGTAACCGTGTGTGGATTTGTGTGTGCATTATAAGAATAGCTTTTGAAAATTATTTTCACAAATTCTAAGAAACTTCAGTCAATGTAAGTATGCAATATGTACTTTATTTACAGAATTGTTTCCATGGCTTGAGTTTTGACTGTAGCACACTTTTATTGACACTTATATACAGATACTGATCTTCTTGAACCTTGACAACTATGCACTTCAGTAACGTAGAATATGATTTATAGATTACATTTTTTCTAAAAGTTAGGTGGTCCTGAAAAACTTTTACATTTTTAAAAACACTTAAATTTCTTTGTTCCTTCCAATGCAAGATGTGCTATGTTTTGAATACACTGAATATTGCACTAATGTATTTTATAATACAGTTTATAATATATATTAATCGTAAGCTAAAGAGTATTGCATTTCATCAAATGACACCAGTTAATTTCTGCAGTTTTACTATAGGCCTTTGACAAACACTGTTTTTGTGAAAACTAAACCAAAGGTGTTACATGCACTTAATCCATGAACAAACTAACCATATCCTTTTCATGGCATGAAGATCCAAGTAGGATGTAGGGAACTCATGGTCAAAATAAAGACAAACTCATGTTTGTTTTTTCACACTTTTACATTGTGTTTCATTTAGTCTTGGCTATCAGTTTAACTACAT
>JAPQRQ010000001.1:1001182-1020027 GCA_037367365.1 Apogon talboti
ATATAATACTGCTACAACATGATATAAGCTTGTTAAACTGGCGACTGTACCTGTGCATGTTTGACTTTCATCTGAAATTTTCCAAATAACATTTAGCCATGCCTCACTTGCCTTGAGTTATTCTACTGTTGTGTTGTTGTGACTGCAAAAAGAGCCCTGCCCTATTTTTTGTCCTATATATTTGCCCGTATGTGTGAAGGTGAACGCGGGGTAGTGATTTGTCTCTTGCTCTGTGTTGACTGCTTTACACAGGTTTTAGAATGCTTAAACAACCACACTGATAACATTATTGTAAGCCAGCCAAACCAAGAGGCATTGGAATATTTCACTGATTGTGCGGTTCACTTTGGCTGTGTTTTTGTTGTTGTTCGTTTTGTTTTCTTAAAGCATAACAATTGAACTATTTTAGAAATAGAGAAAATGGACAGATGCACACTCTACAGCTACAATGAAGCGATAACTTATCGTTAATATCTCGAGGGTCAGTCAGACAGACTGACAGATGGACTGACAGACATCTTTGCACCGTCAACCTCTCCACCCTGCCCTCTTGGCAGCATCCATTTCAGGTCAAACACAACAAAGCACGCCCTGGCGGTCTGTCTGTCTGTCTACATGTATTCTGCCACAGTGAAATACTCTGCCTCTCAAAGGTCAGTGGAGGGCCAGCGTGTTTGTCAGGCCAATCGATGACTTGCCAGCATCAGAAAAACATTCAGTTATGTAGCAGGGAGGTCACTCTTCCGCTTCCCTGGTGGGAGGTTGTCATCGAGGGATGCACTGCATTTGTGTATGCGTTTTAGATGGGTGGCTGTGGGGATCTGGAAGAAGAAGGGCAGTATCTTTTACTAACCTGCATATAATCAATACCATCCATTATTCTGAAATGCTGTGCATGTGTGTGCGATGCTCATCTACAATGACAGGGGATCAAGAATCTGGTGTGTGACAAAGAGCAATGGTGTCTAATTCAAGGTCAATAAGAACTGTGTCACTCCTTCACTTTCACAGAGGGGAGGGAGGGAGGGTGGAGGCATTATGTTCCTGTTGGTTACCAGAGCAAACATGACATCCCTGCTGGAGCTCATATCAATTTGTAATTTGACCCCCAGTCACAGCAAATGATGTCAGCACAGGTCGCTTTCGCAGAATGACCCCGTGTTTGTTCGTTGTCGTTGTCAATTCCTGCCCCTCCATACATGTTTAACCGGTGTATGGGAGAAGTGAAATACATGTATTTACAAGTAAAATATGAGGATCTGTATTTAGTAAATATGTTGTTATCAAAAGCCAGTTTGATTAATATAATCAAAGCGGTCAATATACAGAAATCTAATTGCAGACATTAAATATAATGTTCATAATTATATATTCATTCATCATTGTGCTTAATTTAGAATGAGTTGTTTATATGTACAGCAAGCAGCGTTCAGGTACATACAGCCTTTGAGTTCTCCCCTTAAATGAAATATAAACTAAACCAAACACTAGTTTTGGCAAAGGCTTTGTGGATCTTTTTTCTTTTCTCTGAAATTTAATAAGCCCCTAATTTAAAATAAAGCACAATAACACCTTTACACCACAGTAGGCTATGGCCATTATGAGTATTTACATTATTATTATTTATGCTATTTTTTTCATCACCCATTTCACTTGTGGGAAACCAGAGGGTTAAAAATGCTTTCTGATGTCAATTTGACTGAGAGTATTAGTTGCAAGATCACAAATGCCTATCATGCAATTGTTTTGAAAACAAAATATTCCACATGGAAGTAAATTCACATCTTTGTTTACTGGATTTCACACTCACTTGAGGCTGCAGAAATATTTTTTTTGCCTGATAAAACACAGTACTCTGTGTTTAAATACACCTGCCCACATGAGCCGTGGGTTCAGTCTATTTACGGTACCAGTATTAACTGTCACATAATAATAATATAAGGACAATGTTAAGTAATCTGATGTATTTAAAATGTGCTACTCACTTTGAATAATCTAAATACATGTTGCTTCATACTCTTTTTTCATAGCCGTGTTTTGCTATTCATTTCATTTACTGCGCTACTTTTTTATTTCAGTTTATTGAATTTAATTTAAGTGTATAATCTCTTTGAGGTGCTGTACTGTGTGTCCTTTGTTTCCCTACCTTAGTGGCCATCTTACTAATTTGCTAACACCAGCAGCCCCTTCTCTTCGTGCCAGTACATCTTTTAATAACTCTATTAATCTAATCGTCCACTAATTGGTCAAGATAGCCTTTTCCCTAATGATTTTTATCGTAGGGTAATTAAAGAGCCCAGTAAAACCTGCTGAAAGCACAGTGTCTTGTTAAAATGGCTTGATTGACACATTTGTTTCTGTGCGCTATTTTTTTTTATTCAATATTGTAGAGAATAGTGTCTTTTCAAACTACTTAACTTTAATGAGAAAATTAAATGGACACTGTTTTGTGATTTTTTTTTCATAGCAAAATAAATGTGATGACTAAATGCCAGTGACTGATAAATCTTTAATATAAAAATTGTACAAGAATTCTGATACAAATTACAAGAGGTATTTGGACAAAATATGAATAAAATTCCATTTACATCCCAAAACCCTTATGCATTTTATGCAAAAACCATAGACAGTTATGATACAGAAACAAATACAAGAAAAGCAAAAAAAACAAAAGAAAGAAAAAAGGCAACAAAAGAGTCTTTTGAAAAGAGGACATTTTTTCCTCCTGTCTGCAAATGGGAAACACCTGTTTAGGTAACATACAGTATTCATGAGGCTTCCAAATCACCATTTTGACACCAGAGTGATGCAAGCTTCTCTGCTCTGTTCTTCGCAGTGTGACTATGTAGCCATGCAATGCTGTGAAGTGCCAGTGTCGAAACGCACAGGCATTTTAAGACACAGACACAAATGCATTGGATACACCTAAAACACAAGTGAAAACAAAACAAACAAAAACAAATCTAAATTCACCAGGTCTTCAAGCTTATTTATATTTTTAAGACTGAAAAATATGATTGGCACAGTGGAAAACATTACATTTTGAGCAGTATGAATTTACAGTATTTTTTTTTTCAGGATCATTGACATTTCACAGGTTCCAGTTCAAATTAATGAGGGTATTTTGAAAACATAACACATGAGACTAAAGCATCTATACAAACCCACCTATTTTTCTTCAATCTGCATATTTCTTAATATGTCCCATCAAACGTTTGAATTCCACTTGAGCTACGACTGGACTAGTTTGCATGCAGTGTCACCTCTTATTCTCGCTGCTCTTTCTGACATCTACGCAACGGACAGTGATTAACAAGTCAGCCGCTTCAGCCGTTTGCCATCTCTTTTCCCTCTGTGTGCTATGTAGCATTACAGAATAATTGATGCCTGACGTTCTTCTTCTAATCAAATATTAAAGATTCACTCGAGCAGTCTGAGCCAATATGGCGCTCGAAGTGACGCGTTCCTGCCGACTTAGAGACCGGTCACTAGGAAGCGGAACACACCTGGGGCCCTCGAATGAAGAAGTAAGAAAGACAAAGATTGGATTTCTCAGAGGAGAGAGGAATATTGGTGGTCATTTCTCTGAGGAGAGTGTGTAGGGGGAAAGGGGTGGAAATGTAAGGGCTAGCTCGATCGCTTTCCAGCAGGCAATCAACAAGGAGCTGGTGATGAGTCCTGTGGAGTCCTGCCACTGATGCTCTTTTGCTCTTCTCTCTCCCTGTGTTCCTCTTTCTCCCTTGCCTTGTTAAGTGACTGCCGCAAGGCGTCAGCCAGACAGCCTTCTAAGCCCGATCCCTTTCCGCCATCCCTCTCTTGCTTTGTCTCTGGCCGTCTGTCTTAACGGCTGTGCTGGACAGTCATATGCATGTCGACGCTGGCATAACCCGCCGAACTGGACCCAGACAGATGCAGTAGGAGGAAAGACATCGGTGCTACATTTATCCATTGTTCTTTGCGTGACAGAGAGGTCATACAGTCTGCTGCAGCCAAGGTTATTATCATTAAAAAAAAGTGAAAAATACTGAAAACTTGGCCTCGAAACACATTGTAACCGAAATAAAAAATCACTCCGAAAATCAAAAAGGAACTTTTAGAAACTGGTAGGCATAAAATCTTTTTCATCTTGACTGATACATGTTTTACAGCTGTATTTTGCGGATAGTTGTTCATCTGCAAATGTATTTTTAAGCCGTGTGATGATTTGTTCACAATGTTTTTATCACATAATACTTTTTCGAACCTTTTTGAATGTCGTCCTTGACAAACGCCATGTATTCAGGACTTGAAAAAGACTAAAATTGAAAATCTAAATCATTACAACACAACCTGAATCTTAAGAATTTCCAGAAATTATAACCTGATCTAGAAAGCCTGCTTTGAAACCTGATTAAAACTGAAAATCGAAACAAAAAAAAGTCAAAACAAGAATAAAAACAAATGAAAACTGGAAACCTTTATAACCTTGGCTGCAGCTGCTTTGTGAAAAATTGATAATTTTGAACAATCCAAAAGGAATGTATTACAACCTGAAAATCAGGTTTGAAAACTTTTAAGTACAAGTTTAGAAGGTTACCGTGTAGAAAGTTGGGCATGTACAACCCCTGCTGCTGCTGAGATTTAACATGTAGTCTTGGTAGATGCAGGACACTAATAGGTTTTAATCCTTTACTCACTGTCTGTGTATCAGTGAAATGTGCTCGAGCTATGAAACATTGAAATATTTAAAGTGAAATAGGAATGTGTCAACTTCACATCCCTGTGTGACTCAGTGCTGGCTCACATTATTCTCCCTAATGCAATGTTAGTCCTCAGTGTAGTGGCAGAGTCTATAATGTTAACGTTAGATGGAGACTTTCATTTCCTGTGGTGAGAATTCTCTATTTTTCTCTGCCCCTGTCTCTTCCATCACCAGAGGTTAACAAGTCATCTAGTTCTTGTCATCCTCCTGGCCTGTAAGTAGTATCCGTGAGCTTGCGCCACTTTTCCCTGTGTGCGCGGCGTTGTGTGTTTGTATGGTTGTGTGTTGGAGAGACAGCTGTCAGCAGGGTTCCTGGAGTAGCACTTTTTTATTTTCTGCCAGAGCGAGAGCCGGGGGGATTGAATGAGTGAATGAGGCAGCAAGCGCCTCAGTGAAACCCACTCCTGGGAAAAGGCAGGGGTTCCTGTACTCAATTTTCTCTTCACTTGGGATAAACAGGCAATTACCCATCCCTTTTTCCTATGCCATGGCCGTCCGGTGAACTTAAGCATACACTATTAGTGTGTGTCCCTGTAGGACCTGCGCTGTGGGGTGTGGAGGTGGTAAGTGAGTGGCGGGTTGAAGAAATGGGTAAGGCGGTTGTTAAATGACTGTGCTCTGACAGACAAAGAGAAAAATAGAATGAGCAAAAGAAATTGAATTGAATTACCAGTGACCCTGAATGAGAATAAGCACACACAGGAAATGAATAGATGAATTGAATTCAGCTAAATTGAATGAGTCAAATTGAATTGTTCAAAGCTCACACTCGCTCTCCTTCTTTTTCTCTTTCTGTCAGTGTCACAGTCTTGTCAGCAACCTTGGCGTCTTGCAGTGTAACGAAGTGACAAGTGAGTTATTAGACAGAAGAAGCCGGAATGGCAGGGACGCCTCCAGGTAACGGAGAAGCAGCACATTTTTAATGATCGTTGCTGTCATCCTTTCCTCCCTAGTCAGCCTTCCACCTCCGCAACCTTTCCATCAGCCTCAGCTCTCTGCCTGCCTCTCTTTATCTCAGAGAAGAGAAGTCTAAAAACTGCATGTGTCATATGGAGTCTTAAAAAAAGACATGAAATATTTCACTACAAGAGGTCATGTCTATATTGCAAAATGGCTTTAGTGTGAAACAAATGGAACTCAACACTGTTATGGATGTAAGGTGTTGTGAATACTGTACAGCACACCACGTAACACTGCATATTTTCCCCTCGTGTGTAGCACCAGTCAAGTAAGAGTAGATCTACTTGTATAGTAACACATGGAATTGCTAATACATTGATAAACAAGTAAAACTGAGGAACAATCTCTATTTTTTTGTCTTTTTACAAAATAATATTCTTATACCGGACAAAAACATCTCCATTTAGATACATCACCCACCAATAAATACCCCTTCCCTTGGCTACTTTGCCCAGTTACTGGAAATATTTGTACCGTAAGACAGTCATGGACATGTTAAAAATGGCTGCAATCACCTGCCAGGAAAATGTTAACATTTGTAGCCGGCACTCAGCAGTGGAAACTGATATCTTTAATATCACAGCAAAATTTTAAGACTCAAGTGCATCACCTTCCTCCAATGGGGCCTCATTAAAATACATATGAACTGCATTTTTAAGCAAATACATTTGTTTTGGTCACAGTTGATTTACTATTTTCCTACTTTTTTTCTATCCATGGGACAGTCATATTCCATTATTATGCCTCTTGTTCTCCTTGTTTAACCATATTACAGTGATTTTATGCTTTACTTAGATCACTTAATTTGTGTATCAATAGTTGACAAACAAAAGAGGGGGAGAGAAATGACCAATCTTCGAATCCTTTGTAATTGAAACAGCAGTGGGTATTCAGTCGCACATAGTTTTAAAGCATAAATCTTCCTGATGTGGGAGGGGGCTCGGCTTGTGTTCAGGGAGACGATATTTTCCGTCGTAACACTGTGTTTGAAACTGAGCACGTGCAAAAAGAAACTGGCATAAATATGTTAAAGGTACTGTCATTTCCCTTGGCACTGTAGCCATCAGTGACCCCACACGACACCTAAAGTCACCATTGCAAAAGTCCTCATTATAATAATATTACACATCCCCTTGTATAGATGCAAAGTGCAAAAACTGAATTGTTATACTAAAGCTCATTAACATAACAAACAAAAAAAAAATCAATAGAAATACAGAGAATGATATCAGTGTAGGAGCCTTAAAAAGCATGCCGGCAACCTCTGAATATCTAACAAGTAGATAAAACAAGTCACATGATACTCTTTTTTTCCTAGGACTCAGTTAAAAACTTGTCTTTGAAGCTAACATAAATGAGTCAAGCTAATAAGATGCTACCTCTTTCTTGCCTATAGCTGGAAGTATTGTACTGGACTGTAACATAAAAAAATAGAGAGAAAAAACAGAAGCAAACAACCATCAACACAACTCTTTTACACCAAAAGCCTCTTGGGACATTATTTACAAATGAAGCTGTCATGCTTTTGTAAGGGGTTCATTTAAAAGTTATTACACAAATACAACAAGAAGATTTTCTTTTTTTTTCAGTACTATCATTTTTGCAGGCAAAGTCACAAATAAGAGTTTGAATAGATTCTTTGAAGACAGACATAAAAACAAAGTGGAGAGAAGTTTCAAAGGAAAAGGTGGAGGGGCTTTCCAAAAAGAAAAAAAAAACAAGAAAGGAAAAAAAAACTACTGGAGTTTTGTAATAAAACAAACTCCATGCTCAAGAGTGTTGTCCTGTTCTTCCAAAGAAGGAAAAGTTAAAGGTCACAATAATAAACTGCGTTAAGAGTCAATGGATTTTATAGAGGGACATAGAAATCTTGCAATGACTTACAGAGGACAGGCAGGAGGCATACAGGCGATTAGCTTGTATCTGATGGCCCTGGGATGGGGAAAAGCTAATTTGAGGAAGAATAAGGATGAGGAATAACGGGAGGAGCGGGCAGACTGACAGGAGGGTAGAGTAGCAAGTCATTATTTAGTCTATAATTGTGGAGAAGGGCATGTTTTTATGGAGGTTGGGGTTCTGAGAGTGTCGGTTACGGCTGCGTACAGAGCTGAACACCATGTTACAACCGGGGATTTTGCACTTGTGCATCTCGCGCAGATGCACAGTCTTGTAGTGCACGCGTAGGGTCCCTTTGTTGCTGTACATTTTATGGCAGATGTTGCAGAGGATCCCGCTGCCCCCATTACTGCCCCCAGTGGACGAATGGAGAAATGATGAGGAGTGGGTGTCCGCCCCCTCATCCAGTCCTTCTCCACTAAACTCTCCAGTCTCGTTCTGGTGCCCCCTTTCAGCCCGCCCCTCGGCACGCTGGGAGCAGTTCTCCCCCTCGCTATTGACCTCCTCCTCATCCTCTTCTCCCTCCTCTTCATCCAGGTCATCTAATAGGATGCCTTCATCGCTGCCCTCATCTGACTCGTGTGATGAGTGGACGCTGCTGCTGGATTGAACACTGGATGTGGTGCTCAGGTCCAAAACCATGTAGTCGTCTGGCTGACCTCGGGAGAAACCGTTGGTGTGGTGGATTTGATGGAGAGGGTTGTGGGGATAATCGTTGATCATGGGGGAACGGATATCGTGGTTGTGACCGGTTGGCCTAAGGCTGCCGCCTCCGATGCCCATACCGACCATAGGGTCCAAGCCCATGTGATGCCCAGCGTAGATCTTTGCCAGTAACTCGGATCGCAGGTCCTTGGGCAGAGGCGTAAGTTGGGGATCCAGGACAATGTCGTCCAGCTCTTTGGTCAGCAGTTTGCGGTGCAGGTTGATGTTGGAGCTGTGCCTAGAGAGGAGAAACATGACACAGTTATAGATCAAAATGGTGTGACAGTAAAATAAATAAACAGTACAAATAGAAAATAACAAATGTGTTGCAATAGATAATACTGGGTTAAATTAGCAGCAGCTTTGATGATGCGCTAATATTAATAAATTCACATTATTCACAAAATATACATGTCTAACACTACTAGGCTATAAAACAATAACATGATAATTATTACAATACAATTTTCATCAATATCTATATAACAAGTGTTTGATAAATGGATGATATGTCAGAGTAAAGACCAACTATACAGATGTAGTCAGCTTAACCCACTAAGATCAAAAAGAACAGCAACACATTCAAATATTTATAGTCACTCTGACTGAGGGACTTATTCCACTTCAAATGTTCCACTGTTTGTCAATTTTTTTCATGTTCTAACAATAAAGAGTAGTTTAAAATTACAATTAATCATCTGGTTTCAACAGGATCAGAAGTAGAAAAATAATGATTTGACATTATTCGAAATAATTATCGCTATTGATTGAAATAAAAATTGTGACCAAAAAAAAATGCCTGTTTGTGCCCAGCTCTATGGATTTGGAAATGGCAAGCGACTGACCTACAGAAACATAAAATAAAAACTGTTGCATTATTGTCATTAAGTACACCATGTTCGTTGTAAAAAAATGGATTTACTTTTCACCTGCACATTTGCAACTATTTGAAACCTGGACATAGTAGAGCTGCAGGCTGTGGTGGGTGGTTAATTCAATGCAAAAGGTTCTGTTCGCCATAGCTGCCCTTAAAACTGTCACCACCTAAACTCCCTTACATAGTCGCGTGTACAATCAAATTTTTTTGTGTCAAATTATTCGACTTCAATGACATGGAACCAGGCTAGAAGCATTAATTACCCAAGAACTGTTACATGTGTAATCATTATTTCTATCACTAGAGATACGCAGACACAGAGAGAAATCCACCCTGCAGCTCTTAGAAAAGTGCAATAACGTAGCACACGGAGAGCATCCTGCTAGTGTTTACCGCTGTCAGCATGTCTGCACTGCACAGCCCTCAAATCCAATAGACTCTGACTCAATTAAATACTCCACCATATTGAATGGGAGTTTATCAATTGATTCGAGCTGTGGTAATGTGATAATCGAGGGGAACTGGATAGCATATTAGCACTAGGCCCTGACAGCATTATCGCACTTGTTCCCTATTGGAGGTGGCTTAATCGAGCACCTCAATGAACATGTCTTTATGTAGCTCTGGGTTTAATCAAGACGGGCATTTTTTCCCAAACACAAAGCAAACTGTATCACACTATGTGCTACAGCTGATGAAAGAAACTAAGTAACACATGTCATGCTTAAACCAGGATACAATTAGCCAGGCTTTCAGTTATTATACGAAACCATGCCAAAGGATGCAAGGTGAAATGTGCTTGAAATTTTTAATCCAATGCTTATTTTGCTCCAATTTCACAGCTGCCAAGAAAAAAAAATGGACACACTGCACACATGTCACAATAAAACTGCATCACACAGAAAAATAACAAGAAGCAACTAATGACCAGTGTCATATATGAAATACAGGATACAAGGGCCACTCTTTTTAATATCAGGTCAGCACTTAAATTAAATAAGAGAATATGCAAACACTCAGTGCCTTTTTAACGTGAAGGGTTTCCATGCAGGGAGGGCACATGTGTGTAAACAAAACCCAAAAAAAAAAAAAAAAAAAGAATAGAAAAGAAAAGGGTCATCCTTAGCAGGACGGGCAAAAATGGAGTCACAATGGATAGTAGAGCTTACCAGCAGTGGCAGGGTTGATGCAGTCAAAAAGGGTCCCTTTCCTTTAATTATTTACTTCCCTATCCGACATTGTCCTGCAAGAGGTAAAAATACATTCATTTGAGGGACCCTTTTCTGTGAACCAGGCAACCAGGAGCCCGTCCACTAGAGCATCGTCAGCATTGAGGGGAGAGAGCGTGGCAAATCGATTGGCCGTGGCTGTCACTGCATGTGTGAGTGTGTTTGTGTGTGTGTGTAAAAACCAGAAAATATACTACTTCCATAGAGCAGTACTTCGATCAAAAAGACTATATAAATCCTTTTTTTTTTTTTTTTTTTAATCCTTTGATTGTACAGTTGCACCCATATGGCGTTAGCTTATGGCTAAAATATGGGAGTCATCATCGAATGTCTGTGGCGCTGCATCCCTGAACAATCAAATATATGTGTGGGAAGCTTAGCGGTGAGAGGACAGAGTGTTTCTAGACAGTCTGAGTGATGCCGTAGTCAATGTCTAAATAAATAGGCACTGCTTCTTTGGGGATTTTAACCAACAGGCTTTGATGTATAGAGAAAGAGAGGGGAGAGAGGCCACAGATTTGCTCTTTTATGGCTGAAGATCAGGATGCTGTTGATGATGCTCAGGTAGGCAGGTCCTTTGCAACATGTCTCCATCTCAGTAACAACACCTTCTCACTGCTAATAAGCTCTAAGTTAACCATGGCTATCTCAGTTTTACGATATTAAAGTCAAACATGCAGTAAGTCATCTCATATATCTAAGTAGTCTTTTTAACTGCTCAAAATACACAGCAACATTTTTAGAATATTTCAACAATGTCTAGGTGATCTAGCCCACATTCACAATAACCTTTAAAACCATAAAAAAAATCAAAGAAATAAAATAAAACAGTTTATTTTTTCATGTACATATTTAATATTTTTTTAAGTTATTACATTTTAAGAGCTTAAGAGAAAAGTAAACTGCATTGCATTGGGAAAAAAATGAACATAAGTCAGTCTTATTCACACACAGTAAGCATAATGCTTTTATCCTTTTATTTATCAGCTTTAAACTTTTCTACCCCATTTCCCACTCTCCTGCATCGTTCCATTTCTGTGTCTTTCCTCCCTCTAACCCAAGTCCTTATTCCCCTCCACCTCCTGTTTCTCCATCGCTACCTCCCTGTTGGCTAGTAATGTGCCTGGCAAACCAATTTGACAGTCTCATCTTCACCCAAAAGATGGGGGAGGCCTCGGGGGAGCCCATTTTTGACTGTGCAGAGGAGGCAGAGCGGGAGTGCGCTTGTCCCAACAGGCGTTAATCATCTTTAGGTTCATCTGATGGCCCTTGCCCTTGTTTTTTTTTTGTTGTTGTTTTTTGTCTCAGCGTCTGTGTGTGTGTGTGTGTGTGTGTGTGTGTGTGTGTGTGTGTGTTTGTTGTCTAAATGACTTGTAATGTGTAAATGAGATGGAAGGCTGAGTGGTATTAAACTGACACCAGCGGTTCTTTGTCTTTCCTGTCATTTGAGGTGTGTTATGAGGTTTTGGGTGGAAGTGGGAGGACTAGAGTTTTCTGAACATTTATCACGCTCTGTCACTGTTATACAGTATCTCCTTTGCATTATTTAAATCTTTTCACAGCCTGGGCTGCAAGCAAAGATTTGTAGATCATCAAATAAATTACTGAACGGGAATTAAATATACATTCATTAGATATGACTTAAAATGTGTTTTCATCCACCAGTTATATTTTAAATTACTTCAATCTATTCTTTACTTGAAACTACACAGAATTCCCTTTATTACTGTGCTTACATGTGCCACTACATGCTGTTCGTCTAAGAATAAAACAATTCCCCTTATTCTCCTCTAAATACATCAAACTGTCAAAGATGTAATAATTCAAGATCCATGTTTTAATCAGCACGTGGCTTCTGCTAACATATTCTATCTATGAGCTATGAGCAGAGTGCCCTTTGTTTATAAGAAACAAACAGAGAGCTGATTGTGAAGCAGTGAAGCCAGGCCCACATGCCGTGTGGGGACCGAGGGAGACAGAGAGAGGAAAGAGAGGGGAGGAAAGAGACTCTCCAACATAATTAACCTTCACTCTCTGCGTTTGCAGTGGCCCATGCAGGGACCGCGGGCTGCGCACTGCTGCACCATGGGAATGCGAAAGAGGGAGGACACCTAAGTCGCTGTGGTCGTGGCATAGAAGGAGCAGGTTAAAATGCTGAAGTGAAGGTTAACGAAAGAGCAGGGTTTAGGCCGATAAAAATTAGATAAAGTAAGGAAACTCTTGTCGCCAGTTTAGGAAATATGATTAACGAGGCTAATAATGGTGATGATTACTGGTACGCACGCCTTTCCAGCAGTTAATCATGCACCTTCGTCAACACTTCTGCCGATGCTGCTCGCTCCCCGCAATAAATATGCAATCATTTACCTCCGTGCAGCAGGAGAAGACACCCCACTGTAAAAACCACACACACACTTTGTCTAACTCTGTTTTGCATTCAAAAACAGTCACACTTTACATGCCTGCTCAAGGGCACATTAAATTACCCTTTCCTGTATTCATTAGTGTAAATGTAAAGTATGTACAATGTTCAGCGCATGTTTATTTGATTTCTTCTGTTCCTTTTGTAGTCTAATAAAAGTGCAGTAATCCAAGCTGACAATAGTACTTAGCTGCTGTTTTTTTCCCTGAATAATGAAATGACCTCTTCTTTTTTTTGTTTTTTTTTTGGTCTTTTTCACTTAAAGAGAGGTGCATTTGATGTTGCATCTGACAGTCAGTGTACTAATTAGATGTGCAGGTGTACTTGGACTTCCTTGTTGTTATATGTCAATAGCTGTTTAGGAAGAATTGAGGAGAAGGAGCTTGGCAGATCTGCATATTTCAATGCTGCTTTGGCAGGAAGGAAAAAATGAAGGTAAGTGGAAAAAAACAAAAAAAACAACCACTAGTTTACGTAGTTTTTCTTAAATCAATTTTACAAATAATCATCATTCACTGCAATCCTTTCTGGACATTATTCTGTATGTGCAGTTTCCTTGACTTCTCAGCAACACTATTATGTTCCCAATTTATCACATTTAATCAGTATTACACTCAAACATATTATATGACTAAAAGATGTTTGTTTGATTATAAGAGTCTTGCATACTGACTAGTCCCAAAGCCCCAGGATTCCTTGAGCTGTTCAGTCCTATTTCTGTTTTGTTCCGTGTTTGAACCAGTGAGTAATATGTCCCATATGATATCAGGAATTTATCCTCCACAGAAAAAAGGATGGAAACAATAATGTGCTTACGTCTCACCCACCCATAACTATACTGCTCTTGCCCAGATCAAATATACATTACATTCACAACAGCAATTGTCCTTGTAAAGAAGTTGTCTCTTCACTGTCTCCCGTATGTCCTGCCTCTAAAGTGGTATTTATGTATTGGGTCATTAGAAAACTTGGTAGAATTTAAATGTGGCATTAATGTAATTAGGCATTTATGTGTGACCATGGTCTTTGGCTCAGTTAATCAACTGTTTACATGCAGTGGAAGCTAATTACAAAGGAACAAACTGGACAAATATGAACAGCTAGTATTAACTGTTATCTGTGCATGTGTCGTGCAGCCTGAGTGAACACATATGTGCATGCGTGTTTTACACAGGCATGTCTTAAGACGTTTTACATATCCACTGGCTTGTCAAAAAAAAAAACAAACAAAAAAACATAAATAAAATAGAGCGAACTGGTGGCAGTACATGACATTGAACCAATGCATGCTATAATAACGCATCCTTTCATGATGCGACTCTCAGTGCAACTCTAACAGGTGAGCATTAGGGATGTATGTTCAAAAAAGCTAACTGTCCTTTTCAGCCCCCTCTGTTTACATCCCACACTGTAAACAGTACATCGTCCTGGAGTCACCTGCTCGATTTACATGCAGATGCCATTGAAACAGCAAATGTAATAATAAAATGTACAGGGTGCAAAAGAAAAAAAAAAAGAAGTGTGCTTAGACTTTGGGAGGTAGCAGTGTGTGAGAGACAGACAAGGAGCACAGCCAGTGTGTAGGTGAGATAAAACCCTGGGGAACATTTAAAGGAAACATATAAAGCTCCATTGGGAAGAGTGTGTTTGCAAATTGGAAGCATGCACTCACTAAGTGGCAAATTGCACATCTTTATTTGTCCGGGAAAGTCTTGTATGTAAGCTGGGTACATTCTCTTAAAACAGAATGTGAGCATCAGATGCATTTGTTTTACTTGAAGTGCTGTGTATTTTAGTTATGGGATAGAATTCATAATTTGTTTTAAGGCCCCATCTCACACTATTGCACTACTGTATTCAGTGACTGAATAACTGCCGAAGGAGGTGTCTTTTCTGTGCAACTCCTGCAATCCTTCTACTAAGACAGATTTTATTTATTTCATTGATAGTAGGTTTATTTCTATAATTATACCAATATAAGGAATGCCTGCCATATATTTATTCAGAATTTTGAAAGAGAATCACTAGCTTTTTCATACTGAGACGTCTCTCATTTGATGCAAAAACACTTTGTAAACCTTTAATGAGTCTGTGGTAGCCCAGGGCATTAGCAATGTTATGTGCCTCCACAATGTGTCATGGAATCAACCTGCTTCCAGGGCTGCTACAGTATGTATTCTGCAGAGTGAGTGAGTGGGACTGATACGTGCTAACAAGCCCAGGTGAACGTGGCTAGTCTCACCTCTTGATGCGCTAATAAATGCAGTGGTTTGACAAACCGCTGTCTATGTTAATGTATGTGCCTTCACCTCTCTGTGACAAGGTGATGTCGAGAGGGCAGGTAAACAACACACTGCAGCTGGAGGGTTGATAGGTACTACCTGGTACGTACGTGTGTGTGTGTGTGTGTGTGTGTGTGTGTGTGTGTGTGTGTGTTTCTCATCCTGACACCTACTCATCTGAACTTTGACTTGACAGGGAGCAGATGTCCCTGAATCCATCTTTTGATGTTCCATTTGATAACAGATGTTAAGCAGTAACCTATCCAGATAAATGTAATGAAATACTAGTCAAGCAAAGGCATACTTGAATCTTATCATTACCTTTATAAAATACTTATCTTTTATCTTCTTATTTTTTATTTTACAACAGAGACAGATTTGCTATAAAGTCATGAAGTACCCTTCATTATATTATAATAATTGATAGCTTTGACCAAAGAAAATAATAAATTGAGCCTATTTCTGACTTTAGAAATAGTTTAAAAATGATATTGTTACACTTCCAAGTTGTAGCACTAACCTGTCTCGGCTCCGCCGGGAGGGGAAAGCAGCGTTGCAGCCTGCCACAGTGCACACATGCATCTCTTTGAGGTGCACATTCTTGTAGTGCAGTTTCATGCTATAGGAGCTCTTGAAGCTCTTCTTACACACATAGCAGATCTTGGGGTCAGGACTTGAGCATGGGTCTCCATCTGGTGATTGAGAAGAAGGGAATTTGGGTGGGCTGGCACCATAGCCCATTGAAGAGATGAAGCTCTCATGCAGAGCAGCCATACTTGCAGCAGCTGCAGCAGCTGCTGCCATGCCTCCATTGTAGAGGCCATACTGTCCCATGCAAAACATGTCATAAGTAGGGTCGCTGAGTTCCTCCTTAATCTTGATAGAAGGTTGATGAGGGGAAGGTGAGGAATTGCCCTTGCCTTCGAATTCTTTCCTTAAATGGCCTTCCTCACCACCCTCATCATCTATTTCCTTGTCCAGACCCCTTCCACCCCTATGTTTTTGGTGTTCTTCAACATCCATCATTTCATCACGGTAAAACATCTTGGAGTCAGAGTTCTCAGACTCATTTTCAAAGTCTCTCTCATGGTCCTGGTCCTCTGAGGTGAAGCTGCCCATGCAACGGAGTTCACCAGTGCCTCGTAGATCATTACCACCTCGGCTGTCACTACCAGTTCCTTCCCGGCACTCGTCTTCACTCTGCCTCATCATTCCTCTAAGGGCAAAGCCAGGGCTCATCTCATCCTGAGAAGGAGACTGCTGCCCACTACCACCACTGTGGTTCCCAGTACCAGTGCCACCATTGTTACTGTTACAGTTTCCATTCATTTTTACATTATTATGAAGAAGTGATGACTGGTGATGGTGGTGATTATGGTGGATATTATCATCCTCATCTTCATCTTTGTCCTCATATTCATCTGCCACATCAATCACTTCCTTCTCAATCTTCACAGGCATACTGGATTTTCGTGGTTTCTTCTTGGGTGTGGGATCACTGTTGCCAGTAGCAGGGTCCTGATTGGCACTAGGTGTAGGTAAGCGGTGGGACATTGGTCCTCCTTCTGAAATATGAATATTATTGTGTGAAGCAACAGCAGCTGCCAGGATCTGCTGTTGCTGGTCCATCAGAGTGGTACTGTTGGTTGTGGTGGGCAGGATAGGGCTGGTAGGCAAAGACACTGGAGGACTGACAAGATCTGCAGGAGACAGTAATGTACGGTAGAAGGGGGGCACTGGTTGGACTGGCTGTACTGACTTCAGGGAGGGGAACACCAATGGACTTTGCAGTGGTGACTGAAGCATAGGGTCCACTGGTGGGGTAGTGAATCCTAGTGGTGGTCTTCCAGGGCTGGTGAGTGTAAAACCACCATTTTTGGTGCTTGAGATGACAGGTGTACCAGTGGTTGAATTGGCACGGATAAGGTCCTTGTCGCGGTTATTGCGCAGCATGGGCATGTGCAACCGTGGATTGGGATTGGCACTATGGCGATTGCGGCTGCGTAATGAGCTGAAGACCATGTTGCAGCCCTCAATGGTGCAACGGTGTTTAATCTTCAAGTGTACAGCATTATAATGTATTTTAAGAGTGCCTTTGTCATAAAAGGTTTTGCCACAAGAGTTACAGCATACACGGCCCTTACGTGAGGTGGCTCCCATTCGACGCATGCGATGCATCTTGGAAGAAAAGGAAGGATGAGTGATGGTTTTCTGCTCATCTTTTACAAAATGAGGGTGGACCGGGTGGTCACTCAAGCTGCTGGGCTGCTGAGGTTGATTTTGGGACTGCTGCTGGCCCTGTTGCTGCTGTTGCTGGAGCTGTGTCTGTTGTTGCTGCTGTTGTTGAGACTGCTGGGTGGAAGGGGTTGGAGAGATGGGTGATGCTCTGTTGTTGGGTTCTGTCTTGGGTTCTATGTTGTTATTCATAGCTCCCAGACCTCCACGACTGGGGCTTTGGCCTGTGCGGAAAGGAGACAAGGACACTTCTGACTCACTGGTCTCCACCTGTTCGCCTTGGTTTGGTAGGCTGGGCTCCCGGAGTCGGAGAGCTGACTGCTCCATAGGCAGACCATTGGGGGGCAAACCAAGCATGGGGGCTGATACTGGATTGATATACTGGAAGGGCAAGAGAAAGGCTAGACTGTTGGGGATATTCTCAAAATGATGAATGCTGGATGGGCTACTGTTTTCCAAATGTGTCAGGAGCCCCGGGCTGCGGGTTCTGTTGTTGCTTTCAATGAATGTCCTAATCCCGGAGTCTGTCTTGGAGGAGGGAACTGTAACTGCCTGACCTTCCTTCTCCTGAATGGCCATCAGTTCAACAATGGACTTCGTCTCACCAAAGCGTAGGAACTGCTGCAGGGTGATGATCTCCTCTTCCCGGGACATGATGGTCCAGCGGTCCAGGACCTTGCCTGCAGCATCCTAGAGGCCCCAGAGGAGACAAGAGAGAAGACAAAAATACAAAACATTATTGATTGTGCATAATCAGTGTGGTCAAAGGAGAACATAGAGCAGGGGTTAGTTTGTAAGGGCAAGCTTTTCTGCTCATGAAATTCAGAGGCCCCTGGAGCGACAAGTAACTAACTGAGCTTTGTCAAAAATCTCACATCCACTGTCGCTCTTTCTCATCCAATTTTTACTCATTCATTTTTTTCAATAAAGCCTTAAATCATGGTTGTTTATCTTGGACACTGTGGTAAGACTCGGCCAAAGTTAATCTGAGTCTCAAGGAAACAAATTGAAAGTACCGTGGCGGGTCTCTGAGCAGGTCTGTGTGACTTCCAACAACGTAGGAATATTAATCTGTAAAGACTGACAAAAAAAAACTCTGCAAGAGATGTGAACTCTTGCTGGGACTCCCTCTGTACACAAACACTACCAAGGGATATTTACAAACTGAGAGCCAGACATGAAATGGCTAACAGAAATAATAGGATAATTAATGCAAGCCACTAATCACACCTTGCTTGGCATGCATTTTTCTTCGTCTGTGCTGCATCTATATAAGGCAGTGGAACACCTGGGGGAGGATGGGACTAGGATGTGTCAGGGAAAGCTTTAGACATTCAAAGAGGAAATCTGATGGTCATGTATGACGATGACTTTACAGTGGCATTGAGCTAAGATTATATTCATTATACAGGCTACATATCTCTCACATTGTATAGGATTCAAATTATTATTAAAATGAACCCTTTAGATGCTGGAATATTGTTTACATACACATGTA
>JAPQRQ010000001.1:1024841-1045134 GCA_037367365.1 Apogon talboti
AAAAAAAGCAGAAGTAACAGAAAGAGGATGACATTTATATTTGCCAAAAGAAATAAATGCTGCCTAAAATTAGTCCATGCAGGAATGTCCATCTGCACAAGTTCATCTTACCAATCACAATTTGGAAAAGATTTATTGAAGTTTGATTCCGTCTTTTTCATTTAATTAACATGCAAGGGGCGCAGTCTTGGTCGATATTATGCCCATCACTGCCAGAGAAAGAGAGAGCTCCTCGCTGGGCTCCTGTGTGAGTAGATGTGAAAAGGCCACAGGGCTACTTCACTGGGTCAGACGTACCGATCAACCAACAGGCTGCGAGATATCGTGCCACCTCTCAACCTGATTTAACTCATGGCTTTGGTTAAAAATTAATGACTGTGTTAGTTGTTTCTAAGGGCACACTAATCGACTTGAGTGAGATATATAGTGCATTTGCAGACTGCTAGCATGGGGGAGGGAGGAGAGGGAGGCTGCAAGGGGATTATTTTAGAGGACTTTACCACTAACGGGTGAGTCACAATCTGGCACATCTCTGTTTCCAGGTGGCCTTTAGTAAACAGTTTCCGTTTCTTTTCCAACTGACTTGTCTTTTTTCATTATCTGTTTTTGAAAACAATCCCGTCATTTAAAAAGCAGTGTCCTAACCTCTGATTCATCCAAACCCTCTGACCTCCACCACCAACACCATCACCACCTTCTTTGTTTTAAAGCTGTCCCTCGGCATCTTTTAAAAGTGGAAAGGACAGTCCTTTGGCCACAGCCCAGCAGAGGTGCAGATGGGGCAGCACATGGAAGCCATTTCAGGCCCCGGTGCGCTGCAGAGCAAAGTCGGCTGTTCTCTGAGTTCAGAACCTCTGAAGAACCGCCTCACAGCACTTACATGTGAATAATGTCTGGGACTGGGCTGATGTATTGATTCCCTGTCTCTTTTCACAAAGCATACACGATAACGTTGGATTGCCTTACCCAGCTGTGCTAAGGAACCGTAGTCTGTGGTCAATGTGTAAAACTCAGCGGACCCAGCACTCAGCTAGAGGGGATGCCTCAGAGAAGAAGGGAGGAGTAATAGAAGCAGTGAGGGAACGCCTGATGGTTCACATTAATTGAGGATGATTCGTGTGATCTGCTGGGTCTGGATGCAGCAGCCAGGTCTGTCGTGGACCTGGGAGACAGATGTGGGGGCCGCTGTGCTCCCTCCAGGGCCAATGGAGAGCAGTGAGGCGGCTGAGAAATGGTCCGTCTGCCCAATGTGTGTGTGTTGGATGAGCTGTGTGGAGGTGGGGCTGACAACATGCTTTTCTCTCCCTTATATCACATCTCCTTTGTCTTGATTACTATTTTGGCAGGAGGCCGGTGCAGAAAAGGTGCATTAACATATGCTCACAATTTGCTCTTTAGCCACACAGTTACATGTTAGTACTGTGTCTTGATACATCAGTCATTTTTTGTTCTTTAGAGTAATACTCACCCTTTAACACATTACATCCTCAGGACTTTAGGTGGAAACATAACAAAGCAACTGTGTTAACAGTTTCAATGTAGGGCCTGAGAAGTATAGAACTTGTTTTTGCCATCAGCAAAAACCAATAAAGACAGTTCTGGCTGATTCTCCCATAATGTAAGAAGCTGACTCATCACTGCGCTGGAGGGTCAACTGATATGGTTCTTTTGGACCAATACTGATTATCAGTATCAGACACCAATGATAGTTTACATTTGCATTAAAAATGAAAATCTTGGGTGTCAAATTTTACAACAATATTTCCCCAAAACGTAAGGTATTAAACTGAAGATATAATACTACCACTAGAAAATTAATGTTCTGTTCTCATTTCAGTGTTGATGTTTAAAGCATAGTACACTTAATGTATAATAGATAAACCACTTACAGGGAAATATAAATTAACCACATTTTCTTAAGCTGCTGGGTTGTTGACATGTAGACATGTGGATACTGTGGACATGTGGATACTGATTGAATTCCAACTGCTTCAAGAAAAACAAATACAAAAAATAAGGCTTCATTGGGGAGTATGAAGTTGCCAAAAGAAAGATGAGTGAGAAGAGTCCTGTCTGATAAAGATTGCAACAGCAGGCCATTACTCATCACATATAACCAATCACATAGTGCTGAGGGCATGACATTGCTAGAGATCATAGAGATGTGACTACAGATAAAGAGAGGTGCTATCAGAGCCAGTTTTTAAAATTTATTTGATCAGATATTGGGGAAAAAAATAACACCACTAGTCTAATGCCACTAACGCTTAATATTCAGTCCAATAATAAGGGCAATAATCCACAACCCCTTTAATGGAGACCAAAAATTGTGCTTAAATCTTCCATCTACAATGTGAAATGTAACATTCACACACAATCAAAATAATCCACACATTACTTTCATGTCACTGTGTTAAAGGAAATGGATGTGAATGGATAATGGACTAAAGCGAAGGCAAACCTCCCAAGTTATTTTGCTCTGGTCTAACTGGGAACAGATAGAGGTGTCTGTAACGTGCAGACACACTGCATTAGAGGTGCTTTTCGGCTTTCTACTGGGCTTTTGCAATGGAGCATGCTGGAGGAAAGAGAATAAGCTAATGGACTCTTTACTTAATGTGATCAGAGCCATTATTGACATGCTGCCAGGAAGATGCAAGACCATTAACTCGATCCTCTCTCTCTGGTACCTTCCCTCCACCCCACTCTTTAGCCAACACTATTTCACTGTCTCACATACGGGACACGAAAGGGCTGCGGTGCCCCAAAGGAGTCTGTGTCTGTCATGTTAACTATGAAACTACAATACAGATGGTTTGATGGATCGGCAGCCAGCAATGTTTTGTTCAGACCTTCATAACTGTGAATCACTTATTTTGTCAGAAAGAATGATTGCGTGGGACATGAGCTCAGATTTTTTTTGTATTGTGTATGTTTTGGAGATTTAGTCAAGCTAGCAACCTATCATGCCACATTGAGCAAGATTTCAGTTCCTCGGTTTGTTGCTAATTAGTGTCTAATGATGCAGATAGATTGAATATTTGAAGTCTCACTCAAAGCATTATAAGAGTAAAGAATTACAAAAAAAAAGAAGGAAGCTAGACCTATGTTAGCAAGACACCTTTTGTTACTATTTGCCTTAGTACATAAAATTTGGCTATGCAGATCAGCAATTACAATTTACAACATGAAGTCTTTGATTCATGACGACAGGGGTGTGCAGTTTTAATCACAGTAAAAGTGTATTGAAATGGTGCAGTGTGGTAACTAAAACGGCCCGTTTTAAACTGCCTCACTGGAGTTGTTGCCTGGCATGTAAGTTGGCTCATTTATCTTGAAGGCAGACGATGCCAGTGTGGCTGCAGTGTAATTTACGCTACCGCAACCTATGTGCCAGATCACATCTATCCCTGTGGCCCAGGGCGCACATCTCCAGCGGCCCAGAGGATGTACATGTTTATGTGTGCATATGAGTGTGTGTATTTGCGTGTCTGTGATCATGTGGGTACAACAGGAAGTGGTGCGCAGGTCTCTCGGGGCACGGTTCCAAGTCCCAGGGCCTGTCTACTGTCATAAGTTCCAGAATGGTGATTACTTACTGCAAAAATAAACACCATTACCATCTGGTGCTGCCTCATTGTAATGTAACTTATACACCGAGAAAAGCTCTAGACCATCAAAACACACAGAAAAGAGAACAATAACAGAAAAAAAATCAAAACTACACTGTAAAAATTGCATTTTTTTCCTTCGGTCTCTGCCATTTAGCACCTCACAGGGAAACCTTTATTCTAGATACTTAAAAACATATTCTGTTTAATACACAATAGTTCTTGATCTAGATGAGGGGGCAGATAGTAAAAAACAAAAGGTTTACCAGCAGGTCATTCAAGACCGTTGAGGCCACGCAGAGCCAGCAGATGTTTGATCCATCCAAGGCACATCTGGTCCTCAACACACTCAATCCATTTCACTCGACTTCTTTTTAGATTTTCATTGTTCCTCACGGTCCACTAAACTCTATGTTCCCCCTCGCGGCCCACAAATATATTTTTTACTTCATTCATACTGCCCACTAGTTTAATAATATAGGATTATGTGTTGCATGTCACTTGTATTTATTCAAGATCTTAACACTAAATGTCCCCAACAAATATAAATTTTATTGTTTTGAAATAATTTTACACCCCTGCAAGGAGGTTCTTCCTTGAATTGAGTTACTGAGCAAGTTGTAACATAACACAGCAAGGAACCCTAAACCCAGTGGTACTAAGCAGGGAAATGAAAGCTGTCATTCTCATTGTAGTAGGCCCTGGGAGGGTCATTCTGTGCTTAACAGCTTCATTGTTTCATTTATTGTTGGAAACACAGAGGGGTGTGTACTGTAGTGGTTTCTGGGTTCTGGAAAGCGACGTGACGAGAGGACTGTCAGCTCCCTGTAACTCTCCATGCAACTTCCTTTAATAAATGTCAACTCTGTGACCCAACGGCAAATCCCTCGCAGGGTGGGTGGCCGTGTCAGCAGGCACAATATCTGGGGTTCGCCCTGGTGACATGGGGGAAGTGGAGCGAACTGCTGTTCTGTTTGTTCAGAGGGGGATGTGGGTCAACCTGGAGGCTCAGGTCTAGGATCATCAGACAAAAATGCAACCTGTGTGTCACTGTTAGATGTTGGAACTGATTGCTTGTTTGTATTTGCACAAGTTTACAATGGTGTTTGTGTAGATTTGTCTAAAAAGGAAGTGGTAATGCATTAGAACATGTAAAGCTCATTGAGTCTGTCAGAAATATCATATAACTACATCAGCATAACCTTTTCCATAAAACAGATGGATTAAGATAACAGAAATGTCATATTTGCCACCTTCTACCTTTGGTTGCCATCATGTATTTAATTTTTTTTTCTTTTATCATGGTTTTTGTTTTCTAAGACAGAAAAGTAGTTTTTATTCACATATCACAGTGTTGCATGCCAATAAATGGTTCTTGTTTATTAGATGTACTGTTGTTCATAAATGAACTATTGTTAGGCTTTTACTATACCAGAGACATAAAATGAATAGAAGAAAACATTTAAAATGTTCATTGCAGATTGTTATTGCTTTTTTGCTTGTCTGAATTTCCATCTTGGCTGCCACAAAGAATGTTACCATTATATGTTTCCTCACAACCATGGATAAATAAAATCTTAATATGATTTTTTTTAATGACAGAGCTGCAATTTCTTGCCTTTCCCCAGAAGGCACGAGGTAAATGAGCAGGCTAATCTCAATAAATGGCGTTGTATGTCACGCCAATTCTTCTGGAATTTGGCATGCTCTACCTATGCATTTTCGACCTTCCGTGTATTATTCAACGCAGTTTGATCACGTGTCAATTTACGCCAAGTTCACATAACCCTAACCGTAACCCTAACCCTCAGTGCGTCGTACTTGTCGCATCGATTCAGGTTGGACAGGGGGTTGATAACGGCGTGAACATACACGTGGAAAGCTTATAATGCGTACAGATAACACACCAGTTAAAAGTGGCATGTATATTTACGTGAGTCATGATATCATGTTGAGATGAGATAGATGGTACTTACACAAAATCCAATATTTTGGATTTGCATCCCGACTCCCATTGGTTTTTTGGCTTAGACAATAAAAGTGCTTAGGTTAGGGTTAGGAAAAGATGGTGGTTTGGTTTAAGTATGTTCTCTATTAAACCAAGCCTTAGTGTCTTTCTCGAACTTTGTCAGTACCCAAACCCAGCCATCAGAAGTTAACAAGTTAATAAATGTGGGAAATAAAGAAAATATATTGCCTGAGAAGAATTACTTACATTCACAACAGAGTAATATGTATACATATATTTAAAAATGTTCATATGATGAAACATTGTGATTATACCTGTATGCGGCTTGCAGAAATGTGCCATTGCAACATTTTTTTTTTCTGGCAAATGGATTGGAATTTGAGTGCAAATTGAATGTGCAACACTGTAGGTTTGCCCTTATTTAAGCCTACGTGTAATGTAATCTTCCTGTGTTTGGGTCTGACCTGGTCTGGCAGTGCTGTGCAGTGCAATGCTATTGATCCCTACAGCCTTGTGGTCTGCAGGATTCTTGTCCGTAAACGCAATGAGCCGGAGCGCCTTCCATTCCCCCTCTCTGCTCCGTGTAGCACTACAGCCTAAACAGCCATCACAGAAACTCAATACAGGCAGACATGGGCCCCAGTCGTCAGCTAGCAGCAGTGCCCTACAATGTCCCGCGAGGCCCTGGCTAAGTCAATTTAGCGTCAGTGTAGCATCTCACCTCGCAGACCTGTTGCCAGCCTAATATGTCGTGCTAATATGTCTCTCCATATGAATTACAAGGATGTGAGAGGGATCCAGATGCAATAAGTATGGATTAACTAATGTTCAGGTTCTGTCTGCGTCTTGTTGGGATGGAGGAGGGAATTAGCGATAGTAATAGCCTTTAACAGGGTGTCTGGCTGTGGCTTGGAGGTGAGTTTGGGGCATAGAGACTTCTGGGATTTCTCATGAGCTCTGGGAAATAAACTTTCCTCTTTACTGCAGAAGAAAAGGGGAAGGGGTAAGAGAGATAACATTGAGAAAATGATTAGCGAAGAGCGAGAGAGATGGAAAGAGTGCGACAGGCTGTTAATGCTTTTTTTTTCTGACTATTGATCATCCTGGAGGGCCAGAAGTGTTTGGGTTAGATGTCTTGAAGCCCTTACCTTGTCTGCTGTGTGTCTGTGTGTTAATGTGTGAACCCATTGATTTGTATTATACTTGCACAGTTGCCCTGTGTGTAGGCCAAATCGCCTGACAGAGGAAGAGTGGGATGGGAGCACAGCTCAGAGAGAGAAGAAAACAAAAATGTGGGAGAAGAGGTTAGAGTGTGGTCAAATGGGGGCGTAATTAGAAACCATGTTACCACTAAACACTATATATTGATCAGGGATAAATATTAGCCCTTAGCCATTGTGCCTAGGTGTTTTAATAATTCATGTTGCACATAACTCTCTCTCACCCTGTACCCACTTACATGCACCTGTATGTCTGATTTGAAGCCAACTTTAACAACTGAGTAATGAGTGTTTTTTTTCTATATAGGAGGTTTTCTAGTCTGTTCTTTTCTAGTATTTGAGACAAAACTGACAAATGGATGGCAGTATTCCATAATGACAACTAGGAAAAACAGGAAATTCTTTGCGTTATCCAGTTTTTGTATATGTTGAAACTAATGTTTAAAGCTGGTCTATTTTTCCTAAATCATCAATACAAATTAGGACTAAACATTGTGCAACAAAGCATGTTCTCCTATGTCTGGAGAATATGACATAGAGGCTAGGACATCTCTGTAGAACCTCAGTGCTTCATTGATACTAGCATGTTGTGACACATACCATTATAAAACTGCAGTTCTTACAAATTAACTGATATTGGCTTTTGCATGTGGCTGAAATATCCTAGCAATAAAAGTCTTTGTTTTATCCACAAATGATGGACTTGATATGAAAGAAGTGGAGATCTGGAAATGTTTAGATGAAACTTTAGAGATCTGAGGCCTAGACAAAATTGAGATTTAAGTCATTTTTACCACTGCTACCACAAAATGTCACATGAGGAACAGTAAACAGTATTTACACAGACATGTAGTATGACCAACTAAGAACATATGTTTTTTTCTTTCATACAAACACTCATCCACACAGGCGCACACAGAGGTCATGCTTGCCATTGGCAATCCCTTCAGGCAAATGTGGAGTGAGTGCCAGGGGCCTGCTGAGTGAGTAGACCAGTGTGCCCCTAGCTCAGTACTGGGCACTACATTGAGCTGCTTTGATGTGTGTCTGTGTGAGTGTGTGTGGACTGTGTAATCCTCTGACATGCCTATGGAAAAATACAAGGATCCCTCTGACAGTGGCTGAACTACAGGCTCACAGGACCAGTTAGTGTGTCTCGAAGTTCATCTGTACAACATTGACTGCAGGCTGTGTGGCAATACAGTACACACAGTAAACACTCAACACACATCTGCATATGAGATCAGTTATAGAAGTACTCCGATCCTTTTTATTAGTAAAAATATGAATACCACACTGTTAAATATACCACATTGTTAAATAAGGGAACCTGTGTGTTATCTGCAAGTGTGCATTAATAACATGTCATTAAATTATTACTCACCACATGTATCCAGAGTACCAGTGAAATACTTTCCCAATTATTTTTTTTTTTTTGGTTAAAAAAATAATTTACTAAAAACAAAAAAAAAGCATTTTTTTTACACACAAGAAGCTCGAACAATTAAATATTTTGACATGAAAAATGAAAGTTATGTAGTGTCACTGCAGTAGAACCCTCAGCTGGTTTCTGGTGTGGTGACACTAATTCTTGTGCGGTGATGTCACAGGGCTGTGGTGTGGCCATGTAAGGTGCAGTCCTGAATGAACATCCAGACTGCATTGCTCTGGGCCATATTCATTCGGAAAGTCAGGCACACTGGCCAGTGCATTAACACAAACAGTTTGGTTTTGCTGTTGGAATGCAGGAGGACTAGCAAAGCCCTCTTGTTACCTCTTTACTTTGCATAATTGCATCTTACATTTCCTTTAGTCTGAAGGCTTGTTGAATCTGAAACAGTGATGAGAACCGGGTCTGTTGATCATTAGATTTTGGCAGCGTTACCAACTGCCTCATGTGAGAGAGGTAGCACTGCTAATGTGTGTGTGTGCTCTCTATATGTGCTCAACTGTGTGTAAATGTCTTCATCGCTACAGTATGTAGCCTCTTGAGGGAAAGACTGGGCAAATAAAAGGACATTAAGGATATGAATAAGCCAAGGGTCTAATGTGAGCTCTGTGAAACAATAAGCAACAAAACAATAGTAGACATTTCATCTTCTTATTGTCTAATCGCCCATCTGACTGCTTGTGTATTTCCCCTCTTAACCCTTGAGATACTCGCTAATGGCCCTCACAATGGAATTATTTACTACCCGTGGCAGGGGGGCAAATGGGTCAAATTGTGTGCGCGTGCATGTGCGCATGTTTGTGAGTGTGTGCACGGTTGGTGTAGTATAGTTCGAGTGAATGAAAGGGAATGATGGAATCATTGAAGCACACAGTGACTGAGAGAAGAGGCAAAAGGAGAGGGGGACTCGAGAAGGAGTACTGAGTGGTACTTGCTAAAGTGAAAAATCATGCCATGGTGCACTGGGGCCCGGTTTTGTCCTCTGGGAGAAGTGACTACATCTATGCTGGCACTCAAGTGCGCTTAAATACTCTCTGTTTTGCTCTCCATCTCCCCTTGCTTTCCTCTGTCCTTACCCTCCTCACCTCCCCCCTTCCCTTCTCTCGTCCCTTCCCGTCTCTCCTCACCAGTTCTCCCCAGGTCCAATCCAGGTACAAATGGCTATTTGCTGTACAAGTCCCTTAACATGTTTGTGTCTGCTAGTGCTTATCCCTAACAGCGTGTAAAACAAAAAAAAAAAAGAACGAACGAAAAGAACGAAAATGGGCTTGTTCTTTATTCTCAAATTGCTTCCTAGAACACAAAGGCTTCCTGAATAGAGATGTCAAAGTGCTATTAGAAATGTCAGTGCTGAAAGAGGCCGCAAAGCTTCTCCATCAATGGGTTTTAATTCACTAGAAGCTGGGAACAGTCATTGAAAGTGTGTGTGAAGTGATTCAACTTGGCAATTAGTTAATCTGCATCCTACTAAGCATCTCACCACAAGAGGTCAATTCTAATTAAATTGTGAAACAACTACATTCTATTTATTTTTTTCTTGGCATGTTTTAAACTTGCTAATCTTTAACAAATTTGTCCTCAAGAGGTGTAATTACATGGTTTGTAATATTTGTATTATATCCATTGAAATAACTGACAAGAAAAAAATCTGAACTGATCATTTGACTGTTTTATATTCCGTATACCATTAATTAAGAGTGTCATCTTGCAGCAAAAGGCTCACTTCTTGATTTAGTGCAGCTAATTCAAGAGGTGAGCACTGCGGAGATGAAGGCTGTCTGTATAAAAGGAATCAACAGTGCTGCTAACTGTCACCTGCTGGGGTTAACCCCGCGGTTGTCAACACATTCAAAATGTAGATGAAACACAATGGCAGACAAGCCTTTCATTCTCACACCTACCTACCGTTAAAGCTGCCTTTCTGTCAGCAGCACAAAAGTTGGTGTGTGTGTGTGTGTGTGTGTATGTGTGTTTGTACTGGAGCGCATGCATCGTAGACATATTTCCCCCCTCTAATTAGCACAAGGGAGTCCTGGGGGCAATCAGAGCTGAGGTTAATGAGAGGGGGAGTGAGCGGAAAGAAAAGAGGTAGGGGTGCGGCAAGTAATGCGCACCATGATGCACTGGTATAATACACCCTTCTTATCACGCTGTCACCCTGAAGGGGCATCATCCTCACGGCACCTACATTGATGTTTCAGGCCTGTGACATATCACATGTGTGTATGTGCATGAGAGCGGGTGTGAGACTTCCCGTCTCCGCACCCTGGTGATCCTTCTACCCCTCTTTGTCTTGAATTATCTCTCCCTTCACATCCCCATCTCTTTGTAAGCCCCAGATGTGACAGCGTGTTTCCGATTTTAGAGAGAATCGGTACACCAGGAGGAAAAAAAAAAAAGAGCGAGAGGGAGCAAGACGGAGCTGCCACAGTGGTCTTGGCATCTGTTTGTTCTCAATTGGTGTGCGGCGGTGCTGGTGGGAGAAAAGCACAGTCCACCAGATGTCATTGCTCAGGCAGTGATGCACTATCCCCACAACAAATCAGTTTTATACAGAGATTATTTTAGGTCATAAATTCACATCTAATTAAATTATGAATATCTGTATTTGACATAGTTACCCAAACATAGGTCTTTAGTTCTCCTAACTTCTCTAAAACACATTGAGAATAGTTGCATATTTTGTTCTGTTTAGTAAAAAGCTTCATTTAGGTTAAAGTTGGTTTTTATTATCATTTTTTTATTATTCAATCATGGCCAAATCCTTTAAAAAAAACTAGAGTACGTTCTATTCTACACAAGATAGCTGCCATTGTTTATGTGAAGTATATAAGACATTAACGGCATAATATTATAAGGCGCTTTCTAAATGACGTTTTATGAGTTAGGACATATGATGATGTGCAAATCTCTCTTTAAATAAAAATAAGTTAATCCGGCCTAGACGTTACGGATCCAAATTTTAAGGATTTATTGTAAGACACAGTAGATTTCTCTGTTTTCTACAAACTGGGCTAAATGTTCAGTTAAAGGTCAAAGCTGCATGTGAGATTTCATTTCACTTATTAAAAAACAACATTACATGATCAAAAAAACATATTACAACAACAACTGTTAAGTTTCAAACCATGTAAATTAATGTCCTATATTAAATAAAACAGGTATCTTTGAGAATGCTCCTTCAGTAGTTGTAATCAAAGGTGTGATATAACATAACATCAAACTATATCAGTATGAGCAGTATTCCCTCATCCTATATCTCCTTTGAAAATACATCGATACAGCCCTAGTTTTAAGTTCTGCAAGTCAAACTATACCTTTGTTTAATTCACCTGTTTCTCATTTTCACTCACTTGTAAGTTACTTCTTTATGCTTCAAAATATGCTTTTAATTGCTAACTTATTTCAAGATGCCAGCTATTGTTTGCTCCTTTTCCTTTCCTGTGCGTTTCTTTTGCATGGCTTTGGTATGGGCTTTTCTGCAGGGCAGTGTGGAGGTGACCTACAGTCGACAGAGGAAATGGATCAGGAGTGGTGGCTCATGTGGCTGTCACTCCAAACATGATGTGATGGGAATGGGGGCTGGAGGGACAGAGAGAGGGGATCCTGCATTATTAAACAGAGTGCTGCCATTAGAGACATTTATACAGTAGAATGACTCGATCAAACTGTGGCACGGATACACACATGAATCCTGGTGTCCACAGGGTTTCCACACACATGCACACACTGACTCGCCTGTCTTCTTACAGGGGACTATTACATGGTTTAAAGGAGTAATGTTGTTCTGACACCGTACAAACATACAAAGACTTAGTCATAGACTTATCAGGTGTATATATGTGTTTATAATATGACAGGTGCATTATCTTTTCTTTCACACCGTTTCACCACGGCCAAAACAGGACTTAAGGGTCGCCATCATCCAAGCAAAACATCGCTTTTGTTCTGATTAAAGACTTTGCACATGGATTTGCGTGTACTTCACATTTTTGTCTATCACTTTTTCATGTCACACAGCCAACACGAGTAATTTTCTCCCACGCATCTCGCAGCGCATAGGGTTTTGTCTTCTGGCTCATTTTTGGATCTCTCACCCGTTAACAATAATGCTCGGGGTGAGCGCAGATCTAAGAGGTAACAGCTACGGTAAGAGAAGAAAAAGATGAGCGGAAAAAGATAGAGGATGAGAGAAAGGGAAACAGACGGGTAACGCTGCTCACAAGCATCACTTGTCAATTTACAGCCGTTGCTCCCTGAACCGCACCGTATAAATTTCCAGTGTGACATCCGTTTCTACTGCTTCCAAGCCGACACAGGCTCCGTCCCACCAGATCTCCTCCCCAGACACATACTTGGAAACCTTAAGTACAGACATTGTGCCAGATGTAGTCTGCCTTTACTTTTATTTATTAATTTTTTCAGGTTTTGAAATGTTGACTTTTTTCTGTTTTGGAATCACTACGGGGGGATTGAGAATAGATGGGGTAATGTCTCCGAGGACCGCTGCTTTACTGTATTTGATGTGGCCGCTGCCATGCACACAGAACACATATGTGCACACTCACAGGCATATAGGCACACACATTGTAGTGTATGACAGTAAATCATGGGTGTGATGTGTGTGCGAGTGGGTTGAGGATGAAGAGAAGGGCCAAAGAGCACCAGGGGATGTTGTGTATCCAAGCGATAGAGAGACAAAGAAAAAGAGAAAAAGAGAGAGAGGAGCTTGGCACTGCTCGCCTTTGAGTGATGGCAGTACTTCAGGGCTGAGACATGGCCTCCCTTTAATCTCTCTATCCTTAGACATGAAAATGGAAGAAAAGGAGGAGGAACAGAGGGTGGCTGAGGGGACCAAAGTAGAAACCTTTACTGAGTCCAGTGCCAGATTGATTTTTACTTTATATCGCTTTTATTTTAAGGCAGACAATAAAACTCACCTACCTGCTGACATGCACGCAGTGGATAGCAAAAACAGAAGTGATGAGGTTTGCCTCACACTAGACATGACTTTTGTCTTTGACTGGTTTAGTGCCAGCGCATATATTCTTCATGGCTTACATCTTGAAGCATTGACACTGCTTCCAACAAGTACACCTGACCCCTTGTAAGTCCATTTTAAAATTACATCCATATTGAAAAAGCTTTAATGACTTTCACCCTCAATCTCTAACTCATAAGAAACAAGGTATAGGACCTCTAAGCCAAGACAGGAATCTGCAAAGAAAACACAGGCTCGGAGAAGTATGAGCTGAGGTGCTTGCACTAATACAAGATTGCGTTATAAGTGCAACACCTGTTTCAACTTAAAAAGTAGAGGCCAGTAGCGAGATTAGTGAAACATGCCCATAAAGGGAGAAGGTGGCTGCGACTGGGCTCTGATAACAACTGGAGGAAAAAAAAACAGACTGTGCTGCATTTATTTCAAAGGGCTGAAGGAACTGATGTGGTCATAATGCTGTGGAATTCATTCCACTGGTACACAAACGCAAGCCTCTGTCACTCAGCCAGAGTAAAGTGCCTGAAACCGTTTATTTTTAGATCACAAATCATACCCTGCTGAAATGAAACTTTGATTTTGTGTAGATTACCGACGTGTAAAAACTATTTTAATATTAATACATGTCAAGCTGAGTCATAGATGTCACCACTGGCAAAGTTTTACAACTATTTTTACATCTGTTTCAGGGTTTTTCAAGGTATTAGCTGATAAATAGATGGTGAAGTTTCACCTCATGCTACATGCAAAACATATTTTTTTTATGCCATAATTGCTAGAACTCTCCTGATAACACTTTTTGTGAGTAATTACAAAGCTTTGAGACATGTTCTGTGTTTAGACTTGGGAATCTGGGAAATCAATGAATTTGGAGAAGTTCCTTTCCTAAGGGACACTAGCTGTTTGGCTCACAGCGCTAAGAAGCCTTGATCTAGGACTGATCCCAGGAATTTTACCACGGTAATTAGGTTTGTCAGCTTGGCAAAGTGGGAAAACGCTTTGTACTGTGTCACCTCAGCAGGCTGGATTTTGTCAGGGATCAACATGGAGGCAGCACACCCCATACCAAAGCAGGCCGCACGGCTTGACAAAGTGTGATTCAGTGCTTCATGTGAGAGGCCATTGCTGACAAAGTCATTGTCGAATTGTCAGGGCCCTTTGGCACATTGTTCTGTGACTTGCCATGATTATATTATATATTGACAATGTTTGAATCACTGACAGCTGGTGACACATATCTTAACAAATCAGAGTGGAGTTTAACACCTCACTCCACCTTTGTCAGTTAGCATTTAGCACTCTGTAAAAATGGCAGTGACACAAATTTGTTGGCCTCTGTTGCTGCAGTCCTGCCTTCACAGTTCCACATAAACACAAACGAGCGCACACATGCATCCACACAGCCACGCGACTGTGGTCTCCCAGTAATAGCTTTGTACCTCTTGGGACCTTGCGCTGAGCGTTCCCGTTCTTATCTTTGTTTATGCGGAGGCTAGATCATCATGTACGACTGTGTGTGAACGCCTGTGCACAAACTCTTGCAACAGGGTTGTTTAAAGTGCACATGTGAGTAAGAATGCAAGTATGTGTGTGCATGCGTGTGTTTGCCGGGGAGGTGATAAGGCAGTGCCTGGCACCAGCGCACCAGCTGGCACTGAACCTTAAATCCTGAAGATGAGAAAGAGTAATGCTTGGCTGTGTGTGAGTGTACCAGAGGTTAGTCGGAGACGACACGGACCAGAACTTGCCACAAGTACTTACAGCCCGAATGTGTTTGTGTGTGGCTGTGTTCACTGAGTTCAGTCACCTGTAGCAGTCTATGGATCTTCCTTCTGGAGAATACCCGTTGTCTTTGCTGATTATCGCCTTTGCCTTTCAATACACACACACACACATACTAATTTTGTGGATGTCTATAACTTAGCTCTGCAATTTCCAGAACAATACGTAGACAAAGAAAAGTTGTAGACAAACAACAAACTACTGGCATTAAAATCCTGCAGTTCCTGGATTGTCCACTTTAGGTTGGTTCCAATGATGCCATTTACTTCATATACCATATCATGTAACTCCCTCTTGTAAATATAGTTTATGGCTTCAAGTGACATGGGAATAAATGTCTGTGTCTGTTGTCATTGACTGACATTTTTTCCCCAAACAGATAGTTCTACTGTTGTTCTTCAGAAGTAACATTGGCAACATAATCATTGGTTATGAGGTTGGCTGTCACTTGGTGTAATTTAATATAACAGTAGTATTTAGCAATGTAGTCAGTGTTTTCTGTAAGTTAGTGCTTTAGTTTTGTGAGTTCCATCCTCTCATGTACTTACTCATACACACAGCTCCACCATTTTGTCCAAAATGCACACTCGCAGCCTCAGAACTGTAGTCCACAAACCCATGAGTAGTACCACAGTGTTTGAGTCCACTTCTTTTCTACAGTCTAGGGTCTTAGACTTGCCACTGGCAGGCTGAGTAGGGAGTGCTGGGAACTGATGTATCATCAAGTGTTACGCCATCGTTTCTGGTGACCCTGTGGCGTATCCCGTCTACACTCAGCCCAAAGAAAGCAGCGTGCCAGTGACAGCAAGACTCACTTGGTGGTCCCAGCACTCAGCCACTTACCCATTTAATAAGACAGTCTTTAATAGGATGGAGCCAGCCATATGCATAGTGCTGGTAGAGATTTTTCTTTTTTCCCCCCAGTTTTACAAGAGCTCTTTTTGTAGGAGGCCCAGGGGCTGGCATTCACCAAGGCTGCATGTGTGTGTGTCTCTGTTAGGTATCCATTTATTATCCATTTATTACTACTATTAGTCCCCTTTTCTTTCTCTCCCTTTCTCTCCCTCTCACTCCCCTTTACCTCAGTGAAATTCTAATAAACAATCAGGGCAGCACCATGCTGAGATGCCCTGTAATGGGCTCCTAATTAGCCACTCCAAACACAGAGAGCGGCTGCTTCACGCCTCGTTTTCTGCACTCATCTGCGCAAAACTGGATGAATTGATTCCATTTGCTCGCCGCTTAATGCACTGATTGTTTATTGGCATGTCTGGGAATAAAAACAAACAAACAAACAAAAAATGTCTTTAAGCTTGCAATGCTTGCTAATACTAATCACCATTAAAAACAGCCTGACCTATAGGGGAATTCAACTGACTTTGAAGTTTCTAAGGTCCCTCTCAGTGAAAAGCACACTTTCACACCGAGACTTCAGGTCTCACTCCACTTCCCCTCTCATCGCTGCTGCTTCCTCCACCGCCCCTCAACCTCTCTGTCCACCTTTCCTCTCCTGTCTGAGGTGAAGTGAAGCCAGACCAATTGGTAGAGGAGAGGCAGTGTCTCTCCTTCTTTGACCAGATACAGAGAGAATGAGAATATATGGAGGGAGGGGGCAGTCATCACATTCTCCTTATACCTGCATGACAGGTCATCCTACTTAATAAAGGCACCCATGCACAACACGTCAGAAAGAGAGCGGGGTTAACGAAACAGGAAAGGAAAAAAATGTTAGATGCCCGAGATATGGGGCTTTCCTTACAAGCTAGTGAGTAGGTAAGGCGTTGACTTGTTTAGAAATAACTAAGACTGTTGATTATTTATACAGAGGCGGGTAGTGACGCATTCCATTTATGCAGCTACATTTACTTAAGCACTTTTACTCAGTTGTATTTCTTACACTTTTGGTACTTTTGATTCAGTTTTTCGCCCATGTTCGGCTCTGGCTTATATGTGAGACACCCTCTACTTCAGTGTCCTCAGAATATTACTCTGTCATGCATGGAATGACTGCGACAATAATGCTAAAGTGGCCTTAAAAAACACATTTGTCAGCTTGTTCAGCACCAGACCCTGACTTATCCTGAAAATGATGCACAGAGAAATGTTTAGTTTAAAGGATTCTTAAAGGGGGGCCTTAGTGGCTCACCTGGTAGAACATGTAGCTAAAAAGGCCTGGTCTAATAGTCCTAACCCAGGTTTGACTACAGCCTTGGATATTTGCTGCAGGTCATCACCCCAACCTTCCCCTCCAGTCTCTCTCTATCACAATTATAATGAAAATATCCTCAAAAATAAAAATGGAATTAAATGTAAATATTTAACTTATTACTGTCTAAAGTGTCTTAATATGATATGGATTGAAATGGATTTTGATTTTATTTGTACATATGTGAAGTTTAATTTTGTTTCCTCAAACCCATTTCACAAAATAAGAAACTGGATCAAACATTCTCCCTAGTCAACAACTAGATATGTTTAGTCTCACTTAAGTAATTAGTTTGTTTTCCTTGTTATACTTCATTATAATAAACTAATAAAAAGTTTGCTTGCTTTCACCCTGGCTCACGTCTTCCTCTGTGCAGACATAAGGAGTCATTTGAGTCCACGGTGAGAAAGCCTCATTATGTCTCCGTAACCATCCTCGGGGTTGACCACATTTTTTTTCCGTTCTGTGGTGAAACTCCACAGGTGTCTTAATGCTGCTGCTGGTTCACGATGGGGTCAGTTAACCTTTTCACCACTACCACCAAACATGGAGATACAGTACCGGCTGTGTCCGTTTTGGTAGTGACACCACAGCATCACGTAGAAACACAGGAAGTCAAACACAGCTGGAGCCATCGGTGAAAAACGAGACGGTGATAGACACGGCGCAAAAGCACAACTGCAGCCAGTCACCAGTGTGTGTGGTTCACCAGAATGTGTGCCTCTGTGTGTGTGTGTGTGTGTGTGCATGTGTGTGTGTGTGTGAGGTCCTCCAGTGTGTGTCACGCTCCTCTCCCTCCAGTCTGCCGAGCTCATTTCCTCCACAGGCTGCCTCCCCGCTACTTTATGAGTGAGAGCTTCTACAGCTCTCACCTCAGGACACACTTCAGTGTCTAAATGTTTCCATTTGTGGGGGAAGTGACACACATTCACTCACACTGCAGGGCACCTACCCATAACTAACCATCTTGCATACAAGCAGCAGTGAATCATGAAAGTGATTGGTTAAATTCGCACTCTGTATGTGTGTATTGTGTGTGTGTATGGGTGGCTGTATTTTCTAGTGTGTGTATGTACAGTATGTGTAAGTGTCTGTGCATACTTTGGGTTTCTCAAGTGTGTATATATATACTGTCATCTGCTATAAAAAGCATCAGTCATAATGTGGGGGAGCAGTTGGAAGCTTTTATATACTGCATTTTCTGGCGCTGCCTATTATTGGCACCACATTTTTGTCTCTTTGTGAGAGTTATCGACAAAGAGTTCTTGTGTTTGAAACAGTCGCGTATATCTTATCTGCTAGTAGAGACCCTTTAGATTGAGTCCAGTCCCAAATCACCACTTATACCACACTAATGATTTCCAACACACTCCCAAACAATTCAGTGCGACAATCAATGCAGGACATTGCATCTCTCTTGCAGATCGATACAGTGGGAAGCTGCAAGACAAACCAGTGCTACACCAGATCAACACCTTCCCACACTGTCATTAGTGTCGCTGACCTTGAAGTAAAATTCAATTTCCCTCTACAACAACAAACCCTTGAAGCCCCCGAAAAGCCACTTCAAAATTCTGAAGCCATTTCCTGCTTCCAGCGCAGGCGAGACAGGATATTATAACTTATGAAAAAGGATATATGAAGCAAGGGGACAAAAAGAGCTGGATTCTGTTTGAGGAGGTAATTATAACATGGCCCTCTTTGAAAAGTAAAAAGAGCGCAGCTGAGGTAAATAAAAATTCCTGATGAGCCGGCTGGCACATTCCCAGTTTCAATTAGGGTGGGCAGCTGACTATGAGAGGCTCTCCTGGGGAACGTAAGGGCGGCAGGGAGGACCTATTGAGGGAATTCTCCGGAGGTATGGGCACTGGGTAAAAAGAGAAAGGCAAATGTGCAGTGAGAGAACCAGAGATCCCATTACACTGATCAGTGTAGCGCATATCACATGGCACAGCAGAGGAGGATCAGGGTGTTCAGCGGGGATAAGGAGAAAGAGGGCACCCCCATTAATAGAGGCAGAATATTCCTTTTTATTGTAATTATGACATGTCAGTGGAACCTAAGGAGAGGAAGAAAGCCACTGGTGGCCTTTTCTTAACTTTGAGACACCAAGAGGTGGACAGAGAGAGCAGCTTGAATCCAATACAGAGTCAAACTGAATAAAAGCGGTGCGTGGTGGCAGCGGTGGAGGGGTGTGCTGGGGGCCATGGGAAGAGAAGCAGCCAGCGAATCAAACCAGCATCTCGGATAAAGCTGTAGGATTGGCTACAAGGCTTTGAAGTCAGCCTTATCATGGGGATTTGAGAAGGAAATGGGGAAGAAGGTGGCGCTGTGTGTGTGTGTGTGTGTGTGTGTGTGTGTGTGCGTGTGTGTGTAGCTAGCGGAGTGTAGTTTGATCATTCTCCTGCTACGATCCCCAGGGAGCGTCAAGACCTGACCATGTATGTTAAACATATCATTTTCACTTCCCATGTTTGCCCTGCACAGCATGTTAACTCCCCAATCAGATTTCATTAAAGACCCCCCCAGCACACTTTACCCACAGACATGCCTCTCACTCCCATACATTTTGACATGGAATATTCATGATCTTTATATTTGACCATATACTGAGTTGCCCATCCCACGTTAACATAACATTTTGAAGTATACATGTGACCACCAAGCATGTAATAGATGCATTAAAGGGATTTCCAAACGTGGTGTAATTACTTAAGTGTCTCTTGAGAAGAAATTGCTGTGTGTATTCACTTTTTATTACGTTCTGTGACGACCATGATCCTCAATCACACTTCATATGAGCTCAACATCAGAGATCGTGGTCAAGTTTTTACACACCATCAACATTTGTTCTACCAGGAAAGATAATATTTATCGCCTAGGCAGTTAAACCACGGTACATTTTTCTTCATTTCGGTAGTAAGGTCTGAATGAAAGAAAGAAAAATATAATTGCGCATAATTTTATTTTTATGTGTTAACGCTGACATACCAGTTGAACGCCCTTTGAAGAAAAGTAAAGAAAAGAAAAGAAAAGAAAAGAAAAGAAAAGAAAAG
>JAPQRQ010000001.1:1045387-1057449 GCA_037367365.1 Apogon talboti
GTGAAGAAAACATGCATTATTATCAGCTAGAGCAAATACGTGTGAGAGTCTCTGCAGGATTACCTGAACACTGTTGCAGTACAAATATATATTAAAATTTCAACAAAGTATACCCCTAAAACCTTTTGTTGCATTTTTTTTTCCCTGCAATTTTTGAACTTGCAGTCGCGTGTGAGGCCGTGTAGAATCTATGGCAAAATTCAGGATACCTTCCAAGTCTAATATAAGGGGAATTATTTCCCTAAATTCCTGCATACAATGTAACCTGCTCATAACCCTGCTTCTCCAGCTTGAATTCATTTGAGGCTCGGGCTGAGGATTGAAAAGCGACTGGACCGAGTATTTGGCATGGGCAGGACTTGTGTAAGGAGCTGGCTGTGAGCTTTGCAAGCTGTGAGAAAGGTGACAGGGTAGAAGCTTAGAATTTCAGCAGAAAGTACCGACATTTTGGTGTTTTTATTACATAATGTGTGTATTTTTAATACAGGCTGTAGTACAGTCAGTGTCAAAGAATGGTTAACAAATGGTAAGATTTTAACGCCGGCTGATGATACTGTCCTGGTTCTCTTTGAGCGATCCTCTGATCTGCAATCACAGCCTTTTATCTCTGTCTTACTTAGAAGTGAGCGATTGAGAATGAGAAGGGAGAGGACACCCTTAAGAGCACAAGGGAGGACAAGTGTGTGTATGTGTGCAGAGGGGGTGGGGGTGGAGGGTAAGAATCACCTTGATTCAGTACACCGGCCCTCTTTGAAGTGCTTGGAGCCCAGCACGGCCAGTACAGAGCCAACCGTAAGCCTTCCAGCAAAAAATCGAGCCTGACCTCCCCACCAAATCATAACCATATGAACGTAAGAATTTCCACCTTAGGAGAATGCTTTCTCCCCCGTCCATCTCCCAGGGTGAGGCATTAAGTAGTGATAACAGAAAACAGGTTCTGAGAGAAGGGGAGGCACTGGGAGGTGATGGAGGGTGGAGAGGAGGACAGGAGGAAAATAGGGGTTACAAGTGTGCCGTATGGAGGAGATTGGAGAAGGGGATTGTGTCCAAAAAATGTTGTTGCACGGAGCCTGACTACCTAAAATGGAAGTTTCTCAGGCGAGGATCAAGAGATATGGTGACCTTCACAGTTGACAGACTGAGAGACAGAAAACTGAGAGGGGGAGAAAGGGGGAGGAAAAAGAAGACAAAAAAATTGAAATGTGACTCCAACTCAATAAATACCTTTCACAACCACTCTAGAGAAGCCAAGTGGTACCTTTAGGAAGGCCTCAGGACCCACCTGCGACTGGAAATTGTTTCCTGCCTTACACAAACACTGTTGTACCCTAATCCATGTAATTACATCTCATATTCCACATGTGTAAGTACACATGTACATATTACAGTCTCAAGGTTTTTTTTTTACTAGCAGCCTAGCCCCCTGCAGCGTCTAACAAAACATAACCTGTCCAATATTCAAGCTCATTAGAGAATTAATATAATCTGCAAACAAGCACTTAAATAACTATAAAATGAAGAAGAATAATTTACAGCTGGTAGGGTCACAGGTAGGAAGTAATGGCATAACTAACTTACCCATGTAGAATTTGCATTCACCTGTACTTATTCATAACATTTACTTCTTACACTTTAACAGAATCATCTCCATTTTCTGCCTGTTATAAAACTGGTTGTAACAGGCTGGTACTTCAGATTTAATGCACTTGAGTTATCAATACGTTTTATTTAGTGTCATTGCTTGCCTTCCAATGTGACAATGAGTTAAACTTAGATGGCCAGTCACACATAAAAAGATGACAGATCAGTGTTTATCACTTACAATAAATGCAACAGGAGTTAAACTGACATGAATGGTGCAAAAACAGGAAAACGCAAAGCAGGGAGACACAAAGGAAATGTGTTGTAATGTTTCTAGTTCTGTTATTGACATTGAAACTGATTTAGACATTGGACCAATGGTAATGGTCATGTTCAATATATCTGCAGTTAGAATTATATTAATATGATGTGAGCTTTAGTTTTGTGAAGGAGGCCTACTTTTGACTTGTTTACCTTACACTACCGAGCCTGTACTTTTTCACTTTCACTGCAGAGTTCAATAATTGCTTCTAATTTTACCATATTATTTTTACTGAAGTATCTGTACTTTTACTTCATTAAAGTGTACGTGTACCTTTGCCACCTCTGCCAGGCATGAGCCACTGCAAGATGTCGGAGGCCTGTTTGGGGTCAGACGAGTGATTTTGTGGCTGTGTGCGTCCAGTATGCGAGTCTGATAGTTTGAATAAGCATTCCTCCAAGTGTGTGTGCAATTAGGGTTAAGATTGTTTGTGTGTGTACGGTCTGTCTCTCTCTGTCTGTGTGTGTGTGTGTGTGTGTGTGTGGTTGCGTGCTGGTGGTGGGGGTTGTTAGCGGTTCCATCTGGGTCTCCTGGAAGCCGTGTGGAGTCAGGAAAACCACATCTCATAAAAGCGGAGGCAGCCCAATGTTCTACAAGGACAGAACATTACTGAGAATGTCGCTCAGGAAAACCCTGGGCTTCGGCCCATATGTTGGCTGCAAAGCCTGTATCTCTCTCTCTTTCTCTTTCCACTCATTGTCTCTCTCTCTCTACTTATTTTTCACTTGGTCAGGGATAAGAAAGAGGAAGACAAAATAGACAGTGTGGAGTGTGGGAGACAGCGGCTGAGACAAGAAAGAGAGAAGCCAGTACTGATAGCAATTCCATCTGTCTGTATCGAACAGAGGAGTGAGCAGTGACAGGCTGTGGGATGGGGTGGAGCGTGGGGGCATCTGGTGCACATTGGCTCTGGGTCTGTCTGGAAACAACCACGGGAGAGGAGAAAGAGAAGGAGGGATGAATAGAAGGAGAAAAGGATGAAAAGCTGAGGAGCGGAGAGGTAAACGTTCTGCCAAAGTGAAGGGCAAGGCATTCTGGCAATGGACGAATCTGTCTGTCCTGCTCACATATTGCCTTGGATTGAAGTTGAACTTGAAGTCAGAGGGACCGGGGAGAAGAAACTAAGAAATAAAGCAGGGTAAAGGGTAAAACAGATACAAACATAACTGTTAATCTTCACTGTCAAGCCAAATTTTGCTGCTTTGATTTTGCTTATTGTCAAGTCTCAAACTACATCTCCTAAAAAGGCAGAGAAATGAAACAGCTTTTCGGAATCTGTTAAATCTGTCAAATTATGTAAAAGTTTGTCATCAACTTTGACATTAAGTGAGATTATTAGCAGTCAACAGCAAAATGCTTCTTTATTTGTCTGATATAGATGCAGAGTTTTTATTACAATCTTCTTAAGGCGCTCAAAAAGCAGCTTCTGCTTAGTAACACTGTCATTAAAAGGCTAAAATGTCAATAAACGTGACAACAGCATGAATGTTTTTGAGGACAAACATCTGGAATCAAGTGTGATCATAAGTGATCACACGGACCTGTGAGCACATCTCTCATACGTATTACAACTGTCTGCGTTGGTTCGCCTGTAGGATGAGCACTCAGTGGTAAAGACTCTCTACAAAGGTGAAACGAGCAAAAGAGAGACAATTATTCATTTTAATGGTTATTGATGTCATGTGTAATTCCAATCCTTTACAAATCAAAATTGCCACTTGATAGGTCATTGGGCTTTTAATAATATTGATTAATTTCTTCGGGTTAAGGAGCCTATTACAAAGGAAAATCGCAGAGTTTACGCATATTTAGTCACACCTCAACAGTGTATTTACCTCCACGCATGAGAGGGAGGACAGAAAAGATAATGTTAATGATGGACCTTGACATGAATTAATTGCTTCTGTAAATAGAAAATGAAAAGCTACACCAAGTACATTTAGTGTAATATAAATGCTAGGGAAATCATTTCTTCCTGCACAGTAAGCTATCATTTGCAACTGTAAATGTGCTGATGATAGTGACTGTTCCTGTCATATCTGTTTACCAACATACTGTATATTTGCTTTGGAGTGAAAGTTTAGCTCAGTTTTTCTGTGCGTGCTGGCAGAGCAGGCGAGTGCAACAAGAGAGGCAGCTATAATGTGGTATCATTCGCACATATATATGCCCTGATCATCAGGGTGGATAAGAAATAGCGCCTCAGATGAATGAGTATTGACTGAAATGGGCAAAATTCCATCGTTCACTGTTTCTGACCCAGATAAATCCTATTAGTGATCAACTCCGTGTCTAGAGACAAGCAAGATGCAGAAGCGTAATAGTTCTTCAGAGGTGTTTTTATGTGTTTGATGGAATATAATTGTGTTTATTCTTCCTGTGTACTGCATACATTGAGAGGTCAGGCATGAGGAGCTGCAGGTATAGTCTGTCAGCTCAGTGTCCTGAGCTCTCTGGCGCATCACTGACACCCATACACACTGACACCTCACAAACACAGTGCATCAAAATACATACTCAAGACTTTTACCTCGGTATATCCTATTGCTTGGGATAATTAAACATTGGAGAGAAAATATCTTAGAGACCAATCAGATAGAAAAATAATATGGTGCGCTTCTCACCTTATCCTTAAAATGTAAAATGTATTGCAAAGAGAGACTCCATTATATCATAATTCAGAAAAAGTACAGGCAATCGCTGGATAATTATGACGATTTATTGCACATCTCATTAAAACATAAATTAACGTGATTACTCTTGTGGCCCTAACACTTTTTATTCAAATTCTGAATCCGTACGAAGAAGCATTTGAAAGGCTGACTGCTAAGATTACGGTAAAGTAATTTATCATCAAATAATGTCCCCTGACATCATTATCAAAAAGACAACTTATTATCTATCATCTGCAATACTGTTCTTCTCATTTTATCTCTCATTTAGCGCGGCATAGTGGTGGGGAACACACCCCTGACACAAAGCGTTGCCCGGAGGCTTGGGAAAGATGATTGAATTTCATAGCTACTTACAGGCTAATAGGGCCGTACAATGACTACTTACTGTCCTTAAGTGACTGGCTGCTTCTCTGCGGCCGCGGCCCCTTTGAAGCTCTTCTGAGGAGATCTAGAGGATTTAGCCAGTAGCGTGACATGAGGCTGAGCGGTTGAGCAACGGTGCTCCCACCAGCTGACTATTAGAACCAGCTGATAAAAACACACGGGCTACATCTATGGGAACCTCAGTCAATCCAATAGTTTCTCAATACAGGGCCTTGTCAATTCTGGAATATTTCGGTTCTCGGGGGGAAACAAAAAAGGTCAAATGAAATTGTGAGACTATTGAAACACCGCATTTACTGATAACTTAGAGTCAAGTATTACAGAGTCAAATGGCAGTCTAGAAAATGTATTATTATTATATTATTATATTATATCAAACCTTATACACCATTTCATTGTTACTATTACTTAAATCGTTTTTTTTTCTTGTATTGTCACCTTTGCAGAATTTGCAGAGTATTTGCAACATTGCAGCTTATTTTCAGTATTTCATGTGTAATTCAAAATAGTAAAGTTTGTAAATGAGTAATGAAATAATTACATTTATTATAAAAAACAAATATGGATCATTGGCTTTTCCTAGGGCATGTGTAGGACTTAGCTGCTGTGATGTTGTTTTTCTTGTCTGAAAATAGTTCAGACAGTAAAGAAATGCCTTCATTAATGAACACACATTTACAATTTTACAAATATTAGAGCTTGTAATAATCAGTATTTAAAAATGTAAAAAAAAAAACAAAAAACAAAAAAAAGTCATAACCAGGAAACACGGTCTATTTTGGTGTATATGACAGGCTTTCTCTCCAGAGTGGTGGAGTTTTTCCTGTTTATTCAGGTTAGGTTCTGTCTCTAAGTCTCTTAATGGCATAAGATATTTTTTATTCATGTGTTAATGGGTGAAAAGTCATTGATTATCTACAGCGTGTATGTAATGAGTCATATACAGACAAAGCAAACGGCTAAATTGTTGAATCTGAACAAATGAGCTGTTGGCATTTTACAAATCTCTTTTGCTGTGCTATATCCTGTTTTTCCTTTATATACACACACACACACACACACACACATATATATATATATATGTGTGTGTGTGTATTCTTTAAGAGAAAAAGACTGGATTTGTGGATCTGCGAGCGCTTTACTCACAGAAGCTGTTTCCACATACAAACCACCCTCTCCTCACCATACTGTTCCACTTACACTCCTGGAATACTAACCCATATACGCATACAGATAAGCATATGTGCACACAACGTAGACACACATATGTACACACACAGCTAACCACATGCACATGTTCACTCGCTCTTAACTAATTCATTCAGGAACACTTTGGTTTGGGTTTCAACACCAAAACCTCCGTACCTTTGATTGAGAAAGTGTCTGACTGCAATTATATGGGAGGGAGGGATGGAGAGAGAGGAAACGCACTACAGTGGTTTTATAGTTTGCTGGCGTGACATTTTTTTGCACTTTTTTTTATTCCTTTCCTTTTTCCAGCTGAGGGGCATAGTGTTGACAGGGCAGGAAAAAGGGGCAGACTGGAGTAGAAGTAACAGCGGGGAAAATGTGAAGAAAATGGACCAGCAGTGGGACTGAAGTGGCTGAGATTGTCACTGTTGTGCTTTTGATCAATACTTTCCAAAATTACTGCACTGCTGGTGAAATCTGCAGATACTCTTGGTGAGGATGTAATGGTAGTGATTGCTGTGAGCATCATCCCCACTTTCTAAAATCACCTAAAATTGCGGCCGAATATAAAAATGAGTGCAGGGTTGGCATTTGTGGGAAAGCAGAGAGTAAGTGCTGCTAATATTTGGTTTTGACATTTTCCCTCCTTCACATTTGGTGCTGCAGCATGCATGTGGGCCACTGACCTGCAGTATGTAGCCCCTGACGTAGTCTCGGAGGGTCCAGCCCAGGCCGTGAAGGATGTGCAGCACTTCTTCCTGCTTGAGCACGGAGAAGAGGCGGTCGAGGAGGATCTTGAGCCTGACAGGGACGGCCTGGGTGCCGTACAGCATCAGGCTGCTGATGTCAAACACCACGTTGGACTGGACAATCTCCACCTGGGTGGGGTGGTACAGGTGCTGGGTGCTGAGCTTGTCCAAAGCTGCGAGGACGATCAAGTCGTACAGTAAAAAGAAAAAAGGAAAGGAAAGGAAAGGTAGAAACACACACACAAAGACAGGCCCGGTTAATGACTATCAAGTTTCTCTTGCGTCTCAGATCTTCCCTAGGAGGCTACCGCGCAGTCAGCATTAGCTGATAATGACATATCTATTAGATAAAAGAAGTGACATTAATGTAATTTTCTCCCATTCTTTTTATTTAATCTAATCTCTTGCTCTTTCTCATTACTGCTGCCCTTGCATCTCTGTTTTTATTTGCCTCCTCTGTCTCTTTCTCGACCTCAACCTGTATTTCACACCATTTTATTTTAACCCCAGGTCTTTCTTTTCTGGCTGGATTTGTTATTGGAGTCCTTTATCTTCCTTCTTGCTCAGATACTTTGTCGTAACGCTCCTATTTTCTTGTTTTGTTACTTTCTTTTAACTTGCTTTTTGCCCCCTCTCCAGCAGTATTCACCTGTTTTTCCTTCTCTGGCGGTCTGTGCAACACCTGGTCAACTCTTTTTCTTTTCCCTCCCTGTCTCAGTCCCTTTCTCTTGCCTTACCTCATACCTCTTTCCCCTCTCCCTCTCCCTGCCTGTCTGGGTGACACCTGGTTGGGTCTCTGATCCTGGGACGGCTTTTTCCTGCTGACGAGGGCTTTGCCTGACAACACAGTGTAGCCAGACACGAACATAATAAAAAATGAAGAACTACTTGTCAGAGTCCCTGCCAATGCCGACATGAAATGAAAAGTGGGGGGGAGAGGAGAGATGGGCGCCTGACAGTTCAGAGGGAGAGATTAAAAAATAGTCAATGGGGTCCTGTGCGATCCGCTGAAGGGCCCGTGGCCCACTCTTGTGCGGACGCAAGCCAAACAGGTGTTTTCTTTTATCTTTTCCCCCCTCCTCCCTCTCTTTGTACTTTCTTGCCTCCTCTCCCTTTTTCTTATACCCACGTGAAAAACTCATAAGGTGTGGTCTTGCTTCTCACTCTGTTTTGTGGTTCTTTTTTTTATTTTGTTTTGATCTAAGGTGCAAAAACAAAACAAGACTTTGAAGGCAACAGAAAATACAGAATCACACAAAAAACCTACTTTTACTATGAAGAATGGGTAAAAACATTTGGATTTAAGAGTAGAATATTCAAAATAGCAGCTGAGAGAGGATATATTATGCAGTAAATTATATTGTAAACAAATTAGAATTTCTTTATAGAGGGCACACCAGAGTATTAAGTAACTGAGGCTGTGTTTGTTTAACCAGTACTTCAACTTTAACTTTAAATTTATTGTCCCTGAGAGGAAATTTGTCTCACAGCTAGGCAAAAACAAATGTTAAGACTCTTAAAAAAACAGTGTACATCAGTATTTAGACATCGCAATAACAGTAAAATGTTCGTACCATGAGCTACCCAGCCATGTTTGCACTGGTCACATGTCCGTAGGTGAATCTTGCCCGGCTGGAAACACTCACATGTGCAGTTCACCAGTGTGCAGCGAATGGCCTGGAGAAACAGAAACAGAGAGAACTCCATGTAAGTCACGAATCAGGTAGTGGAGAAGGAAAGTGTGAACAAAAACAGCAAGGATTCTTAATTAACTTAACATTCAGACACATAAGAAAAACAGCAAAGCCCCGTTACTGTGACCTAGAATGGTTAAAAAAAAAAATCAACGGCTTCAAATACATATCAGCTCATGTTTCTGCTACTGCCACATGGATTCTCCTCAACGTTTTCCCGGTCACTACTTTATTCCAATCTGCCTCTTCATTCTGTAATTTCCCAGAGTTCGTGTGAACTGACAAAGGACTTCCCTTCCTGAAAACACAGAAATGTAACTTGTTTTGACTGAGGCTCCATTACTCAACACTGGTGCTGCACTTAGTCTGACCTCGGAAAGCTTTTAGTAGTAAGAGGTTAAGTGTCCAGATTTGACGAGGGCACCTCAGTACAGCTCAGCGCTTACAACTTTATGCGCAGCTGTAAAAAACTATGCAAAAACACAGGTACATTTTACAGGAGCTCTTTTGATCCTGTAAGAAGTTCCACATTCTTCAAACAATAACGGTGATGTAGAGAATAGAAATAACGTATGATACACAATGAGATCCCTGCAAATGAACACAGCTCTGTCATTGGAATGAGGGCTGCAGCTGCAAGCCATAAATTTCAGCCAGACGTAGAGAAACAAGAAAGGAGTGACAAAGAGAAAAATATATTTAGAATGATGAATCTTAATAAGCATTGGCAGCCCTTTTGTTTACCAGACATTTTTTACATCATCAAGATGAATTGATGAATAAAGATAGTAACACTCCTGCAACCTAAACTGCCTAAAGGGAATCTGCAACTGTAGGAGGACTGGTGCAGCAAATCTTGCTTAAAAAAACAGGAGGTGCTTTTATCTTATTTTTTTTAGGCCAAATATTATATTTCCATCAGATAAACATGCAATCCAAGTATGTTGGCTGCTGATGTTAGAATAAAAAAAACTACAAGTTAATAACTTGGCATTGTGAAGAGCAGTTCCACACTATATGTAATTTACATTTGGCACATTCAATACGGCGTTGTGTCAGTGCTTAATAACTGAGGCTTTTACTATACGTTAATGTTTCAGCCTGTAAAGCGGAAAGGCCTGAAATAGCTGAAAGGAGAGTGCAAAAATTTGAAGAATGCAGGAAATAAGGTGTATAGTGTACTGTGCTTGTACTGCTGGAGATGGTTTACAGGGAAGTCTGAACGATGTAGTAACTAATGAAAGGCAAGAAAAGGAAGACAGCGACAGAGAGTGTCTGTCGTCACACCAAAGACCTACTTATCAGAGCCTTTATGAATTTACAGTCGGCACTAAGCCCCGTCTCACTGGTACAAGGCAACGGTGTGACAACGAGGTGACACAGACGTGCACATGCAAAAGGTCATAGGTCGGAGTCCATGTATGTGGTAACAACTAATGTTTCACAATGTCAGAAACAGTCAATCAGCACTTCCAGACACAATAAGATCCACTGCACAGTCCAGCCCTGAGCACAATAAACCATCTATAATGACAAAACGTTGCCCCGTTTCTGCTTCAGTTATTTGTACTGACTTGATCCACCAGTATTGACCTACAGTACATGCACATCTGTGTTTAACAGCGGCAAATAATATGTGGGTTAGACCGGTATCCTGTAATTTAGAATATGAAACTCAGCTGGCTCCTAATCTACTAAGGGACCGTAAAATCTATCAGAACTCCCCTTGCTCGCCCTAAGGTGCTGTAAACCAGATTAGTAACTGAAGGTGTCAAAGTGAACATGAGCTAATCCAAGATTAAACACAAAATTACACCACTTCTAACCATGTCACCTCACTGTTTGACACCGAATGAGACAGGAGACAGAGATTATTTGACTTTACACCATTTTTAAGCTCTCCAGGTGCGGGCACGGCAATCCTCAGAGTGTGTGAGGATTACACGCCGAGTGTCAGTTAGTGTACATACATTATATACTGAGCTGCTGTTCTTATCCTGAGGAGGGAGTTCAGCGTCGGCTTCAAGGACATTTTCACAGCAGACTCCGTTTTTCATGAACTTGAACATAACATGCTGGTGTTAAATCAGTGACATTTTAGATACAAGATCGACCAGAAAAACTTACCTTAGATCTACCCTGCAAACATCAGGTAACTCATCTAGAATGTTATGTTTTGCTTCAAACGTATCGCAGATATACACTATATGATGAAAATTATCACACCTACATATTATGATAAAAATGTTCATGTCAGTTGTTGTCGACAATTATCATGATAAATGTCCAATCAGTCTTTTATGACAATCTCTTTCTTTTAATAAAGGCTGATTTTTCCTTGAGAGTTGCAGAAACCAGGGAGTTGCTTATTATTATTATTATTATCATTATCATTATCATTATCATTATTATTATTATTATTATTATTATTATAGTCAGAAAGTGACAAATATTTCAGACATCTAGAGGAAGAGCATTTAAGACAATTTGTATGCGTTTTAGACAATAGTTTAAAATCAACCCTGAAGATGAAATAAAATGTTGATTGCATTGACATTTATCACAACATAAAATTATATTAATATATACAACATTTGTCACTGTGGTTTTGCATCTGAGCCCCTGAGCAACAATAAAACACTTGAATTCAAGATGTCCCAGTACTTTTGTCCATGTAATGTACATCAACCGTGTAAACTGTTGTCCCTATTATTCAGTTTTTACTGACATTAAATAAATTAAATCTGAATCTAACATTTTTTTTTAGTCAATCAATCTGATGAGTAATTGAGATGATCTGATCAAATTAAAGCATTTAAATCACTGCTAAAAAAGTTTACTTAGTATTTACCATTTCAGCCATAAAATCCATATTTAACCCATTTAAAACCCATTCATTTCATGGATAAAGTTAGGCTTGTTACAATGTAATGGGCCAAAATGCATGAATTAGACTTTATTTGAAAGGAAATATCTTAGTTTCTGTGTTAACATGTGGCTGAAATACACCCCAGACTATATCACTAAAAAACATGTCTCAAACCCTAAAATGGTAAGAGAGTGAATTCTATGTCATGTATTTTCCAGGGAAGATAATGACTTTTATATAATTCTCGTTGCATAAAGAGTTTCGTAAGTCAAATTTTGCTCAGTGATGTCACACAACACAGACCTTTTCTAATTACCTCTCCATGCGCTAACAGCAGCAGACGGAAGTAAACAAATGGAAATATCAAATGCACCTCTGCTGTTTACGAAGCGGGGTCTGACAGCTGACAGGATAGTTAAGGGGCGTCTAATACGGCAATTAGAGCATGCCACTGTCTGCGGGGCTGCTGCTGTGACAAGGCACCCTCTAATCACTGACTTATTACGCCGGCTAGCAGCACCTCTCATATCTGGCCCATTAAGCAGACAGCAGCATTAAGAAGCATTAAAGCAGAAAGCCCACCCCCCCCCCCCCCCC
>JAPQRQ010000001.1:1066003-1086440 GCA_037367365.1 Apogon talboti
TGGCATTGAGCTTGGGAGAGCAGGGGTGAGGATGGGGTGATGGTGGGTGGCGGGTGGGGGGAGGGAGTCGATGCAGACACATCTGAGTGCAGCTGGACCAGGGAGGGATGGGAGGCGAGTGGGGGGAGAAGCGGGGGAGAAAGACCGCAAGTCTCTGTGTTTCCAGCTGCCTTTCTCAGGGGCTCGGTTTTCTCTCCCTCCTCTTGGTTTTTCGCAAGGCCCTTCTGGTCCCAGCTTACTTGAAAAATCACAAATACACACACGTAGTCGCACACACATACACACACACACACAGGCACGAACGCCCTGATCCACCTCCCTTCCATCCCTCACATTCGGCCATCTTTGTTTGGACAGGGCTCAGGAGTTCCAGAAAAGCTCTCTCAGATGTGCTGAAGTAAGGGAAAAACAAAACAAACTGGCCCTCACACACACACACACACACACACACACACACAGATACACACTTGAAATTTATGTGAACGCAGACACCAACAAGTACTTTGCACTCACATAATACTGTGTAGTAACAGAGGTTCACATACAGTCACATACATGAACAATTTCACACATGTTAAAGACAAACTACCAGCTTGAACCAGAGAACAAATTTGCAAAGAGAGTGAAAAAAAGTGCGATACATTTTTTTTTCCCCTGAAAGCCATCGAGACTGTACTTTTTTTTTTTAACGTGTGTGCGTGTGTGTGCGTGTGTGTGCGAGTGTGTGTGTCCCAATCCAGGATCGTAGCACCAGGGCAGGCCTGAAGCATACCTCGACATGTGTTACCTCTTTGTAATATTGACTTTGTTACAGCTATACGAGTGGGAGAGTAGAGCCAAGAGCCGGGCCTTGCACTAGTGGGGCCCCTGAGTTCACCAGAAAACAAATACCCGAACGAGTCATGCAAATAGAAAACACAGCGCCACAATAGCGATCTATAAAAACTCATTTGGAGACATTCTTCTTAAAACGTGTGTCGGTGTTGGTGCCGTTTGCGACTTTCACTTTTTCGCTCTCTAAATTAAGAACATTATTTGTCTGATTCCATTACTGCAGTGTGATGCTTACAAAGCCGTGGGATTTGGCAACTGGCTGAGCCTTGGCCTGGCTTCCTGTCTGAGCATGTGTACTGGACTAACTGTAAAAGTCAAAAATCCTGTTTCTCTAAAGCCTTGACTTACTGTATAATTTAAATCAAATACCAAACTGCTTCTAGGCTCTTGCAAATATACTACCAAGACTTCCAAATATTACTTCTTAAATTTAATAATTTACCATACCAGTGCAACGTTGTGCTTCAAATAGGTTGTATACAGAAATAAGCCTCAGGTGTCAGGACAGTAAAGGCTAAGGCTGGGTACTGAACTTTAACACTTTTACACCACTGTCCGAAATGTTCAGATTCGATGAGTGTCTAAAAATGTCTTGATTATTTTAGCCTCAAGGAGTAAATCTCCTCAGTGTCAGTGCACAAAAAGTCATGATAACAGACATGTATAAGCTGTGGTAAATAGGTTTATGTTGTATGTTGTAAAAATGCCAGGGTGTTGAAACATAAAAACAAAGGGTTGAAATAGACACCTTTAGCTAAACCACATCTTACTAAATAGGATAATATTTTTGTGTTCTGAAACTGCTCTGAGACCATAGTAGACGGGTTTAAAAATAAATCAGTGTAATGCAATCTTCCTATTGTTAAAATGAAAAATTAGTTTTGAATAAAGAACTGTGATCTGTATCAGTGCTGGTGTTGATACTTGAACCGCAATGTTGCAAATACGCACGTTTTCGAAAGCACAAATAAGGAAACCTAGGGTGAAAGAAAAGCACACATTTATCTGATTGCTTTGCAGAAATAAAAGATTGATTATCATTTTCTTTCTCCTACCAGTGTGAATCCCATCTTGTCTCTTTCCCCCAGTGATGACTTTGCTTATACATTTGAATAATGAAGGCAAGTCATTTGAATATTCCCTCTGTATTAAAAAATGATGTTTTTACACGATGCAGCAATATTAGACATGTTAATTGGGCTCTTTGGACTTTCCCAATAGAAAGGCTAAATTAATTACTTATGTCGACAAAATGTCAGACACGCCGATCTAATAACTACAACTGTTTGCAGCGCTGTTGTTTTTCACCGTCTGCTTCTTTCATTCTGTGTGTGACTGTGAATGAAAACACTGTGAAAGTCCACTAGACTAGAGTTAGATCTAATGAATGAGACGGGACCAAAATGCTTTGACATCCCCTCCATGTTTCGTGGAGAGCCTTCCTCCAGTATTCATCCCCTCTTCTCATACTAATCAGCCACTACGGTGCATGACTGTTTGTGCTTGCAAAGTGACTGGTGTTAGTTGACGCTGTACAAATACACCCTCCGTTTTATGCTCAATCCACAGTCCACTTTGCAATTAAACTTGCAAGATAACATGAATTATTTGCAGGATGTAACTGCATGTGTGTGTTATGTGTTCATTAATATGGACCCATCACCAGTGGGGTCTTTGAAGTTCCACATTTTTTCGCTTTTGGCTGTTTTTGAGACTTGAAGAAAAACTGTATCAGCGCATTTTCCTCAAGCACGAGTAAACATTAGACTTCAGGAGAGGAGGCGATGGGGAGACATTATGAGTATGTGTATCTGTGAAAGTGAGACGACCAAATGTGAGATGTGTGTGTGTGTGTGTATGTATGGAAATGCTACTGCGAGTGTGTATGATCTCGAGCTAAGAGAGAGGCCTGCTGATGCCATGTTTCAGACGACCCCTTGAAGTGGAAATGAGCTTCCTCTGTCTTCTAACTAGTCCATTCTCACAAAGTCAGCAAACTCTGCCACTCCTCTAAAGAAATGCAGACACCCACCACACACACACACACACACACACACACACCCTCAACCTCCACCACTCAGCCCTGTGGTCAGCATGCAGGTTGAATTCACCCTCAGACCTAAGAAGGAGAAACAGTTTCATCTTTTTATGCTTTGTTTTGAATGCATGGAGCTGACAGAGGCGCAGCTCCAGCATCTTCAGGTGGCATGTGTTCTGACTGTCTGTTATAGGTTAAGAAACATGTTTGTGTTATTAAATACATACACAACTCTGTTTTTTCTTACAGCTCATCTTCTCAGATTATATTGGATTTCACTATTTTACTAACTTTTACTTTTGAGAGTTGACTTTCCTAAATGAACAACCTTCTCAATATTGATAGTTAAGTTTTCTGTGGATTGATTAATCAAATTAATGACATGAGTGCTGTCGTTGAACAGGCACATAGTCGACTGATGTGGGTTTTTCAGAGCACTACACCTGAATAAATTGAACACAATTTGGAGTGCAAATTAACATTTATAAAATATTATTATATATGCATTTTAGATAATTTTTCTTTTATTTTTGTCCACAGGTAATAAAAAATATAATAACTAATGTAATGTAATAATGTACAAGAACTGTTTCTACCTGATCCTGTGTAAAACTTAAAAATATGTATTTCAGTTAAAATATTACCTCTTAAACTGAAAATGTGTAAAAATAAAATTTCTTCATTTTTTAAAATTATGATTACTTATCATTTAATGCCTGAATGTGATGTAGAGTGCCTGCACACTCGCTGCTGGTTGAACCTATGTGAGCACCTGAGGGTCCATCCCCAGCCGTCCTCAGAGCAGCGAGCGACAGCTGTACAGTGATGCTGTAGCGATAGGCATCATCGGCTTGCTAGAGACTAATTGGTCCACAGCGCTCCTCCGAGTGGCCTCGCTAATTAATTAGAAAGGCAGTGGAGCTGAAATTTTTAATCAGGACACCAGGCTCTCCAGCAAGCAGAAAAAAAGACACATCACCCCATCATTTCATGTAATCCACCTGACACTGATCTCCCATGTTGTCACGTAAAGTGTGTTGTGTGTTTAGGTATTCATATGATCTGACCAGGGAATGAGAAACACATTTATTACAGGGCTTGTTAAATCATTTTAATTTGGAAAATTTCAGAAATTTGTGCACATCCTAATACAGTATGCATGACTTGCAGTTGCTAGGGACCCTAGAGAAAGATGTTAAGGTGGTCTTTTCCTCTGTGTACATAAGCACATGCATAATGCAACATAATCTTTTTTGTAAGTGGCAAGTATGTGGTGACAACATGACTGTAACTGATAAAAACTAAAAGTACTGACGCATGCAATTCTATGTACTTCGCTAACACTTTTTTTTTTTACGTTTTTAGTTTATTTTGCTTTTTACAATTCCCTTTACACCGTGAAGTCAAAATATTATTTTCCCTTCTTCTCCATATCTTTACTTAACTAATTAAAAGCAGTCACTCAAGCTAATGCTTTCCATCATGCTGTGAAGAAACTGTAGAAATCACAAGCTTGTAAAAAAAATATGCCTGGTTTTACATTTCGTACGCAAAAAGGAAAAGATGATTCTGTGTAACAGTGCTTTTGCACCACTTTGGGGGCACGTTTTCGTCCCAAAGCTGCGCACACACACACACCACAATGATTTGTGGTGAAGGGCCAGAGTCTGGGAGGAATCAACCAGAGACCAAAAGACAAGACGCCTGCTAAAGCGAGAGCTACGCCGGTCAGCCACTTCACACAGAACACAAGAGAAACAACATGTGTTTATCATTGCACTACTGAGATGACAAACTACCACCGCTCACTGGAATTACAGTAACAGGAAAATCATAGTGTGTGGACATCAAACAGGAAATTCTCATCTATTTAACACACACACAATAAGCCAGCTGTAGAAGAAATGCATTTAGTCACTGGCTGAGCACACTTGGCATTCAGGCATGTCACCACTTCATCATCTAGTGTCAGCAGACACATTGGAAAGTTGGCACACACACACAGACACACACGCATACATAGACCTTTACCTCATGTGGTGACATTAGTTTTTGCGTGGCGTCCTAATCTTTGTGACCGTCTCGGCTTTGCTGTGCACTAATCAGCCAGCCGCTCTTATCAGCCTGTTGCTTTGGCCAAAATAAACACACACTGCTTTTTTATTGGTTTGTTTTCACAGGTCATTAGGGGAAGGAGAGAAGAAGCATTGATTAGTTTTCCAGACCACTGGATTATTGTTGTGTTATGACTATCATCATTAAATTTCATTAAGGCTGTGGTTGTTCCTGTTTCCAGAAAATGAAGACAGTGCAGAAAAGGCGATGTTGGTTTGAGAGAGGACAATGTGCAAACAGTGGTCTAGAAGCCATGTCAGTTTATTTACATGTTTGTTCACTAAGCTCGCTTTATGTATTTAAGGTATTCTATACTGAATGCATTCATTCATGAGCTTCAGTGTGTGTTTTTACATCTAGTGGCAACGTTGTCGATTGCAAATAACTGAGTAGATCTGACCTCATTGTCCTTTATGATGGCCACCAAAAATGGAAAAATCACTAGAAAAATGCAAGTGTAAAAGGCCTTCTGTAGAGCCAGGATTTGGTTTGTCTGTTCTGCTTTTTTTTTTTTTTTTTTTTTCTCAAGGTACATCAACTCTACTGTCTAATATATTAGGTAGTGGTGATAATTGCAATAAAAAAAAAGTTTCCTACAGTAGCAAGAACACAGCTCTTATATTCAGATTATCTTCCACTAATGAAAACATAATTAAGAATATTCTACAATTAAGTTAAATTCATTTAATTGTCTGGTATAATACATTAACATTTCCTGTTTGGCAAAATAATGTGAATCACTTTGACGATGAAGATGAGTAGCTTTTTGTCAGCTTCCTCTAGTTTAGCGATGGAAATCTGACCAAATGAATCTCCAAGGTCCAATCATTTATATTTGTTAGGTTATTCTACTCTGCATTACACTTCACATTTATTGTAAGTGCATAAAAGAAAAACTAATGAATCAATTCTTGGCCATGCAGGTCCTCACATCCAGCCAGCACAAGCTCCCAAAGCAGGGAGAAACCTGCTCTGTCGCTGGGCTAATTAGCATGTGTTAGCTACTTAGTGAGAGGGCGGCCCTCTGTGATGTGTACTGAAGTGGAGTAAAACGCAGGGGCATGGACGGTACTAATGGCCCACTTCCTCCCCACGGGGACCCTCCCTATAGCTCCACACGCGCTGGCATCAGTGCAGCCACGGGGCACCCACAGGACCCGTCACAGCACCGGGAGACTGAGTGGGCACACAGGAAGACCCGACGCCGAGCCGGGCTGGCATCGCTTACACTTGAGCTCTTTGGGCGTAATGCTGTGCGATGTAACAGCCGGTGACAATGACACTAACACACACACACATTCACAGGGAGTCAAACAAAGTGTGAGTGACACGCAGGGTAACAGACTCATCAGCCTATGAAATAGTTCAGACAGCTGGGGCCGTGGCGCTAGCTAGCGGCCTGGCACTGGCAGATGCATTATTTACAGGATGAGCTGGAGCATTAGCGAGCTCTTTGGCACTTGGTTAGCAGGCGTAGGTGGCGAGTACCGACGGCAAGTGAGTGTATCTCTGTCAGGGTGAGTAAACACACAGTGGGGACATGGTGTGACAGAGCAAACGGCGTTGCCACCCAGACACAAACACACACAGACACATGCAAACTTATCAGGGAGCCGAGGGAGTGTGGAAGAAAAGAGGGAGGGGATGGCATCCATATTTATAGGGCCTTTCTAGCATTTGTCCCCAGGCCAAATGCTGTGACTACACTCAGCTAATGTCAGAACAGCACTTAGGCAGGCATTTCCAGTATGTCACAGCCAGTGGGGAATACATGGGACTGCTACAGGAGCAGGGAAGCACAGAAAAATAATGATGGAAATGAAAAGAAATGCACTTGTGTTGTGTGCTGTGGTCATTATGTTCTCAAATAACATTTTTCCTAGTCTCTTTCACTTTATCTGTCTCTACTACTCTCTCTGTATTACAGTGTTTATGGTACGTAAATAGGTCTTTAAAGCTGAAACTATTGACAAAATTCACCTTTTAATTTCTGCCCATTGTTTATACTTGTGTGCTTATTTAGTTTAGGAACTAGATTATTATGATTTTTCTTTTATTATATTTTTAACCCCAGAATTGCTGTGCTATAATCAAGCTTTGGTGTTTCTGTTTAGAATATCATGTTAGAATGATTTCTCAGAGTTTTTCCAACTGATTTGCCAAAATAAAAGGTTCACATTGCACATATCTGCCCACCGTGAATTTATGTAAGTAAATTTCATTAATTAAACCATAACTACATTACACTGTGTTTTAACATAATATTTAAATGTTGTTTGCTAACATATACATTTCCAAGAGGGAAAAATGTTGATCATGAATATAAATTGTTCCCACACAATATGTTTACTCCAAAAAAACCTACCAAATTAATTTGTATTATCAGCGTATCAGCTAGTTTTGGGAGTAGCACTTCACTTACTGGTTAGGTGCAGACACTGAGAGCGCATGGTTAGGGTTTGGGAAAGATGCCAGAGTTTAATATAGAAAATGTTGGGAAATATGAAAGAGATAGAATAATAAAAACCTCGAACCCTTAAGCTCTTTGTTTGTTGATGTGTTTTCTCCTGTTGGATTTACTATAAGTGAAAGTTGCATGAGGCCCTTAGTTGGCATGTAAATACTTGCAAAATTGTCTGGAATGCAAATAATGACCTGATTCACTTTGGTCACCTGTCCCCAAGTTTATCATGTGTCATGCAGAGCGCTCGCTTGGCATTATGCCCTCTGGCACCCAGAGAGACTGAGGGGCCTGCATACTTTAACGGTATGTTCCTTTTCACCACAGACACAAACAGGGTGATACCCCCAAAGAGAGCTGTCTAAGTGGGTAAAGTAGCTCCTTTTAGCACAATCTGTCATTATCTCCAGTGGCACGTAATCGTTTTGTATAGTGAGATCCATTATGCGTCCACTGAGAGCAAGGGCTAATTGTGGAGGCTTGCATTTATTCATTCGTTTGCTTGTTGCCCCACTATATTTTTGGGGAGGTGCAATAAATGCCAATGTTTGTGTTTTAAAATGGCCCGAGTGCTCAGGATTCTGTGGTAAAAGCCACTTGATTCCCTTTGTGCTCCCAGAGGAAGTTGACAATCATCATGAGGCACGAGATTAAGCTGTTAATGTCTGTTCTGGCCGTTTTAACACTTTACTGACCAGTTAGTTTACTTAAATATATTAAAAATGCCCATAATGATTCAGTGTATGCCAGTCATTATTAAATAGACTTCTTCAAAAGCAAGCACATGTATTTTTTAGAAATTGAGCTCTCAGGGCGGGGGATGTGAACACCGAAGAACACAGAGAGCAAGTCAAGAGGACAGATGAAACAGATTAATTAATTTTTGAACAGTATATGTGTGTATGAATGTGTTTGCACAGGCTGAAAAAGAGTGTATGTTGTTAATCATGCTCAAAGGTTCTTTCTTTCTTTTTAGCCTGTAAAGATAATACTGCTAAAGCCCCTGGATTTAACACACTGAGATAATGAAAGCAAGCCTTAATTAGCAATTAGATTTTTGCCAAATTAAGACGGACTAACACAGGGAAAAAAAGGAGAAAGAATCACCATCAAGGCCTCTAAACAGTACCACGGCCAAAGGCGCGCTTATTCTGTTTTTGATCCTTCAGGACATGTTGAAGTAAGAGGATTGTGAGCTGAAATGAACAGAGGATGAGGCAGGTTGCATTTTCTTATTTTGAAATCGAACAATAACTCTTTTTTTTGGCCTGTCATATAAAATATTTTTCCCACAATATCTGCTTTATCCATAAATGACGGGTCTGCAGCATTGACAGTGACTGTAGCCTCTGGATTTATGGATGACTTTGTTTCCCAGGCTTCTGCAGTTGGAGGTGAGAGAGCCACTTAAGCCCCCTTGCGCACATATTATTAGCATTACCATATCTGGGCCTAACTGCAGCTAAGGGGAATAATGTGTGTCAGGAGAGTGTAAAATTAGAACCAAAACCAACACTGCTCTTTAAATCCACTTTCCAAGTCCCCACTTCCTTTCTTATAGCCAAGCTTACAATGTCAAACACTAATAAGCCAGCTAATTCAATTAGGACGACACTTCTTTCAAATCCAAAAAAAGAGACTTCGTGAATAGATTCCCCTCGCAACTACTACACAGAACTCTTCATCATGAAAAAATTGGCCTTTATTCATAAGCTACATAAGAGGGGGAACTTGCTGCTGAGCTTGTTAGCAAAATACCCTGATCTGAGGAGAGAGATGTGTGACTAAAGCTGAGTCTCTTAAGTGTCTGTCACCCTGATCTAACCCGAGGAGAGATCTTTGTAGGCTGTGTTTTCTCTGTCTGTCTCTGTATCTGTTCTCCGGAGTGACTGGGGATGAGCCCCGGCATGTAGCTGCAGGTGACAGGGAGCCCTTTTTGTTGTCAAATCCTGACGGAGCTTCCACATGAAAAACATTTCACTCGAGCGCTTGCTGCTGCCTGGTGCTTGCCGCTCTCTTTCCTCTTCCTTCCTCCCTGTCTCTCTCTGTACATCTCAAAGGCTACAAACTACCCCAGTGATACAGAGACAGAGGGAGTCAATCTTCACTTTCCCTCCTCCCTCATGTTCGTCCTTTCTTTCTTTCTTTCTTTCTGTCATGCTTACTATTTCCTACATCTCTTCTTTTCTCTCTCTCTCTTACTCTTCTATCATCTCCTTTTCTGACCAGCTTTTTCTTTTCTCTGCTTTCCTAACCCACGCCCTTCCCTCCTTCCCTCCCTCCCTCTGGCTTATAGATCTGAGCCGGGTCTCAAGAGAAAAATACAAGTCAAGCCATTGTCATTTCAAACAGCGTGATAACCAGACACTGGGCTGCCCACTGACAACTCTGGGGAACTGGCCCTGGCTTTGACTGTTAGCTCTCCTCTCTGTCTCTCTTGCTTCCTGCTCACACTTTTTTCCCTCTCCTTCATTCCTCTCCTTTTCTTCCTCTTTTACTCTCAAGCTCACCTCCTCTTCTCCCCCCCCCCCCCACTGCAGGAGTCTCAGTAGCAGGTATAGTAGTTGTTTGTTGCTGTGTCTTGCATCTGCTTCTGTCTTCTCTCTCCTCTCTCTGTGCCGTGGGTGGCCGGGGGGAATAGTTGTCTTAGTGTGTGTACCAAGGTCAGTGCTCTCCACATGACAGTTCTCTGCCTCTCGACAAGGCGGGAAATCAATACTTTCGGACTTGTGGCGCTGCCCTCGGTGTAACAACAACACTGCCCGGTGCAGAGCTGCGGCTCAGACACCTGACACATCCCCAGCCGCCCCCTTAGGCCCCCGCCAGGGAGCCCCCTCTACTCTTATTTTGACCCCTACATATTTCCTTAAGGCCCTCTGTTTCACTTTAATACACCTTTCCTCTCTATACTTTTGCACTTCAGGGCCTCTAAGATACTGGATATTATTTCCTGTTTTCTATATTATGCAATGCATGTTACTTTTGTATCTCTTAAAGCCCTGGTTTCCAATGTTTTTTTTGGCTGGTATACCCCCAGTAGCCTAACATTTCACTTAATTAATTAATATTCTTAGCATTTTTTTTGTTCCCTATATGAAATACTTGACTGCATTTGGATAATATGTGAACTTCTCCGGTTACAGTCTTATGAGTTTGAAGGATTTCAGCAGGCTCAACAACTGCCTTTCAACTTGATCAGCATGACATCAGTTTGTAATCCTAATTTTACTGTTTTTCCCTTGTAACAAATGCACATGGATTGACATTATAGTTTATAAATTTCTTTATAAGTACCCCTTAGCAACTACAGACATATGCCTAGTTTGTCTTCGGGTGAACAGCTGGAAAATGAACTCCCTTGTATCTGTTTCTACATGTGTTTTGGACTGTGTCTGAATGTGATCAGAAAGTTGATCAGAAAAGAGGCAGTAACGGGGAGATTTGCTAATTACAGAGCAGCAACAGCACGCACACACACAACAAATTCAGAGCCATGGGCGACATTTTTAATACAGCACTAAAGCCTAACATGCCTCCTTATGCTTTTTCAGTGCCAGATAGACTCTTGGAAGAAAAAAAAAAAGACAAAACACTGGCAGTACGCCCCGCACCGATTGTTAAGCCTGCCTCTTGGCCTGCCCCTAATGACAAGAGAGAATGTGTGCAAGGCCAATTACAGCTGCCGTCCTTCAGCAGTCAAACAGAGTAAAACTCCCGCGTTCAGCCCCTGTGGAGAGAAGCCACAATCGACCGGAGCCCCCAGGTCTCTCTGAGGGACAGATTCAGGCACACAGTCAGCATACTTTGTGTGTAGGACTGGACGTCCATCAACAGGGCCATCTCCCTTTATCCCCTGGCTTGCTCCCTTGGTTCAGCTGGAGTAAGGAAAATGCATCAAATAAAACAGCCACTTTAATGAATTAGATATTGAGCTGTTCATTAAAAAAAATCTAATTCCCTGAAGTCAGCAGGGGATACACAGTAACAGTGTAACCTGGGGATGAATGCGACTTGTTTAGAGGAGTCATAAAACACAGTGATCTGATGACTATACTGAATGTTGGCCAGAAATGTTCATACAACTTGCGAAACAATGTCTTTTTCTACAGTAATGGCATGCTAGAGTGGACTTTCTGCTAACAGCATATATCTTACAGAACACTTCACTCTTTCTTTCTGGTGGCAGCTGTATTTATTTGCTGTGTAAAACATTCAAATACATCTGTGATTTAAATCTCTGCACATGAAAACAAAAGGGCTGGGTAACTTCTCAGCCCAGCTCTTAAACAAAAAAAATCCCTGGCAAGAGTAAAAATTATACATCTGTGCAGGCAGATACCTGTTTTTATTGGCTGACAGTCCAGGTAGTACTTTGCAGCAGCCTCTCCCAACACTGCTGACTGCTAGTGTTTCTACATGGGCTTAAAAGACAAGAAACACACTCCTGCTCCCAAACCAAAGTGCTTTCTGATAAAGAAAAATGAAAGCTTAATCTGCTTCAAATACTCAGCAGTCACTCTATGAAAGACCGATTTAACAAATATCACTGATAAAACTGGAAACAAAGGATCTATTTTTTTTCTCTAGTGGTTTTATCTCTGGCAAGCCACCATCAGCCTTGCCCCCATTTGATGGAGAGATTTAAAGGATGCTGTCCTCGCTCTCTCCTCCTCCTCTGCTTCTCCCTGGATGGATGTGATCTAAACAGCCACATCTCCATACTGTTTTTTTTCCACAGTGACAGCCTTTCTCATGAATTAAAAGAGGAACCCATTGATTTTCCCATTGCTTAAATTTGCAACTTAATCCCCTAGATATGTCTAGAATGTACTGCTCTGTCAATAGAAGGCACCGCCACTGACGAAAGACAGCAGGGATGCTCACAGGAGAGAAGGGGAAGGAGAGGAGGAAGAGGATGACAAGACAAAGGAGACGCAGAGTGTGTAGTTCAGTGGTGGTTTCTTGCACTGGGTTCAAATCCAGGGGCAACAACAGTGGCTTGAAATTGAAGCCAATGAGGAATTATCTTTAAGTGCTAATGCTGGATCCAAAAAATTCCTGGCTGGCTCCCACTCAAAAAAACTGCAACTTCTCTCTGAGGTTCTGTTTATTGAATAAAACGTAGTTGTCTTTCTACTACTGGGGTTAAGAAGTTACACCAACAAGACTGTTACACAAACTCCTCACAGAGACAACTTTTAATCACAAGCCAGCCCAAATAAACTCATATTAGCATTAAATCGTTACACATTCTGTGCTAGATGCTTAAAAGGCCAGCAAATGGCAGTGTGTGAGTTTATACATAATATCAAGTTGACATTACTTTAATCAAAAACCTCTCTATATATATATGATAGAATGTATCAAGTTGAAATTACCTGGTGATTTTTAACATAACATTAGCATTTTGCTTGGTGTTTTCAGTAAGTTAGCATTAGCTTTCCAAGTTTCGCCGCTTCCTCTTCCCCAGCTCCACCCTCTTGACCAAATATAGTCACTTCAGCCTTCAAAAACCCAAGATGGCAACAACCAAAATGTAAATTTGAGGCTTAAAAGTAGTAGTTGACACCCCCATGAACGATGTCACACTACCTAGCTACATCTACTTGTTCAACAGATCACAGTCTATAGTTTAAAATTCGGGCCAGATCATGTATGATTTAACACATGCTCTTCAAATCACCACAATCATAACACATCATCAAACAGAGCCAAGAGGAGAATAAGAAAGAAGTATAACTGCGCCCTAGTAGAGCTACTTCAGTCTGCTTTTCCAAAGAGGAAAACACACCACGTCGTTATGTTTATAAGGCTAATAAACCAATCACCATTGTACATCTGTATAGTGTAACCAGCCATCTAGCACGGCCTTCCACCGATCAAATATCGTTACATAAAGCCAACACTTGGAGAAAAAAAGTTGTCTGGAAGTGAGATGGAAAAAGCACACTTGTCCCCTCTGAGTGAGAGGTTTGAGGAAGTAACGGGATATCACGACCTCTCCCCAGGAGCAAACAAGGCAGAGAGCCCATGCCCTAATTCACAATAAGCACCATAATGTTCTCGTCTGACTCCTAATGTAGTCTATAAATCTGTGGTACTCAGTGTACTGGTTGGTATTAATAGCCTGAATTGTATGACGAGTGCACAGCAGTCTATAGGTCAAGACATGCATTTTATCTTTAGATTAAAACAAAGACATTGTTGAGAAATGCACGGGATATGGAATTCCGGGAAGACATTTGACAGTTTTCCGAGGAATAACTGGACAGTATATACACTATAATACATGGTGACCTCTACAGATTTTACCCTCCTACACTCCTTCTCTGGTTGTAAACCCTATCCCATAAGCCTCTGGGGTGGTATGGCTCCTTGCCAGTAGCTGTGCTGTTGTTGGCAATGGATTTCCTTTGTGGCCTCAGTACGTGTGTAGGCCATAACATGATACACACAAAGGCCGACAAGCAGTGCACACTCTCACACTCACACACAAATGGCATACACTGTGCACACACATCAACACACATAATTATACACAAAATCACTATTCTCACCACTGATCCAGAGAAGAACGCAGCCTCATAGGAAACAAGGAGGGGAAAAAAGCACAATGTATCCTTGACGGGGTTCATCTGTTTCCAGTTTGGTGCAGATGCTCAGGTTTTATTGCAGCAGTCTAGTATTTCATGGCAGATTTAGCCAGTGGTTTAGTTCTCCACTCGCTGCAGCTCTAATGATGGCACATCTCTTGTAAACTGTGGCATACCAGTAATACAGTTTGTTGCTTGATTCTACCAACTTTTATCATACAGACACACACAGTTTATCTTCCACCCAGGGAGGTAACAAAAAAAAAAGAAAAATCTCTAATCTAATGTACGTATAGGGGAGAACATGAAGGGAATGTACAGGTAATGTTCAGGGCGGATAATTGATTTGTTTGTTGTTGTGTTTCATCAGGGCTGCCGTTGAGGCTGGAACTTGATATAAAAAGAACCACATTTACTGTTCTACTCATTAAGTGGTGAACTTACAATGTTTTTCAGCCTGTGGTCCTCTTGTCAACATAATGGGTCTCTATTTAACTAAGATAAACAGTGCTCACCAAAAACTATCATAGGATTTAAGGGTTGTGCAATAAACCACATTAGTTTAAACTGTGCGTCCTGTATGACCGTTCTGTTCTGAAGTGTTGGCTGATTTTATCTGATTAGTTTGACTGGTGAGTGTTCCAAAAAACATTTTTTTGGAGAGATACTTGATCTAGAAGTTACTTTTTTTGTCTACAACCTACTTTATCTACAACCTACCATTATTTCTGATGCATACATGCGTAAAAAATCTTTCTATGAGCTACATTTTTTAATTTATGATTTCTAATTGTAACACAGACTAAGACAATAGTTGTTAAGCATTACACTGCGTTTTCAACCTACAGTATGTAATTTCTGCTAGTGTGGATCGCTTAATAAGAGTAATAACAATAGCTGTGGATGGTGTTTGTGAAGTAGTGTGGAATCATGAGAGTTGTTTTCACCAGCATTTATGATGTTTATAGATGAGGTAATGTACTAAAATTTTATTCACATTATATTTAATGACATATATTCACACTATGTCAGTTCATTCTGATAAAATACCTATAAAAAATTGTTAAAGGGGAAATGATGCAGGTACAGGCTGTCACATCAAATAAAATCACAGATTTCTCCAAATTTGAGTGTTGCTGGAAAATTTTTTTTAATGTAAATACAAAAGTCAGATAAATATGTCCTATTTTTTTTTTTAGGTGTTGTCATGTGGAAATGTTATATATAATAAATTTAACTTGAATTTTTATTCCTGTAATGCAGCGCAAAAACCTCAGAAACATATAAATTCCATTACATTTTTAGAAACATGTGAAACAACTTTGAAACAATTTCCAAACATCCTGATTATTTTCTAATGCGCATTTAATAGTCTGTAAAGTCTAAAGTGTAAAATTACAGCAACATTCAAATCCAGGGCTCAAAAATGATGAAACCATTTGTCTAGTGGTACAAATTCACCTCATAAAAGCCCGGGATAACCACCCTCATATTGAATCCAGTTGTGTTCATCACAAACACAGCTGTGTTAAAAAAAAAAACAAAAAAAAAACACATAAGTATACATAGTTAATGCACTTTCTACACCCTGTCAGCTTCCGCACACGCACACATCTGTTTTCTCCTCCATGTGTGTTAGTGCCAGCAGCACACACACCCGATGCCTCCCTATCTCAAGACAGAAGTGTAGCGCTGAGTGTCTCTTAACTGGCTCGTTTAGTCCTGATGGCTTAAATGATTTCATCACTATTAATGACAGGGACCGTGGCTCCCTACGACGCGTTGCCAGATGCTCAGGGGCCGCTGAGCATCTCCTCGTACCCAGCCGCCTCTCCTCATGCCTCCTTCTGTGCAGTCTAATGATTGTCCTCTACATGCCCCCTACCATCCTATTCTTCCTATTTTCCTCATCTACCATGGCCTCCTATGGACACTAAAACACGGTGTAGAGACACAGTGTTGGCACTCACTTTGTGTAAGTGCAGGGTGGGTGTGCTGCCGCTGCCGTGTCCGAGCGGCTTTAACAAGTCAGCCAGGCCAGCATGTAATTGTCTTGAATATCTACACCAAGTACAATTTCTACACACTCTCTCTCCCACTGTCTAGGCCAGCAAATCAGCTATCAGCCCATTTCCCGCGCCACCATGAAGGTCATAGGTCACATAAAGAAAGTCAGCTGGCACCAAACCAGGGTTGCCTCAGAGGGTTTTACTCCAAACGGTATCAAAAAGCCTTTTACGGCTGCTAGTTATTACCACACAAAGGTGTTTCAGGAGCCTCATCATGTAATTGTCTAGTTAATTTTGAGACAGATGCACGGCCTTGTCTTAATGCATTTATGTGATTTTCATTCATTTGGATAATGAAAGAATTAAGTACCATTTTGGTCTCATTTTTTCCTCGCCATCCCTGTCTGCTCTGTCTTGTAGAGCACTTCCATTCCAGATAAGTAATGACATGTTAATTTCAACTTTGTGTGTGCGTCTGAGTGTGTAGGAAACTACTTCTTCATTGGTGTATGCAAAAGAACTCGAAAAAAGAAAAATTCCTGGCACCGAACCACTCAGCTTGGTATGGGTTACATACACATAAGTTTCACAATCTCAAATAAATGAACTTTTAGTGCAGAAAGAAAAGGGGTCTGCTACGCAATCTAAGGACGATTTCTAAACGTGCACCGTTTGTGAACTGGAGCATATTACAGTAAAATTACAAATCACTCCCTTAACATGTGTTTTCACTATGTAATATGCAGGTACAGTTTCCTCTTGTATCTGGCCTTTGGATTTAATACAGTAACTGATTGCTACTTTTAAGAGCTGCCAAATATCATGCACTGCTTTTTGTTTTACACAGAAATAGAGCTGTAGATTAAAAAGAAAGAAAGAACAATCATACAAATTTGTCAATAGTCACTGTCACTTTCCCTGCATTGCAACAGGCCTGGCACATAACATAAACCAGTGTATCATCTTGGACATAAACATGCGTTTGAGTGTGTGTCCATGTGTATGAACTATATGTGTGTGTGCGTGCAGTTATAATTTCCCAGAGCCTAAACCTTCATTGATTCTGATGCTGTTGTCTTCCCAAGAAACAGGGAGAGGATTATGCCTTTAAAACGAGCTTTCTCATTGCAGATATTAGGTCATTAATTTCACAGGCTTACATATGAAAATATTGACTCTTCCCAGACACCCTACTATATCCCCTGTTCCAGCCACAGCCTTGCATAAATAAATCTTTTCAACCATGCAACATCAATACCCCATTGATTTATTTATTTGAGGAGCTAATAAATAACCAAATGTATTCAATTATAGTTTAATTACTAAAGTTTCTGATTGATTGGTATGGGAAAGTTTGAGCATAGTATAGTCTTAATATACTTATTATCATTGACAATAATAAAAACATTTAATTCCAGTTTTAATCAGCATTTCTATTTTAGCAGTTATTTGAACACCACAATCTGTCGTTACTCCGGTTCTTGTTCTACTGACATGAATGATGTTTGAAGTGACTGTATGACACACTTGTTCTATGAAGCCATGCTGAGTTGTCATTCCTGTAAATTAGTCAAAACCTCTGATTCACTGCGTAAATGTTGGGGAACCCCCGAGAAGCAACACCCCGTCTACATATGTACAGTAAATTATCCCAGTCACACACACAAAGACCCTGACAGTCTCATCTGTGGGAGTCGGTGGGAGAAGGGTGCAGCTTTCTGTCCCCACATAGCGGACATGGGATGGGCAGGCCTCAGGGAAACAAAAGAGCGGGAAACAGGGAGAGAAGAGAGTGAGAGTGCAAAAGGTTGTCGCAGACTAGTCACAGCACAGGAGGAGGGGAAGGGGAGAGGTGCAGGGGAGGGTACGTTCCAACCTCTCACATCTGTTATTCGTTTGTCCCGAGCTGGGAAGAAAATAGCAGGAAGCGTTCTAGTGGTGGCGGAAGATGAAAAGACAAGAAGATTGAATAAAAAAACATGTGTCGCACATGCACTGCGGCTGATTGGATGTGTCCCATGGATTATCCCCGGGAGGCGCTGCCAGCTTGGAAAACACACCCGCGCATGTACACACACACATAAGCCCAAAGATTCTCCTCATTCATAAAGCAGCTTGGCATACACACCCTCCCTCTGTCTACATAGCATAGTGTCAAAGTCAGATCTACTCCTGTGGCCTCGACGCACTGGTGTCTCACCAAACCTCCCTGTTACACGTCCTACATAACAGCACATCTGAGCTCCCGTGTAAAATACTCAAAAAACAAAAGCTTCTATCATTTCTCAGACTAAGTGGCATTTGCTTTGTTCATTACAGAAACCCCAGGTGTGTACAGCAGACGCAAAAATAGAAACAGATGCAACAGTCATCGAAAACGCGACATGACAATGCCAAGTGGCGGCCATTAAAAGCTCGTCACCGGCCCACACGGTGGGACCTCCCATCGCTAACGAGCCGAAATGTGGCGGGACACAGACAGGTAGGAGGTAAGAGTGATGCCTCTACGATTATGCAAAGAGCAGGAGTGTGCATATGTATGTACGCGTGTGCACATGTTCTCGTCTGTGTTTAGGTGCGTGCACGTGTGCCGTGCCACTTAGGGCCCATCCCACAGCTCATTAACAGTAATAAGTGACTGCCGCCACTTCTTTTTTGTCAGTGGGGATGCAAGCCAATCAATAGGGTCATTTCACATCATAACGGCTTACCAGAGCACATTATGGCACTTGTTCATGGCTGGGAATGGCTGCCATTAGTGGCATAGCCAGATTAGATAAGGGCTGGGTGGATGAGGGGTCGGAGGAAGGGGGGCAGATGGAGACAGAATTAAAGAGGAGGAAAGAGGGAGGTGGATCAATATATGGATAGTTATGGAGATAACATCACAATAGGGTGTCTGGGAAAGATAGCATATTACAGACTTAAGAGTTTTTTTCCTTGTATGTGTGTGAGAGGAGGTAGGTGTGTTTGCTTAAGTCTCAGTGTGTATAAGCACTTGTCTATGAATGGATCCATTGAGTATGTGTGTACAAATGTAAGCATGTGTTATGAGAGAGGATGAATTACAGCGATCTGGTCACATCTGCACAGCGCTGTGTGTGTAGTTGTGTGAGTGTGGGGGGGTTTGGGGGTGGAGGTGTGTTTGTGCCTGCTTTACTTTGGCATATGCGTGTGCAATCCTGTTTAATTACAGATCAGGCTTTGAGGCAGAGGCAAACAGTGCTATAATTACAGGAAACACCTCCTTTAATATTTTATGGAAATCTACCCTGTGTGTGTGTGTGCCAGTTGTAAGTTGCACTTATTTATTCAGCATAAAAGAGGAAGAGGGAAAAAAAAAAAATCAGGAAAGACAGACAGAGATATGCATATAGAGAGTTTGTTCCTGCCTCCTGATCTTGTACACTTTCTTTCATCCCCTATTTTACTCTTCAGTCTCTCATTTCAGATTTGTGTTTCCAAATGGCTACGCTAAACGCCCCTTTTTCCCCCACTTTTGAACTGCTCTCCTCTCAAATATTTATACTCCCCTTTTACAGGGCTAAGAGACAGAGGGGTGAGGAAAGAGGGAAGAGACTTAGATCTATCCATTAAAGATGAGCAACATCTTCAATGCATAAAGAGGGCTGATGAACACACTTGCTCAGGGGAGGCAAGGTGTAAGCCATGGCTTACTGTTTAATGACATCCCATGAAGTAGGTTTGATTTACTAGAAGATAAAGAGCGCTTGGAAAGCTGGGTATTTTTATAAGGAAAAAACACATCACAGGAAATTAATGGAGCAAAATTAGGGAAAACTGTGTATTTGATGCACATTTCCATTAGTTCTCTGTTTGCTGAAGACACACCCATTCATTTATCATATTTTCCAGTCCCTCTAAAATAAAAAAAATAAAAACAAATCTCTGTAACTGGGAACAACAGCTGGAAGTATGTATATCACAACCACAAAAAATCCCAGAGTCATGTCATTGAGTGGCTGCTAGTTTATTTATTTGTGTTTTATTTATTCTTAGAGTAGGCCAAGCAGAGGCCAAGCTGAACACATGTTCCTTCTTAGCCTGCAGTGACACAAATGTACACACACGTATAGATACACAACACTCAATGACAATATGCAAGCATTCAAACACTAAGCCAGTGCCCCCTACGGTGCCTGACACACAGGGGGGAAAGGGTGCAGGCTTTGCTAGTAGCATGCTTTACTACTCTTTGATATGCACCAGTCATTAAAAATAGATGGCGAGCAATCATTACAGGCATCGGAATTAATCTAATTAGCCTAGCGCACTAGGCCTCTCTGGTATGGGAGGGGTGGGGGGTATTCTGCAAACAGAGACACTCGGCTGTAAATACAGTGTAAGCAGAGCGGAGTAGGACGCT
>JAPQRQ010000001.1:1100449-1112923 GCA_037367365.1 Apogon talboti
GTGTGTGTGTGTGTGTGTGTGTGTGTGTGTGTGTGTGTGTGTGTGTGTGTGTGGGTGTGTGTGTGTGGGTGTGTGTGTGTGGGTGTGTGTGTGTGTGTTCCTGCCCTGGCTTATGTCCCCCCTCATTAGCCAGTGGCGGGGTGGTGACATCCTGAGCGAGTGGCCCTTCAAACACACGCTTCCTCTTCACACCAGTGATTTCTCCTCGTTGCAGGAAACTACCCAAGACAAATAAGTAACACCCCTAATTTACAAAGAAATGGAGATGACAACATCGAATTAACACTTGAGGGAATATCAGTGTTTAAAATGCCATCAAGGGTTAGACTATCAAAAAGGAATAGGAACATGAAATACTCAATTTTATCTATCTTTACATGTATATATGAATTATTTAAAGAATAGAAATATAAAAGCTAGGCTATGCGTACTGTTTATAAAAAAGTAATTAACAGGTTATATACATGTCTATGAATATTTCAATTTTTCTTGCGCAATAACAGACTAATCGTATGCTAAACATATGGCTGAAATCACACTGAACACTGTAACACTTTGATTCTTAAACAAACCACATCTACATTAACCTTTTTGCCCAATATATGCAAATTCCACATTAACTACTGTAAAATTGTAATGTTTTCCATTCAGACTATAGCTGCTTTATTGATTTTTTTTTTTTTATGATGGAAGTAAATCTAAAACAACAGATGAAAATTCATAGTTTCTTTTCTAAACCCGCCGCCTAAATAAAGGCTCTGGGAAATAGCAGATTTCACCACTCAGCCTGTGATAATACGAGAACATATGTCTCTGCATTTCTGCCGTTCCTCAACACTCACTCACAACCACAGCACAATACACTGCACTGCCAGAAATATGATAAAGAAAGTCTTTTTGACTCCAGCTTCCATGATAACGTCTTTGTGCTCCTCTGTATCCTCCCCATTTTTCGGGCATTCACCAAGGCGGTGAGACGGCCATCTCCTCAGGACAAACAGGAAACAGCTGACACGGAGCCTGTGAGTGATGCTCACATGATGCTTATTGATCGCTGGCTGCCCTGGGTCTCACACGCAGCGTAAGGGTCGGCCTTTACCCATAACACTGGTCCTGCAGGGCAATACTACACGGCTGCAGAGGTTACTGCGTAACTCAGAGCACACATGATCACGTCCGTATGCAAGAGCGGGAGAGTGTTTTGGCAAAATTTTCCATAAACTACAAGGAGAAAGGAGTAAATTTTAATTTGCATAAAAAGATGTTAGTGTAAAAGAGACGGGGAACTGAGAAGGGAGGAGTCATACGAAGCTGTAACATTTAATTGGTTAAATTCACAGAAAAGCAGTAATCCGTGTATTATATTCAGATGTGAGAGTAAACCTGGATTAAACAGCAATGTTGTTCTGTGATGCAATTTTTTCAAAACAAGGATTAAAAAAAAAAAGGGCAGTTGAAACTAGTTAAAAGTAAAAATCCTGCGGACGTCATATCTCCCTGGTTGGTGCCTGGGTAAATATAGTGGGGACCACAGTATGAATGGGACCTTGTGCATCCTCCTACTCCGTCAAACTAGATGGAGTCTTAATAGTGCACACACTTACAGTAAATATGCAAGTAGCTGCAGCCACCTTCCCACTCAGTCTTACTCTCACATTTCTGCGCTCCCTCTTGCAGAAATAACGCTGCCTTCAGGAAACATACACATCATCATCATCATCATCATCATCATCATCATGCTCTCCCGTAGTTGCATATGCACAAAGACTGAGGGAGATGCCCGCTGACTGAGTGCCACACATGCTGGCCTTTTTTTCAGTGCACTGCTTATGTTATCGGGACCTTCTGAACTGGCCAGTGGCATTACAATAATTACATTAAACAGCGTATGAGCCAACTACAACTTTCAAAAAAATATGCGGACAGAGGCTGTCAGGAGGATCTGTTCTGGTGGAAAGGAGCCTTAAAGCTTCTCCAGTCAGGTGATGGAGAGGCACACCCAGTCAATACAGCTTGAACTGGAGAAAATTTGTTTCGGTTAATGCATTTAACTAGCAACACCCAAAGTGTTTCATGGGTTCAATGTCAAGAGCTCCTTTTAGAAAGCTGTACAGTAATACGATCTGAAGGACTAGTAGTGGAGATAGGAGGTTTAAATGGGAAATATAGTCAAGAAGACCGAGAATAAGGGGACTGAGGTGTGGGAAAACAAGAGGAGGAAGGAAAAGAAGAAGAAGCAGTGAGAGACAGAGACGTAGAAGAAGAAGAAGAAGAAAAAGTAGTAATGGGGGAAGTGGTGCGTGTCTTTTCTGCAAATCTCCTCTTTCACCTCTGCTCTCCTCCAGCTCTCCAGCCAAGGCCAGCCAAGAGACACTTCACCTCGCACCCGCACACACATGGAGCCAGAGCCAACACACAAGCACACACACACACACGGCGAGCGAGAGGACACACACAGAAAACTGCACTCCGCTCTCCCTCTCACATGCACACACTCACACAACTGGCATATGAGTATTTAGCCACCCACACAGAAAAATAAATGGCAAAAGCACAGGCACGGAGCGCACATACGAATACACATAAACACCACCGTCAGAACAAACACACACACTTTTGACACCAGATACATGTACGTATATGCATCCATATGCTCTGTGTGCAACGACCCATCAAAGACAGACATGGAAATAATAACAGTTGAGTGTAACGACACACACACGTTCACTCACTGTGGATAATTCTGCACATATGCATCAAATCACTGCCTCCCAGTCGCACACAATAGCAAGAAGCAATGCATATGCACCACATATGCAACATGCAACACACCGGACCCAACTGTGTAAAACACAATGAGCATGCACACGCGCACTCACACTCTCACATATACACTCCCCCCACTGTAAGTGTATCAGTGTGTTAATAGGCAGATTAGAGGATAATATCAAGCCCATTTCTTTGACTCAGACAAAACAAAGTGGAGCATGTTACTCCACAAATATCTGTCATGCCCTGAGAGTTCACACCATTCACTTTCAACAGTTTAACACACACAGACAGGACTGCACACAGTGTACACTACGCTAATGAAATTTATAAAACAAGAGAAAATGAATTGATATCGCTTTCAGACTGATCCCAGTAAAAGTTAACACATGACAGGAAAACATGAAAAAATAATGAAGACAGATCGAAATGGAATAAATGAGAGTGAACTTTAGGCATTTTAAATGCTTTTTTTAAGGTGGAAAAATGATCAGAGAGTATCCTTTAACTTTAATGTATTTATGCTGATCAATGGTAGAATACCTTTTACGCTGTTTAACAATTTGATTCGCATTAAAAATAAAAAAAAGCAGACATTCTGACCTAAACTAATGACCGGGCTTTTTCTTTTTTTCTTTTTTTTTTTTTTAGGATAGGAAATAATTAGCATTAAATATAGAAATATTGATTTTATAACAATATCCAACAGACTGGATTTGTATGTGGAATTCATGGATATATTTTAGTTGCAAAAGGCATGTATAATTAAAATCCAAAATCTATTATTATTATTATTATTATTATTATTATTATTATTATTATTATTATTTATTATTATTGTTATTAGTAGTAGTATTAGTATTATTATAGGTCTGTGTTTATTTCTAATTTACAGTTCTACATGCTTAAATCGTGGTCTTTCTGTGTGGATCCAGGAGCCTCCGAATGACATGAAGCAGGCAGTAAACTGAGAGCAGACAGAAGCCAGGCGAGCTGTAATGCCACTGTACCTCTTCCAGGTCTCGGCCCATAGTCGACCTGTCGCACTTCAAAGGAAGACGCGTTACAGCACCCTTGCAAAAAGAAAAGGAAGAGGCTGTTTTAGAGGTAGTGTAAGACTGGAGACATGCCCTGAACTACTACTTTTATTTTATTTTTAGCTCTGATGTCTGCAGTGAGTCTGAGTGGCAGCATCACATCCTCATCAGGTGGACGTGAACGCACATTTTTACGCACGAATCCTTCTGTTTTTTTCACGCATAGAAGAGACGAAAAAATAAGAAATAAAAATAATAATAAGGGAGGAAAAAAGACGGGCCCTACGGCTGCTATATTGTGCATGAATTATCGCTGATGAACCAATTAGCCAAGTAGTATCACTTAACTCCGATTTTTTTTTTTTAACTTGCAAGGGTCGATATTCATAGCCACGCACGTACAGCAGCGGCTCAATTAAAGCTCCAAATATTATGCTTAGGAAATAATTCCACTCCTAATTAAGGCTTGTAATTTTTTTTCTTCTCTTCATATAAACAATTATGTAAGTTCCCTCTTGTAGTGTTCTGTGAAATGTTCAGCCGTTTCTGAACATTACGAGGCTGAGAAAACAGGCAGTATTTATCGAATCCATTCCATTGATTTCATTTAAACTGTCTGCTGTTTGTGCTGTTTCCTGTTGACACTACTATAAGATTTGAGAAAAGAAAAAGTTTCCTCAAACATTAAAAAGCCTATCAAGGCCTGTTATGAAAAGTGTAAATTATTAAGCCTAGAGTAATGCCTTAATTCTCTTTATTATTTATTTCGTTTTGTTAAACAAACATAAAACAATAAGAAGCGATTTTATGTGGATAGGGCATCACTTTGCCATCTAAAGATGCAATAAGGTAATTCAATGTATAATAATTAATATTTTTAAACGCCTTTCTTTTTATCCGTTTCTTAAATTGGTGGTCTAACAGCAGCAACTGGAGATAAACTGGAACAAAACGTTTCTAAGTCTTGAAAAAAAAAATCCATGTGAAAATTGAAAGAAGACATTTCTCAGTTGCAGTAATACAAAATAGATAAAAAATACTTAAATGCAGAAATCAATCAGAAATCAAAGCATTCAAATTATGAGATAACACTCGATTCCAGTTTTTGATCCAATAATTTATTTTAAGCTGAAGGAATAGGGCGCTGCTTTTTCTGTTATGATAGTGCTTTAAAATACGACGAGAAGAAACAATGAAAAGGCTTTAACATCAAATCTGTTCGTTCATAATTTGTTAATTACATTTTTCCTCTTTGCTGGGATCGGTCACTGGTGTTAATGCACTGAACTGATCAGACACCTGTGAATCACAGCTTAAACGTCATAGAGAGTAAGTGAAGAACATGAATGTGTGAGATTTCTCTCATTTGTAAAGTCTTGCCTTGGGTGTGTAATTTACAAGAAATTTCTAAAGTATTGCCAAATGTTTTTGGCTTAGAGATGCCCTGCATCCCACCACAGCCGCATCTGTCCTGAACGCAGTGCGCACAGGCTGCTTTGCGTCTCTATCGATCAGATGAAAATATAATTTGGCCTAACAATGATAAAATACCGCATCCCTCGCGTCACCTGGTTGATCTTTAAGGGAGGGAGGGAAATTTTAAAACGCAAGCCCATAAAGCATTACTCTCCAACACCCCAGGGTGCGACAGCCTCGGCAAACACAAAGTCATTATCGGTTAGATTCCAATAAGGCGAGTCTGTCAAGGAACAGGCTTCCTTCGGAGAATTTATGTCATGCCTACTAAACATGGGAAGATGTCTTCTAAGTGGTGCGAGGAAGGATAAATAACAGCGAGTCCCACAGCTGATTATATTGAAACAACGGTGCGCATTTGTAAGAAGGACTGGGGGATGCAAACGTGGGGTCCCAGCAGATGCTGAGCGCAGGGGCCCATCCACCTGCTCAGACCGGGGAGAGAGGAGAGGAGAGCAGCGCACTGCTCTCACCAACACCGTCCGTCTGTTCCAATTCACGTATTTGTAGTTTGTATGAGCGTTTCATAAGAAAAAACAACTTCAGACACATAGATATAACACAGGTAATGCACATATATTAGCTGTTTGAGATGGTGTGGATTGAATTTGCTAAGATGTCCGTCTCAGACCGTTATCTTAACCTCATCTTAAATATTAACAGTTTACTGCAAACAAAATGTATACTGAAAAACCTACCCAAGACAATGCACTAATCCCCAAAAGTTAACACCGGGACGTGTTTTAGTTTCACCTTCACGATTAGACCTCTGGGATTTCGAAAAACTCCCGGGTTTTAAGAATGGTCAAGGTGACAGAGTAACTTTCTCATCTTTTCACAACACAGAGCCGCGGCGAAGCTGTTGCGCAAGAACCGCTGCGTCCTGAGCGCGTAACAGCGAGCGCATGGTACGGAGAGCCTGCAGGTCCCGCAATGATTAACAGCAGCCCAACAACCATCCGCTATCTGCACCGTCTCCCCCTCACACACGTGCGCGCGAACGGACACACATACACACAAACACACACATCCTTAAACACAACTGTGTTTCCTCACATCCATCTCCTCACCTTACATTTTCCGTCGAAACCACAAAAGCCCCTGTCCATTTAAAAATAACTCGAATGTTCTAACTTTGGGCTACTGCAAAAAAAAAAAAAAAAAAAACAAGATAGAAATTCAGTGTGACGTCCAAGAAAGCAGGCGCGAAATGTCGACAGCAGAATGTGGACTTTTTCCTGCGCCGGTGCATGTCTATCCGTTATCATCATGAGTTTTCCATGCAAGCCTGTGTACATTCACCGTTCTTCTGCTGTTTTGCAGCCGTGCATGGGGCTTCCTGCCTCGGCCACATGAAGTTAATTAGCCGGTCCCAGAGGGGTGCCCCTTCCCGGGTCTTTATCGGCACTGGGGTTACCAAAACACAGCTATTGTATGCTTTTAAACTCCACACCGCTCATACACCAATTAAGGAGACTTAAGCATGTATGTAACGAACCAGGACAAGGGATAATCCATCAAAAAGTGAAATAAATGAATTTTCTGATGCTTTGAAATTGTGTATAAAAAATGTGCTTCTATAAACACACACAAAAAAATATTTATAATAATGTTACAGAGAAGAAAATAAATGTGTTGAATTAATATGATTAATAGCACACACACTATGGTTGCATGAATGAAAAGACATGGTCTGTGCTGTAAAAAAATAAATAAATAAATCACACAAACACAGAAATCAACTCTGAAATATTTCCAAAGTGCACAAAATGTTAGCGGTTTTTAAAGAATTATAAAAATCACAGACAAAAACTCAAGAGTCCCCTCCCCTCTAATTACACACATGTATCTACTGACACACTTTCACATAAACACTGATCCTCACACACAGACACAACTATCAAAACAGCAAATGTCACACACACACACACACACACACACACACAGAAGAGACATAAAATAAAAGTTTGGATGTTAGATTTAGACGGAAAATGTGGAAAGAGTGCAGGAGAGGAGAGACAAAGAGGCAGAGATGTTGAGGATGAGGAGGCTGACGTACCTGCTGGGACATTCTGTAGAGGAGGTTGCTGTCAGTGCTCTGCTGCTGCCATGTCCCCATGAAGCCCGGCTGCTCAGCACTAGGCGGTCTGGTGCTGAACTGCATGGAGCTTTCGCCTGCTCCCTCAGCGCTGCTGCTAACGACGTTAATGCCACCCAGACCACTTCTACTGCTGCTGCTGCTGCTGCTGGTGTGGCTACTGGAGGGGATGCTCGCGCAAACGCCAGTGGTGTCAGTGGTTTTGTTAGCCTTAGCTGAAGGTGGCGGTGGCGGCCTGGGTGACTCTGGGTCTGTGCTGGGCTCTGGTGGGACTGTGTCGCACTCACTGCCTCTCACATCCAACTCTGCCTCCTTGGACTTAGACAGAGAGAGGGAGAGACAGAGAGGGAGGGCAGGAGGGATGTGGGAGTGTGAAGGAGGAGAGAAAGGAAAAAAAAAAGTCAGTGAAGGTGGGTTCTTTTGGGGTCGTGTTGCTTCTTTTTTTTTTTTTTTTTTGCAGGTCTTGAGAAGGATAACAGCAAGAGGGGAGCCGAGGGAGTAGATGTGTGTGAGGTTTCTTGGCAGCTCTGGTGGCGGAACAAGGAGTGTGTGTGGAGTTAATTCTCGTGAAGACAGAAAAAAGAGGGGCTTGTGGTGATATTTCCTCGGGGGGCTTCGTCTTGGACGGGCCAAGATGAGCACTGGAGGTGAGGAGGGATGAGGAGAAGGATGAAGGTGAGATGAGGACTGACGAGAAGGGGCGCAACTATGGAGTTTAAAAAAAAAAAAAGAAAAAAAAAGAGGGGGGTTGTGTGATGATGCCCGTGGCCTCAGTTTTTGTTTTTTTTTCTGCTTTAATCCATCTGTCAGTCATTCATACATGGACTCAACACAAACACACATCCTCAAACACAATCATGTTTGCATGCATGCACATGTACACATGTTGTGATGTAAACACAGAAATTCTTAGAAAAGTAAGGAAAAAGTTAAGCAATCACATGCACACTAAAGGACTAAAAAAGTATTTAAAAAAAGAAATATGTGCAATCTGTCATTTTCTGTGTGAAAATTAAAATTCAGCATACTGTGAAATAAACTGTGCAAACACACAAAATGTAAGATAAGCTTTTAAGGAAATATTTTTAGAAGCCATATTTTTTCTAAGCACAGAAAAGTTCCATTTGAAACCTGCATGAAAAGCAAACAGTTGAGTCAATAAAATGCATGAATGTTTCTTACCATCAATTCTGTGCCTGTCCCAGCAAAGTGAAGATGTGTTGTGGGAGTGAGCCACCAGCTATCCAGCTCTCCCTGCCTCCCGCTCCTCTCTCTCTCTTTCCCTCTCTTTGCCTTTCTCTCTCTCTCTCTCCTCTCTCTCTCCCTCTCTCTCTCTCGCTCTCTCTCTCTGTGATCGTGTCCCTCTCTTAACGCCCGTGCCGCCTGTCCTGTTTCTTTTCCTCTCTCTCTGGTTCTACTCCTCTGTACTCCGCTGCAGCCGCTGTGGAACTGAACTGAGTGCCTGAGCGTCCGTCTGTGTGTGTATGTGTGTGTGTGTGCAGGAGCATGTGAGAGCAAGCGAGTGAGAGTAAGAGAGCGAGAGAGACGGTGGCTCTCTAAGTGTCCGTGTGTGTGTGTGTGTGTTTCTGTGTGTGTGAGGCTCAACTGAGTCAACTGTGCTGCTCCAGTCTGAGATGCTCAATGACATCGCGCTGCACGCTTCCTCACACACACATGCACACACACACATATACATACACACACCCCCTCCTCTGTTAGGGGCAGGGAGGTGGGGGAAAGCACCATCGCGGAGCAGGAGGAAGGGGGAGCATTTGTCCCCCTGCCTTATTACCATTTGCGCTGTGAGCGGCCGGTACGTCTCAGAGCAACTTAGTTCCCCTGTGGGACTATCCCACCATATACACAGAAAAACACACACACACACACACAGCGCTTAGCAAAAGAGCTTTTTACATCTGAAAAAAAAACAAAACACACACACGACATGATGGAAGCCACTGTTTCTGTTTTGAAAAAGTAAAAATAGAAGATTTTTGTGCAGAAATGTTGTTTGGTCATGGCTGAAATTGTCAGATTTGTCAAAAAGAAAGAAACAAACAAACATTTAAAAAAAAAAAAGACCCATAGACTTGTTTTACCACCAATAAAAACCTGGAACCTTTGTTTAATTTTCATCCACTCTAATGAAAGACTAATGGAACGCAGGCAGTCTGCCACTAGCATGCATATGAACACAAAGTCTGACACACACACACACACTCCACACCACACACACAGACGGAGGAAACCCCCCCGCAGAGGCTCTCAGATTTTAATTAAGAAAAAAATGAGGAAGTGGTTCCATTTTAGCCAAATTGGTCCCCACAGCAGCAAAGGTATGGGAATAAAATGAGGGATGGAGGAGTAAAGGGAGGCAGACACAGAGAAAAAGACACACAGGAGGATAAAATAAAAAAAGAGGAAGGAGATCTATGCTTCCTCTGACACAGCACAGGACACATCTCAAACAATGAAGAACCCCGCCCCACCACCCTCCCCTTTTTCCTCTCTTCCTCTCCTCTTCCCTTTAAATCTCCCATTTCTTCTTCTCCACCCCGTCTTTTCACCCCACCATCATTAGAGAAATGACAGACCTGGCGCCTGAGTCCGCAGCGAGAGGGAGATGTCACTGTGATCTTTCCACTGCCAGGGAACAAAAGAGAGAGGGACAGAAAAGAGGGGAACTTTTCTCCTCACCTAACATTAAATATCTTTAGATATATAAAGTCACTTCAAATTTTGTGGTAAATTGCAGTAGACAGATGCTCAGGTGTCCGTTAAAAGCCTTTGTACCATGGACTAATGGCAGCGTTGCGTTAACCTTTACTGAGATTATCACACCAGCGGTTAGTGTTTTATACAGATTTCTACCAGGCTGGAGGAAAATGTGGCGTGCATCTCGCCACTTTGAAAATGTGAATTTGTGTCTCAAGCTCAAGCTGTTCCTTTTTGCCCTTCCAATGCCTACATCTCTGTCTTTTCTCCCTTCTGTTTCTCTTTGTTCGTCTTCTTTTCTTCATTTATCTTTTGCGTCTTGTCAGAAGACATAAGCAGTCTTGTCGTAAAAGGCGTAATGTGCCATCTCCTGTCCATGTACTGCACTCTTAACAACTTATTGAAAAGGTAATGCTGAAGCTTAGGCTAATTATATTAAGTGACAATTTAGCAGCCAAGGTTCCTTTTTGCTTTCCAGATCACGCTCCCTTTCTCTCATCTCTACACTCCCTCCCTCTCCCCCTCTTGTCTGTAAATGTGCTAGTCTGTGGGTTTTTCGAGTGGCACTCAGTGTTTCAAGTCAAGCTGGTGGCTCAGCTTCTGACCTGGCTGGTTAATGGCTGTTATTTGTGGGAGGGAGTAGTGGACTCTGCCAATATTGCTCACTCTCTCTCCACATTTCTCTCTCTCTTTTTCCCCCTTTCCTTCCCCCTTGCCTCTACTGATGGTAATGGCCATGATGACAGAGAAAACAAAAAAAAAAAAAAATACCTATAAGTAAAAATACGGAGATGGAAAATTTTAGATATGGGGGGGGGGGTGTCACAGGGATGAGAATGGAAATAGAAAGATGAAAAATCATGGAAAAGGATGCAGTAGATCCTCAGGCTCCTTTATTAAAACTATTATTGTGCAGGACTTGAGAATTCCCCCCGGGGCAGGGGTCCATGTCGAAGCCCATATAATTAACTAGAGGCTCAGCTACGGATCAATTACCAGACAAGCAAGTGATAGCCAAATCAATGGAAGATCATCAGGCTCGTTATCAGTGTTGCAACTCATTAGAGGAAAAGTGAGGTAGAGAAAGAGGGAGAGTGAATGGGGGTAGGGAAGTGAGGCAGAGGCAGAAGGAGAGGGCAGGGTTGGTGGCAGTGTGTTAGCCCAGAGGCTGATGGGTGTGAAAGCGGTGTATGTATGTGTGTGTGTGAGCATCATGTGTACTCCCGCTTAGCCGCCGCCGAGGCTGGTGACGGAGAGCGCGCCGTATGAGAGAGTGCAGCCTGTTCTGTAGCAACAGTCACTGAGGCTTGTATGGATCAATATAACAGTGTGCATGAGGTTAAAGCTCTGCCATAGCACCCATATTCCCCTGTGACTCACACATGCACAGTCTGGAGTACAATGTCCCACAATGCAGGTGGACAGACAGCGACCCGGATTTTCAGTCACAACAACATAAACATCCAAACATACTTTTAAAATATTATTGGTCTTTTGGAGGGAATAGAAATTTTAAGTCATACATGTTAATAGCTTGATTTATAGGTACTAGTATTTTAGAACTAGCTAGTATTTGACCTAGCACAAAAAATAATAACGCATATTAACCAATGTTTCTGTTAACCAATGTTTCTGTTAATCATTGACATACAGTATGCCAGGCTGCAAAAATAAGAAAAATAAGTAATCCAATTTTTATGTAGTATATTGTTAAAAAAAAAGTCTTTTTGCATCAAAAAATTGTTTTTTTAACATTACAAACATGGCATTTAAAGGGTTAAAAAATATGGCAATTATTGAGTATTTGATATTTTTATTTACAGCTCAAGCTGATGAAATACAAAAACTAATGGAAAAGAGTTAAACACAAACTGTGTAAAAAAGAAGTCTGACATTATTCCGTAACTATTACTATTACTCACACATGGTGCTTAGGATGGGCCTCTCTGGGTGAGATACCGGAGGGTTAAAGTTAGAATTAAAACATGAAGTAAAAAAAAACTGAGCAAAATCGGCTTGTGTAATGCTTTTTCCACATAAAAGTCACCAAATTACATAAAAAATGAAACTATCAGCGGTGCAAAAATATTTATAAAATTTGTGGAATGTGAAAAAATTTCAAAACAACCCATTTGATGGACCTCTCATGTGTTCAGCTGTTATTCAGTTCATCCAGCCATTCCCAAAAACAGCATGTTAAATAATCAACCTCTGCAGTGACTGCCTACGTCAAACTTTGATTATATCGCACACCCACCTTGAAAATGTTGCTGTTTTGAGCATTTGAGGGGATCCTTACATAAATCTTACTCCTTAAAATGTAAAATGCCTTGTGAAAATGTGATGTTACTGAATTTTAACCTAGCATTGTGGGCTGAA
>JAPQRQ010000001.1:1135686-1152764 GCA_037367365.1 Apogon talboti
CCCCCCCCCCCCCCCCCCCCCCCCCCCCCCCCCCCCCCCCCCCCCCCCCCCCCAACAGGCCCGGCAAAGAACAGGAAAGACCCCGCCCATGAAGCACTATAGGCCCTGATCAGCTGCAAACAGAAAGGCTTCAGTGGTGTTTTCTGAAACAGTTTGATAAAATAATAAACTCGATACATTATGCTTGAGATGATTTTTTTATATGTGACACAATAACTGTCAAAATGAAAGAAACAAGCTCACATTAGGAGATACAATAGCACACTTAAGGGGTAATGTATAGATCTTTTGCATTGGCTTCTGTGGTGTGTGTGTCTGTTTTGGGCTCGGAGCATTTGTTGATGTTGGCCATTTCTATGTTAACAGTAAATAGGATTGCATGCGGTTGTCGCTGTAGAGGAGTGGGAAATAGAGACTGAGGAGTGAGCATAAATGTTCCAATTTTACATTTTTGTGTCAAACTCTGTCCAAGTCCTCTACATAGACAGTCAACATGTATACAACATGTATACTGCATACTGAACCTTTAAAGTATAAATATAACTACTGCAAGCAACAGCAATGATCTGTCTATCTGGAAATTTAATCCGATGACATTATCCCCACTTTTCCTCAGTCTCATCTGCCAATCTTCAATTCACCACTTAAAAAACAATCTTTCACACATCCTGTCCTCCAAGTCTGTCTTGTGTTACTTACTGCAGTTATTGCTAGGCAACAGATCACACCAACAGGTGTAAATTACTAGAAAATGTTCAATAGTCAGTGAAGAGTTTGAATAAACTGTAGCATGTGCCTAAAGAATAAGTTTAATGTCATACTTCTAACCACAGAATTGTAGTGCATAAGCTAATAAAACTGAAAGAAAGGTTTTTGTAAGTATTGCATATACTTTAAATGACTCTATATCAACATATATATACAAATGATTTATATAAATGTATATCTTCCTCAGAACAAGATAAGTTTCAAAGAAGCAGCTGAATAACTTCTTTTTTTGGATCAAAATCCATTACAACATGTTTCTATATAGCTGGACATTACAGGATTTCACATTTGGGTTTTTTTGTTTCGTTTTATATTTTTCACTGCACACAGATTACTACATGCAGTCTTTCTTGGGGACACAAACACACCAGCAGAGACACACACATGATTAATAGGAGAGGGTCTAAAAGGGGCAACAATAGTCATCCTCTGCTCCGCTGCAAAAAGAAAACATACATTATGAGGCATATGTAACCACATGTGGTTGTAACTACATTAGACTGTCATGCACTAACTGTCATGTCAACAACAAAGCAAAAAAAAAAAATCTCCATTACCCTTTTCTTCGTACATATCATAAATCAGCTCCTAGATTACATCATTTCATAGACAAACACGGAACAGAAAAAAATAGAGGCGAAAGAAAGAAAGAAAGAAAGGTGACTGGTCAGACAGAAGGAGCAGGAAAGATATTCTGAATCTGAGTTATTCAAAGAGGAAATCAGTTTTGCCTTTTAAACCAGTTACAGCCACTTTACCAGGTGCAAAAGTCCACAGCGGTGCAGAGCCTTAAACTCTGACTGCAAAAGAGCCAACTACATAAAAATGAATCCTAACTTTACTGGGTTCTACTGCAGTTTAAAAAGCAGATGGAGTGATTGTGTGTTTTTGAGGTTCAAAGCGTTAATGTGACTAAGACCACATGAGAATGTTAGCATGTTCAGTTGAACAGGTGTGTGCTGAGGTTTCAGTCACTAAAAAGAGTGATGTCACACTGCCCACACACACACACACACACACACTTCCACAGCTCCCACCTGAGTAGTTACTTTAAATGACTATAAGCCCATGTGACTGAATCGGCTGAGCTCACAAATCAAACACACATGGGTTTAGTTGAAGATTTCCAATAAAGTGGTGGAACACGAGTGTGTATCTGTACAGCACAGGTGTGTGTTAGATTATAAGACACACTGAAAGTCTTGACTGCCCTCTCCTGACCTGATCAGATCTTCAGGTGTGGCACAATATTTCATTATCTGAGCATAAACATTATAAGGGAATTGATATCTAAAATAACTCTCCCTCCTATCATCCCTTCGCCACCACACACATTCTATAGCCTCGGTGAAAAGGCCTCATGGGAAAATCTGCTGCACATTGGTGTGCATGGTTTGAGGATGGCATTGAGCATTTTGTGTGTGTGTTTGTGAGTGTGTGTCCTGGAGGAGTGGCTGTCACTGTATCAGTTGCCACAGTAGATAAGGCAGTATACCGTGGTGGTGGTGTTGGTGGTAATGATGCTGGGACCACTGAGACAAGCACAGGGGAGGTGTCTCTGCTGCTTCTTGCTGATCTCATCACATCACAAAACTCCCTTTTTCATATACAGCCTCACAACAACATCCTGACACACAAAGAAAACTGTGTGTACTGAAAAGCCCTGGAAAGTTTTCTTTTTTCTCACGCTTTTTTTTTTTCACTCATCCTTTTTGTAAGTTTTTTTTTTTTTATAAAAAGTACTTTTCACAAACAACCATACTATTCTGTTCAGACCCTGTCCTCAAAGACATGACCAGTAGTCATTTGAGTGACCTCCCTATTGCAACACACAGCTCAGTACTGTTGTTTAGCAACAACTACCTAAGCATGTAGTCACAGTTAAAGGGTCACTGTGTAACATTCACTTGTGCTTGTTTTCTTGTGTGAAATGTGTGTTTGAGTCTGTTTAGTGCTGGGAAGTTGTTGTTTCTAAGCTAATAGTTGCTACTGTTGGTGTCGTAGAGGAGCAAAAAGAGAGGTATTGAAGCAGACAGGACTGAGCATAAGGATTTCAGAAGAAACACCTGAGTTTGCTACATAGAAATCAATACACAGTCTGTTATGTAGACCAATCTTTCTCAAATGGGGGTAAGTGTGGGGAAAAATACATTAAATAAGTCATCATGTATTGAATCAAAAAAACAAACAAACTCTGAGCCCCCCCCACTAAGCTTTGGTAACATTTTAAGAACAATTCTATTTTATATTATTCAGTATTAGTTTATTTGAGTAATTAAGTAATTATTTTTTTGTTGATGAAAGGTTAATTTATTCATTAAGGACCAATTCATGTATTTTTCTTATCAATGAAAGAGGATACTTTCCACGTTTATATTTTGCACACAAAATCTACATATAAAGATTTGTTACAACCTGTTCCAGCTGAAACATTATTAACCACTGCAGTACTTACCCATGGAAGGATCTGAACTATTTGCTTAGTTAAATCCAGGCTGTTACTTTTTTTTGTCCAGGCTGTTTGTTTAAGTCCAACTGCTGTAAGTAGCCTCTCATGTCTTTAAAAGACTGGACAATGCCAGGACTGATCAGGATCATCAGGTTTGTGACAGAATGGTTCAGTGAGAATGAGACATCATTTTCACACATGGATTAACCTCCATAAAGTCCAGACTCTGATTTAGGATGTGATGAAGACTTGATGCAGCGGTCCGATTGTCTATCATCAATAATCAAAAATTAATGCAACTATGGATGGAAAAAATATTGTGAACTTTATTGTGACACTACATAAGCATTATGTGGCAAAACAGATGTCACAGTGAATGTTTCCTGGAATCAAAACCAAAGGTGGTGCAGTCAAATATTACATGTGCGACTGTTTTTGGCCAGGCAATGTATATTGTGTGGTTCCCTCATTTGGTGCCGGTCCATTATCTCTCACTGAACTTCAATCTGGATTGAGACTTGGTGACTGTTAGGACCATAACATACGATTTACTTCATTGTCATGCTGATGAAACCATTTAGTGGACGGAGGAACTATCATCCTGGAAGAGACAACTCCCAACAGGATTTGTCTTTGTCACCAGTCTATATATTAATTTACTAATTTTTCCTATCTATCTCTATTCTATGAAATTGACACTTCCAATACCACCCAGTGTTTTGGGTTTTTTTTTAGTTTTTTACTTTTTTAAGTGTGGGTGCCAATTATTTATGTCTTCACCTTTTTTGCCATTCACACAAGCTGCCTGTTCCTATAAATACCTAAAATTATCAAGGTAAGAAAAGAGTAATCAATGAAATGATCACACTCCTAATCAGCAACCCCCCACACACACAAACACTTGTGCACACATACATAACACGCTGAGCTCTCAGACAAAGGCGTCTGATACTTTTTAGATTTAGTGGAAAAATTCACAGCTAAAGGCTGCCTGTTGAGAGAAAATAAGGAGACCACACTGACTTTATGGATAAATATCTTTCCTTTCCTCCACTATTAAAACATAGAGCAAGCATCAGATGTCAGCTCTTTATTTCTGATAGCTGTTATTTAGGTGCCCTAGTTGGCTGGGCTTCAACATTTGGCAGCCATGAACACCTCTAAGGAAATCAAATGAAAATCAGGTTCAGAATCCACATGTAGATAAAACAAGCTTTTACGTAGGGCTGAAAAAAGAAACAAAAATGGGTAAAAACCGAACGTATAATGTGTATATCGTATCTGTGACAATGAATGCAGTCTGAAAGCAAAACAGCAGTGGCACAGACAGAAAAAGCAAATGCTTTGTTTTGAAAGTAATCATTTTACTTTGGTCAGAGTCACAGAGTCACACAGAGGATGTGGGTATGAGGTTAGCAAAATCATATAACAGAAACCTTCAGTGTCTTATGCCGAACCCAAAACCACTACTGTTTCCGCGTGTAGTGTTAGAGAGGTTTGTGGGCCAAACGGGTTGTGATCCAGCAGGAACAAGGCCTGAGAGGACATCAGAACGCACTTAATCTAAACAGCATTTCCTACCTTGGTTCATTGTTACACAAAGCGGGCCAAACCACACAGTGTCTATACACACAGTGCGTGAGTGTGTGTGTATACACTGTGAGGCTGTGAAGATGGCCGGGACAACCTCAATCAAGGGGAGAACAACAAGACAACAAGCACAAGCTCATCTAAACAAAAGCGGCTGAGAGACATTCACACAAGACAGAACCCAAACAAACTGTGCGACTGATACAGATGGAGATTAGAGCAGCAGCGTGAGGGGTGGGGGGTCCTTAATGTGTGTGACATTCTCAAACACGCACACAACTGGAGCTCTTTTTTTTTTTTTCCCCCCCTGCGGACATACAGTGCATAGGCCTAGCTAGAGGCCGCCAACAAAGCCTAAACACTGGGATTAGCTGAACACAACAGTAACGCGTTGGCCTGTGTCTGCATGAGGCAGAGAGAAGGCACTGTAAACTGTTTACAGGGGAATGCAGGGTTACCGCTCCGTGTGTGTGTGTGTGTGTGTGTGTGTGTGCGGATCTGTGTGTTTACGGTCGACTCCTTTCTGATTGGGACAGGATCAACAAAGACACAGTGGCATGTGTCCATACACAAACACAAACACACATACACATAGACACATGGGGAGCTGGACACTGACACTGAAAGTGCGCAAGATGGATTCAGCAACAAACAAACACACAGAGCTGAAGTCCCTGTGTGACTTCTGGGTTTTGTCTTGAAAACTGTGCAAACTGTCATTCATGCACTTGCTGTTCAGTCTAAGTTCTTTATCACTGAACACTGATTAATTTCTTAGGAGTCTAAAACTACATCTAAAGTTTTTCCAGTGGAATAGTACATATATTTTTGTAATTCTTTAGTAGGTATACTGTACACTTCAGACATCCCTGTTAATACACATATCAATGAGTAATTCAACTTAAAAGTCTATGTAAATCAGTAGTAAATGTCTGTTCCAAGTTTGTCATGCAAGAGGAAAATGATTAAAGAGTATCTACAATTATGTTTCAAAATCATGAAAAAATAATCCGTATTTCAGTTTGATTAGGTTTAGGCACAAAACAAATTTAGTTTTAGGGAAATATTACAGTTAGAATAAGTCCTTGTTAAAGGTTTGAGGACTGTTGACGTCAGTAATAAACAAGTGGTTACATGGTAGATTCACAGAAAAAGACACTAGTGAAACAGTGTTGACTAAAATTGTAAAAGTACTGTAAGCCAGGGCCAAGAACTAGAGTAAAGGGTAAACTTGTCCCTCACAGCCTCTCTTTTTATGGTGCTATAGTGCCTTACGATAGCTTGTTTTGTATGTGGTCAATTACTTAAACAAATACATTTAGTATGTGCAAGAAATATGCAAAGTGATAAAGTATCTAAAACCAGGGACAAACAGTATATCAGGACCCATATTATATCAGGTGATGTCATGTTTTAGTTATGCATATTACACTTTTTTTCTTTTTTTATCCAAATTACCTTGAAATAAGATAAGATAAGATAAGATAATTGGGATAACAACTACTAAAAAGTGCTTTTAAATCATAATAAGAATAAAAACATGAACTAAATAGAATGAACATAAATAAATAAATAAATAATAAAAAGTACTTTCAAACAGAAGGTGTTTTGTGTCAAAAGTCAAGTAACAAGCTGACTGTAGAGGAATGATTGACTGTATTCCACATGATGATATTGAACATGTTCATGTTGTACACTTTGTTAGAAGCCCAAGTTATTATTTCAGACTGGAGCTCAGTGTCCTGATTGTCCATGAATTTAAGGATACAGGGTGTTGTTCTGGGTAGGTGTCTCATTTACCTGATTGTACCATAGTAATAAAAAGACAAATACAGCGGTGGAAAAAAGTTTTTGGACACCCCATGCATTTGTAATATATTGCATTGAGAATCACTCTTAAGTCATTGAACTCTGACAAGTATTGTTTCTTTCTTAAACCCGCATGTTTCTTCTGCAAGTGCACTGCTCCGTTCAGGTCAAAACTACATATTTCAGCAGATAATGAAACACATATGTAGTTCATGATAATATTTGGGATTGTGTAAAATTTTAAGGGTGTCCAAAAACTTTTTTTCCACTACCGAAGAGACAAGTGCATGACATATTTTTGAACATGATGATGAATTATTAGTTAAGTATCCTTATTATGAGTGATGTTGAGGCAAGTTTTGTAAGACAACCAGAAAGTTTGGGTGTCATCTCTTTATAATAAACAGAAAAACACTCATTCAGTACCACTGAGCTATTCTTAAATACACATGAGGTGCATACAGATTCAAAGTGTTTTTTATATGACATTTCACCTCTCTGTGCCTTCAGCAATCAAGCCACTGTGGGAGGATAGTGTGCTGCTTTTTCAAAGGAATCACTGCATTTTTTACACCCTTTGCTCAGTGGCATGAAAATAGACAAACAAAACTGTCCAAAATTCTTCCAGCAAACAACTCTTGGGTTCTTTTAAGTGTGCCTCACATATTGTTAAATGTTTGATGCTGCTTTGTGCCTTGCAGCAAATGTAGCAGGCAAATCTATGTCACCGCTGCATTTGTTTCTTTGCTGTTTTTTTTTTTTAAGAAGAAGACTGTTTGTTGGGCCACATTTTCTGCTTGATATGAAAGCATTTCCAGGTTTAGGAAGTTGGGGGGGGAGCTAGTGTGCAGAGTAAAAGGAGAAGAGAGGAGATTTGAATCAGGCCTGCCAGCTAACAGTTTCTGACTCACCTCAGTAAACTAACCCCTGGTATTTCTTAGTATTCAAAATAAGAGTGGCAGCTACATGTTAAAACAATTACACTGCCCTGCACCTGAGGAATGGTTTACACAGTATGAAGCAGGGAAAGATGCAGAATATGGTATGTCTGTGCATGTGTGTGTCTGTGTGTGTGTGTGTGTGTGTGCGTGTGTGTGTGTGACAAAGTGCCTCCCTCTGAGAGAGAGCCTCTGATTGTACAGACAGAGTGGCTATGTGTGATAATGGTTTCCATTAACCTGGGCTGAGTTGGAGGACCTGTGAGACTCTCCATTCATCCCTCCCTCTCTCCTCTCTCGTTCTCTCTTCCTGTCTTTCTATCACACACATGCAGACAAAATAGAGGCGCGGCGACGCTCACGGTGACACAAACTACTAGAAAACATGACTGTCAAAGGTTCAGAGGAGTCCCTAAAATATTCAGCATAACCACCCATTAGATGTTTTTTGTAATACCTAAAGAGACTTAAAAATGTCTGCTCTCCAAGACTCTCCAAAACCTTCCAACACCTTTTAAGTTTCTTCTTCAATATATCTTACAGTCGAAAGAGGAGCCAAAGAAATGCAGTAGAGGGCAGGAAAGAGACTGAGACAGCAAAAAGCCTTTTTTTTTTTTCCTTTTCAGAGTTCCATCTATGTGCAGACCCTCTCTATTAGAGCAATACTTGTAAAGCACAATGCTCCTCAGTGATGCTTTGACTAGAGCATGATGTGGACATGTACAGCAGTGGCTCCAGCAAAAGCATGTCACGTAGTAGTGAATAGGAACAGAGGAGGTAATGTAGCAATTATTGCTAAGAAGCCATTAGGAGCCAGGGGTGGCTTCTTTAGACTGTCACTGCCGCTGACTAATGGACAACCTTGTTTCCTCGCTCTCGCTCACATCCTGGATTTATCTCTTCAAGCCCTCTTTTAAAAAATCCTCAGTATTCAACGTACTGAGTACAGTTTTCACAAAGCGAAAACATGTTTTTAATCATTTAATAGCAGGTAGAACAATCTATGTGCTGTTTCCTCTATCCAGTGGAGCCGTGGCCCCGGGAAACTGAGGCCCCTATGCCACCTCGGTGCTACTCTTTTTTCCTGCTCCTTGCAAAATCCTGGACTTACAAGACCTGGCCTGTATGGAGTGTGATACTAAATATAAATAATACAGAATATATGGCACACTGTCAAACTAAGACCATGACAGAGAGGCTGGAGGCTGTGAGCAGAACTGGTGAGGCTGTTCTATACAACAGTAACTGGACTCAGACATGGACTGGTAAGAATTTGGTGGTAAAAGGCGAACAAACTATATTTTTGGCCATAACTCAAGAATTCCTGTGCAAATTATGACAACACTCCAACACCCTACTCCTTTGTAATTTCCCACTGAATGTTATTCATGGAATAATAAATGTCATTGCAGTGAGAAGTTCATTTTCACTAAAAAAGAGCCATAGGTTCAACCAACTGCATCCACTATCCTTGGATCACAATCTGCTCATGCAGCTCTTTCAGATACAACAAAATGTATTTTGTGAGGTCACACCAACCTTGAACTTTGAACACCAAAATCTTTTCAGTTCTGACTGAATATTTGTAGTCATCCCCTCAAAATGTTCCTGACATATGCGATGATAAGAATCAACAAACATGAGTTTATAGCGACCTGAACCTTTGACCTTTGGACACCAAATTCACTTATATTCAACCTTGTGACCAAATTTTTGTTCTAAGCTTCAATACACATGCCTCTAGGCATTTCGGAGATATTGTGTTGACTAAAATGGACAGACATGAGTTTATGGTGACACTGACCTTTGACCTTAGGTTGCCAACATTGTTTCATTTCATTTCATTATGGCACCAAAATCACTATTAGCACAAACTATGAATAAATTCCTTCATGGTGTTCCTGAGATAACATGCTCATAGGAACTAACAGACATGCGGTCACAATGACTTTGACCTTTGGCTACTTTTATCATTTCACTACATCCTGGCATTCAGGTGAATGTTTTTCATCATTACATGACACATTTTCGAACAGAAATGCACTGTGGAGGCATCTGAAAATACAGTTACAGTTTTTTTGTGTGCTTTTTTTAGAAGTTGGAACATGACAAAACGAGAAATATTAATGGGTCTCTTCACTCCATTAACTTAATACTGTTTTAAGTCAATTAATCTCTATGTGTTTGTATCAAGTTACAAGACAACAAGAATGAAACCAAGCAATTATTTCAAGAAGTGTTTTGTTTTTTTTTCTTTAAAATCACTTTTAAATTTAACTTTAACTGTCAGCCATTATTCCCTTATTATGTCAGTTATTACAAGCACCTCCCCACTTGCTATTAAACATGTGATGCTTCAGTTGTCACTTCAGCCAGACCTTTTGGAGAGGAGGCAACGAAGCATGCAGCTTCATCTTCTATGTCTGGTAACCTGGTGTTTTTGGTGGACAGTGGACTGTGGGAACAGGTGGTGCTGAGGAAGTTCAGTGATGTAGAACTGAGAGATGAGTTTTAATTGTCCTGCAATATTTCATGCAGCTGTAACAGTGGTGCGAATCTAGTATAATGCTTTAAAAATACCCCCTATCAACTCCTGCTAATGATCGGCAGTGACTCAGCTAAGAGAGTGTGAAGTTTGTCTGGTCATTTTGTGTCAGCCTGGTGTTATTTTGCATGGTTTCATAATTACTGCTACATAATTTAGATCGGAGGTTTTTATTCTATTATTTTTGGAGGGATTTCCTTATGTCCCACTGCACCATTTACGTCACTGGAGCCAAATTTGCGGCAGATACATGAAACGTAGGTGCCCTGCTGGACATCCAGTGACAGTTGTCTTGTTGCGCTTCTGTTCCTGCTCTGGGAAATCACTAAATTGACAAACAAGCACAGGAGAGGGGGATAAAAGGCCTAAGGAACAAGTGCCTGAGGAAAAATACCCCTCACCTCTGTGAAGTAGTGTGCAAAGAACTCACACAAACAAAAGTCCCAGGTGTTGAAAAATATTTGAACTTAATGTCAGTGTCATGATAAAATTTGCTCAGCAGGAATACACAATACTCTTGATGAATATGTAAAGAAATTCTGATGGTTTAAAAGAAAAAGACAGTACAACACCCTTGTGAACGTGTATGCTGAAATGACACCGGTCTTATTAGCATTTCATTGCCATGGGTGCTCCTGCTGTTTGCCATGGGCATGGCTGCTGGCACAATCCCACATCACACACATAAATAAGGAAATAGTAGAAAAGAGAGGAACGTAGAGAGAGACCTGGAGGCTTGATGCTCTGAATTAAACATTCTTTGATTGTGATGTTGGTATGGTGTGTAAGTCAACATGCAGGTCGGTGCCGTTTAGCCATGCTTAACCTAGCATGAACACTAACAGTGGTGAGGTCTGAGGCATTATCACATACATGTCTGAAGGGAGAGCAAAGAGTAACAAAAGAGAAACTCACCTGTGGAGTGGAAATAACCACAGGATCACATGGGGAAAAAAGAAGAAAAAGCATAGTTAGACTTGATTTTTCCAATCTATGACAAACAATAGCTGAAAAAATAGAAAATAGAATCAGAATTTGCTTTGTCCAAAGTCATCTTAATAAAACACACAGTGACATAGACATCATGGAATATCATAGGGGCAGTTGTTTTCAGTACCATTTATGACAAATAAATCTGAATAATTTTATCTGTTTAGATGAGGTTCATTCATTCTTTCATTTCTTGTCAAGCCTATCCCAGTGAACATCGGGTGAAGGTGGGGTTCACATCACCAGTTCATCACAGGGCTGATATACAGAGACAAACAACCATTAACTCTCACATTCACATCTACTTTAGATTGGCCAATTAACCTATTAAGGTGCATGTGTTTGGACAGTGGGAGGAAGTCCACACAGAAAGGCCCTGGAATCAAACCCAGGACCCTCTAGTTGTGAGATAACAGCACTAACCACTGCATCAGTGTGTTAAAAATGTTATTCATGTTATGTTTAGTGGTATACATGGTTTACACAAAGTCTCTTTACACATTAAAAAATGTATTACAAAAGCAATTAATGAGATATGTTAATCAGATTTGTTCTATGTACTTAGTTGTTATCAGACTTTTTAATAACATTACTTTTGTGTATTTCAGGTACCCTGTTGATTGAATAGGTTCTGTTGAATAAACCCCTAAAAAATGGCTACTCCTCAAGAAAAGGTACAGTGTGTATCATGTTTTATTGAAACAAAATGTCGTTCTATGGGGGTTATGTTAAAGAGGAGGTGTTGGTGTTGATAATGTGTATTGCATGAGACAGGAGCTGCAGTCCACTGAGTCATTTCACATTAAACTAGATGTTACCTAATGATTTTGACAACAATGACTTTCTTTTGTATTAAAATTATTTTCTGAACTGACAAATATCATATTTGTAAATGGTAGCACAATTCAAACAGGATAAAAAAAAGAAACCATTTTTTTGCCATTGACCTCTAATTTTTTTCTAAAGTTAGGTCCCATTGACTCTTGCTTTGTTTCTCCATTAATATTTGTCATCACAAATAAAACAAGGATTACACCAAATAAATGAATTTCTCTGAATTTGAACAATTTTGAGAGCATTTGATATCATTTAAGCACACAAAATATGTATTACGCCTGTTTTTTTTTGTTTGTTTTTTTTACCTATTTCAGTGTGGAAATGTTTATTATAACATCGAACCATTAACACAATATAACACACTCCACCATGTAGTCTGAGTTTACAGGGGGCTGTGAAAGCTATCAAAGGGTTAACCTGGAGGTACATATTTCAGAGACAACCTCGCTTCAGATGAGCTGTGCGGCTACTCTTGTGGCGGTAATGGGAAAATTGCACTGAGAGGAAGGACACGCAATTAGAATCTGGCGAGTCAGTCGGTATAGTGGGTGGAGGGGAGGTGGGGAGGGAGATACCGGAGGAGCGAAGGAGAGGGAGTGAGGGACAAAGAGGGAGGGCCCACCGGACAAGAAGTGATTTAGTTGAAAGCTGGCTTTTTGTGCACTGGGTAAACGCCGCTTGCTGTCTGCTGCCAGGGGCCTGTCCTCGCCCACATAGTGACAGCAGCCCAGATGTCAATCAAATTAGCGTCTATTTACAGCTGATTTGCCCGTGTCATTCGCAATATCCCCGTTCTGCCTCTGATGTGGTGGCAAAGAGAGGAGGGGAGTGATAGAGGTGGGGGGAAAAGGGGGTAGGGGGTGAGGAAATAGAGAGAGAGAGAGAGAGAGAGAGTCACTTTATTGCAGTCTTTCTCCGTGAATGTCATCTGCCCACTTATCGCGCATTCCGGTGGGACGAAGTGAAGGAGGAGAGGAGGAAAAGAGGAGATCCTTCGTTCCGTGGAGTGGCTCACTAGCACATGCAAATAGGGCGGCAGCGTCAGGGGAGAGGCTGGCGCGGGTTTTAATGGAGTTGGGGCAAACTCATTTTACAGCAGAGAGCCACAGAAGAGGAGGATAATAATATCAGTGTGTGTGTGTGTGTGCATGTGTGTGTGTCAGCAGGATGGTGTTTATAACGCATTGGCCCGATAAAATACTTGGCAATGTGTAAAATATAAAAAATTCACCTGCAATTTGACTTAGATGAACAAACTCTAAGCATCAGTGGCCCTAAAAAAGTCCTCTAAGGTGTTTCTGCTTCACTTCATGTCCAATTGTGCTTCCTAGTGGTGCTGTTAATACACCCGTTTACACACCCTGGTAAACTGCTTAGAGACACCAAACACAGACAAAAAAGAAAGAAGGAGTGAAAGGGGGAGGAAGAAAAAAGGGTGGCCTGATTGATGCCTTTTGATTCAATTTCCAGCATGTGGAGACATTTCAGGGCCCCGGGGGCCTCTGTGTCTTCACAGGAGCAAAGGAGGGGAAAGATGGTGATAGGTTAGGTAGTTGAGGGTTGAAGGGGGAGGAGGGCGGGAGTGTGTGGTGCTCACTAATTTGAGATCTGCCTTTCAACACTGAAGGGTGCTGATGTTCAACCTGTACTCCAAATCTCTGCTAAAAGGCACACCTAATTGGGTTGCAATAGACAGAGAGGAGCAAGAAAGCTTATCTTCAAACATTTGCGGCATGCCAACCTCAAGCACACACACAAAAAATCACGATGACAAGGAAAGTTGTTTCTGAAGTGAACGGAAATGAAAGTGTTGCTTTTTTGTCATCTGTTTTGACTGATCTAACATTTTCATTGATCTGAGACTAACCGCGTGTGACACTTGCATGCCATGAAAAATGGCAAGATGATTGATAAATAGACGTTAGGTGTGTAGCTTTGCACAAGCCCTGTGCTCTTTGACACGAGTACTATATATGGAAATTAAATGAAAGTGCATTTTATTAGCTACAACTGTCATTAACATAACACAGCCACTGTTGATGAGCAGAGGGAAAAAGTGCCATTCATGTGCCATTCAGTTGTGATGGCTGCTTGCACGCTGGCTTGTACACACACACACACACACACATGCACACATATACCCAGGGGGAGGGCGGAGAGTTGGGCCTGTCACTGCTCCGTCACTGACTCCTTCCATTTAATGCAGGTCCTGTCATGACAAGACAGGAGCAGAATGAAGTGGATCACCTACAGGCACCACACCTCACCCGGTCTCTCTCACTGCCTGAACACAGACAAGGCAATATCACCCTACCGTTCACATCAAACGTTAAGTTGTCTGACTGAACAGGAACTGGGACTGCAAATGAGGCTTTGTCTTATAGTGAAAAGAAAGTTTTCAGAGCAGGAGTAGTTTAATAAAAATGGCAACATATTTTTATAGAGAGACATAATCGCTGCCTGTTTGAAGCTAAATTGCCTGAGTTGATGTGTGTCCAATCTGTTTCTCGGTATCTAGATTGTGTGTGGAGGTGACATTTCCCAGAATTCAGTGCACAATTCCCTACAGATACATGCGTACAAAAAAAAAAGCACAGCAATACTTCCGCACCTACAGCTGATACACATACACACACAGCACATTCTTCTTTTGCAAATGACATCACGCATGGTCTAACCTTATCCTTCCATCATCAGCCCCAAATTTCCTTAATGCAGTATTAGGAAGGCTTGAATTAGCACCCATGTGCTTTTAGTTTGTGTGTTTGATTGCTCCTTCACTTCAACAATGGCAGCATCAAGCCTTCACTTATGGGCAGGAGGGAGAAAAAAAAGAAAGAAATAGAGAAAGATAGAAAGAAAAAAAGACAGAAAGAGAGAGAAGAGGAGAGGAGAGATGAAGTCAAGGAGGAAAAGAAGAAAGTTAATGTCAGGATGTGCCCCATAATGACTAGTATAAGCTCTAGTGGGAGCTTCCTCTCGCGCCAGTTCCAGAGAGGGTAGCTTGATTGGGGATAATTGGCTAGCCTTCACTAGCGGTTAGCATCCAGGCGTGGAGACAGGGGAGGGCACGGGGCTTGGCACACACTCGCACACTCATACATATACACACACATATACACGTTTGCAAATACAAATTAATGGAAAGAAACACACACACATGGTAGACCATGGGATCATGAGACCAGCCGCATCTCAGACTGGGCTGAGAAAGAAAAGACAATGTCCAGAAATTGGTTAAAGTGTTACCAGCTCCACTGCAACTTCAAGTCTGTTTGCACATTTATCTATGAGAACTAAATTCATCATTGAAGGCCTGTCTGCATTTCTGCACAGCTCTTGCACACACAAAAATTATATTAATACATTCATTTATACCATGTTACATGCTTCTACATACAACTGTGCATGTACTACATTACACAAACCGGTCACAGGGTTTTGCGCTAAGTCCTGCAGAGCACAGCAAACATTTAGTAGATGTGCAAAGTTGCATTTCTCTGATCTTCTTCTCAAGCCTCTATTAATCACTGTCTAAAAGCAAAGCTATAGGCAGCTCAGATGGGAAGAAGCACTCGTAAAACAACACACACTCCCTGTAGCTACAACTTCACACAGACACGCGTTCCTTTCAAAGAGATAACTTAGAGAGCCACCCGCTACCCAGCTCTCTGTTATGCCAGCAGCAGCTCTATCAGATATTTGTGTCCTCCTGCTCTGGTGACATTTCGAGCCACATGTTGACAGCAGAACCCCACCAGAAACACAACAGTACACACTCAGAGGCAAACAGGAAGCAGAATCTCCCAGTCAGGGTCACACAGCTGTGATTAAAACCATAAAACTGCTGTCATTCCAAGATGGATTTATGGAGACATGAAATTATTACTGGAATAGAAAATGAATAACAATAGATAGATACAAATGTGGTTTGAGGTTATGTTTTTTGTTACTTTTTGTTTGTCTGTCTCTCAGAAGGATTACGCAAAAAACACAGATTTTCATTAAACTAGCGGCAGTCATAGTGGGAGTAGTTTTTGTATAATATTGCTGAGAGACCAACTGAAACTAGCAGTGGGTAATTTAATTAAATTACATGAAAACTAAATAAAAACACAGAAGAATGTAAGAAAAACTAAAACTAAGTTGAATTGCACGTAAAGGTGTCATGTATTCTTTCATCCTACCGTTTGCAGCTTCTATAGGTATTCCTCATTAGATCAATACAAATATTTATTCCTTAACAAAAAAAACCCATTTATGCAGTTATAAAATAACTGAAAATAAATTAAATCAAAAATCTGACTCTTAAACTATGTAAAAATGAAAATAAGTAATTATTTATCAGTATGGATCTATATTGTATAGTATGTATGTAGTATTTCAAACTATTTTTTTATATTACTAATACTTCCAACTACAGAAATTAATTGAACAAAACACATTTAGGGAATCATTCTTCAGGTGAACTCCTCAAAAACAACACTTAGACACACTTTTTGGTGACAACAAATTGTGTGAATAATGAGTGATTTATGATAATACCTGTATGGGCAGTTCTTTGTGAAACTTTTATTTTGAAGTAGTTCATATGTTAGACACAAAAGGAAAGTTACTAAAAAAAAAGAAAATCAAAGTAGTCCATTAGCGATACAGGAGTAACCACCCATATTCGTCCTTGTAAGTTTGCACGTTGTAGTTTCACCTTTGCCATTGCACAACATCACATTGTCTGCAAAAGTGTTGTAATAACACACATCACTTCTGTAATCAGGAGGGTTCAATACTTCCTGTGGCCCGCTGCACACACTTAAACACACACAGACTGGATGCTTTAATGAATTAACGAGAGTTTGCAGACACGCCTTTCACATCAAGAGCTTCTAAGAAAGTAGACAGAGTGAGAGGCTGAAGAGGAGAGGGGACTGTTTTGAATGGCAGGAAATCCCTGAGATGTTTTCTGTACTCTGCCACAACCTAAGGCCCTACTAAGGTGGTGAGAGGAAACTGTGTTTATGGCACTCAAAACAGAGGCCTTTCTTTCTTTCTTTCTTTCTTTCTTTCTTTCTTTCTTTCTTTCTTTCTTTCTTTCTTTCTTTCCTCCTTCTCCACTCTTCTATTCACAGCCACACAAACATACATAAACATGTCT
>JAPQRQ010000001.1:1167506-1178851 GCA_037367365.1 Apogon talboti
CCCACTACCCCCCAGCCCCCCAGCCCACCCCAGCTGGTGGGTAACTCCAATTTCTGTCATGCAACTGAAAAACCACTGAAGGGATGAAAAAAAAAAGAGGAAAAATGGTTGAAAACAAATCTTTGCGTGTACGTGCCTTTGTGTGTTTTTGTGCGAGCGCATGAAAGTTAGAGGTGGGCTCGCCATAACGACGACAAAGGGCCCTGAAATGAGCTGGAGGAATGTGTCTGGTGGCAGCGTTGGGATATATAGAGGGCCAGCAAAGAGTGAGAGGGAGAAAGAGTGTGAACACTAGTGAATATGCGCTCCAGATGTGTCGGCCTGTCACGCTGCAAGTAAACACCCTCGCTGATGGACAGCTCGGGACTGGATGGCCTCACCGTCTTCCCCCCAGGGAAAGAGCTAGGGAGGGAAGGAGGAGAGTAGAGGAAGAAGAGGAGGAGGAGGAAGAGAAGGAGGAGGGTGGACAGGAGCAAGAGGAGGAGGCGTGGAGGGGGGGGTAGTGGGTAAAAGGAGGAGAGGAGAGGGCTCTGTGCTAAGGGACCCAAGCCAAAAGCAAGTCACCCTGAGGACCTGTGTAGCCTGGCAGGCTGAATACGGAGGAGACAGAGAGGGAGGAAACGAGAGTAAGGGAGAAAGAGAAAAAAAACAGGGGGGAAAGGGAGAAAAAAGTACATGGGAGAGGGAGAGAACGAGAGGGAGGACTGGGCCTGATTGTTCCCCTCCTGTCCCTCCTCCATGTGGCCTCCAAAGGGGCTCCTGCAGCCTCAGCGAATTTCCGTCTGGCACAGACCTGCGAGCTCCTGGGAGCAAACTGAAATATGAACTTCAAGAAAAGGAGGACAGGAGGAGAGAAAGGAAAGAAAAGGGAAAAGAAGAGAAGGAAGAATACAGGGGACAGACATGGATGTGTGATAAGTGAAATGGTGTAATGATGTCCTCATATCGGTATACAGTATTTTCTGTTTTACTATTGGTGGTGCAAATGCACAGAGTTTGGGTTCTATGTTTTACTGCATGTGAGATATGTGCTGTCATCTAAATTAATCATTACATGTCAGGACAGGAGCTATCTGTATGGGTAAACGCCAAAACAGGTAAAGGTTTCTATGATATCTGTGACACAATCCTACAAGGTTAAACCTAGAAAACGACATCCTTTTGCACACAGCCGTACACACGTGAGTGAACTGAACATCCATATGTTAACATCCCACATGTTCACCTTTAGTGGGTGTACCTTTCCTTTCACACTCTTATGAAACTTGTACTGTTTCATATTATTCCAACTGCTCTGCTGTTATTTTAGCTGTACCGGACAGGAGCGCTCCACTGGACTGTGTGAGCAGCTACATGAATGGATCACTGCATGTACTGCCATCATGTAACCATCACTGGTCAAAGGGCACCGAGCTAGTGCATTATGGGATTGTCACCCATACTTGATCGTCACCAGATCCTGACAAATTGCGGGGAAAAAGAGGAAGTGAGGAACTTTTATTTCTGAAAAGTCACACAAAAGTGTCCATTCTAATCAATTACAAATAATCAGGAGCATTTACTGTAGTACTAGTTTAAGGTAGTTTATTTGAGGGCTATAATTACTTTTAAACATAGTAGATGAATGGATAATATAATGAGCTGTGATCCCAAAATGAACTGTTATTCATTCTATATAGAATTAGAATTTGCATTTTCCCTCTAATACTTGATCTTCAGTATTTCCTCTATTTCGATTTCCATCTATTGCTGAAGTTAAAGATCTCACGGCTCCCTCCAAGAATCATTCATGGCATGTTCATAGTGTCACTGAACCTACACTTTGAATTTGACAGCACCATGAGCTGTGAAAAATGATAGGAACGACGTCTGCTCTGTGATCATACACTGCAAATGTGATATGGCACACAGCTAATACACCTTTGCCAAGGTGTTCCAAAACCACATTAGTAGATCAGCTAAACGTGGGGGTTCGCGTGGAGCAGATACATTTGAGTCCCGTCAAGTGCAATGGAGCTGCTATCAGAAAGCAGCACTGATGACACTACTGCATTAAGCAGCTGTCCACTCCCATGATCATTAGTGCGATATGGATGCAGCGGAGCAGTGAACAGGATGCTAGGATTGCTACAAAGACAGGTCTCCAGGGGGGAGAAGGGAGGGAGAGGAGTCTAAACAACATCAAGTCACCGCAGCCCTCAGAGATAGGGTCAAAACTTTTACAAGCACAAACAACCATACTGAACTCACCTCACATCTTCCTGTGATAATCAGATCGTATTCAACTGAGCTGCTGCAAAATACAACTCTGTAGTAATCTAATATAAATATAAATCTAGTCTAAATCATCAAATGGCGGTTTTCTGCATGTTCTATCTGTGTGCCTTTAATAGTTAGGTTTTCCTTGAAAAACAGACTTAGCCTTAATGGGGTTTACCTGTAATTATAAAATACAACTCACGGAGCTCAATGAAACAAAACACAAATAATATTTCATCTTTAAATGTTGGAAGGCCATGTATTTCCTTCCTTAGAATGTGACTCCGAGCAGCATTTATGACAAATTTAGCTACAGAAAGGCACTGCAACTTGAAAAAGCTACATCTGAAAAAAGTTCTCATCCACTTTTCTTTTCAATTTGTAAAAGCAGAAAAGCTGTTGACTTACCCCATTTTGCTCTAATAAGGCATTCTAATGTTATTAGCAAGGTTAGCCAGGACAGCCTTGAGGACCAAACCTGCTCCGAAACCACGACCATGAAACGCAAATTCCACAAAGCTTCAAAAAACATGCACGCCTCTGAAAATAACTGAACAGGAGATTAAGGAAAACGTATTTAAAGCTTGAATGACTGTGTTGGCCTTTAGCATTTGTCAAATTCCATCTGTGAGATGTAACCTTGCTTTGTGAGTATTCAACTATCAGACCAATGGGGTGTAATTGTACAAAGATAGAGTGTCTAATTAGCTTAATTATGAGTTTAAAACAGGGGATTAACAGATAAAAATCAGAGGTGGGTGAAGATTACAACACAGAAAAGAAGCTCTTTTTTCTCCTTTCATTAAATTAGTTGCCACGAGCAATTAGCCGTGTGACCTCCTGTAAGCCAATATTAAAAGTCAACCCAAAAAAGGCCAGTTAAATAACAAAACAAAGAAAAGGCAAAAACGAAAAACATTAATGTACACTCTGATTGAACTGTACACAATGTTTAGCTGGTATTTGATTTCTTGCAGCATATGGTTGGTATTATTTTAAAGCTGCCACTGTGAGCAAGGAGGGTCTACTGTGTGTTCCCACTGTGAAAAGCAAAGTCACACAGGGGGTAATTATCTGTGACGTGGAGACAGACATGGCTTGCTACCGCACACATACTAAAACACACACCCTAACATTTATGCACTGCCATAGGGTAGTCCCTAGTGCACGAATCTATGTGTGTGTTTGTGTGTGTTTACTGAACTAAGGATGGGTTCCCCCTCCGAGCCATGGGTTGAGTGAATATTCTCAGCACGTTGGGACAGTCCACAACACAGTGCGTCCCTGTAGACCCCTGCCCTGCCTGCCTGTACCCTCTGATTTGGACAGAAGGCAATCAAGCAGACCCAGTAAACAATACACAGCAAGGCCACGGAAAACCACAATAGATCCTCAATGTATTCACTCTTATATCACTAGGGACACCAGTGTTTGTCCAATCACGGTGGAGTCGGAGAGAGGCTGTATGGAGGGACTATTAAAATGATCAAGGATGCTGTTTAATGGCCAGTGGAGGATAGGCAGCGGAAGATGACATGCTGTACAGTGCTTTCATACAGCTTCTTAGGGAACGACCATTAGAGTGATGGCCCAAGATATAAATAGTGGAATGCCAATGGCTGCTTTTCAGAAGCATTTTCTTGTTTATGTTATCCAGGGATCGCCTCTAGGGAGGTTTTGTAATTTTAAGCCAGGGGGCAGTCATGTGGCCGTTCTGGAGAGGGAAATTCCCCAGCTCTTTCAAGTCATCACACAGTGGACCTGTTGGTACAAATGGTGACAGAGCAGTTCTAAATACACCGCAACACTGTTTGTGCAAGTTTATACATGAATATAAAATCAATTTTCTCTGTGACAGTTGTGCCCAACATCTCTGTCATCTTCATCTTCTGCATGAGGTAGAAATCAAAGGGGAGAGTATCACATTTTGAGCTGCAGCTCTCTCCTCTCTGTCCAAATAAAGACTTACAAGACAATCAGATGTTTCCAACCATCAACCCTTCAGGCTCACACCTACCACGCAGAATCACTCAACCAAGTACTGAATACAGTGAAAGAAAAGTATGCGTCAAGTGCACCCATCCAATATGGTGGCTTTAGAATGAAAATACTCACTATTCTGGATCATCTTCCAGATCAGCAAGAATTTGATCATGTTCACAGATACTGTCATGCAGCATAAGTGTGACTTTTGTCAGGGAAATAGCTACCTTAATTTAAAAAAAAAAAATCACAATCCATGACCTCAAACTCTTACAAGTCTGAAGAATACTTTATTTATTCATTCATTTATTAATTTTTGTATTTTTTTTTTCATATTTAACCTTTATTTGACCAGGTAGGTAATGGTAAGGATGACCTGGCCAAAAGGCAGCATAGTAGGAAGATAAAACAGAAAAAAATGTAAACAAAACAAACAAGTTACAAACTCTCATAACAAGCCTTAATAGTGCTAAAAGAGAGTATTATTTACAGTATTTACAGTGATATATTTTGTAAAAGAGTAGTTATTAGCAGTAAGAATATAAAAACATTTAATACAGTTTTACATGTCTAACATTACATGTTTGAAAAAGGCAGATCAAAAAATGGCAAAGAACCTGCATTGAGTAAAAATGAAAAATGCACTGTTGATTTTTTAATTACAGGTAGACAGACAATTATAATACCCCCATAGGGGTGAGGGTATAGAGGTAAATAATGACCTTTTGTTCAATGCCACCGTAGAAACATGAAGCCAAAGTTGCTGTTGCTTGTATGATGAACCACGGAGTTGATTAGTAGAATTGTATCTATTGAAATTGTAATAGTGATCCATGATTTGAGCTGTAATTCTTTTATTGAACCACCTTACCCCTCTAAAAATACCGACAATTGACCAAAATTTTGCATCACAAGGTTGATTTTCTACAGCATGCAAACAGAGTCAAGAGGATATGGTGAAGTCTTGTTTCCAGTCAAACCACTTAAATTACAATATGCTGAAAGACAATTATGGAATTTTGTCCAGCAATGTAGGCTGTAGCTTTAAGTTTTAAAAACCATTATATGAAGATGAAGCGGATAGGAGAAGTTCAATTTCAGTAATAAAACACAATCTTATCTTCTGTCCCATTGAAAAAATGACCTCATTTACATTTTTAATATGTAAAATTGCATTATATTTCCTGATTTAAAGGCTGGTTCTGAGTAACAGAAATCCAACGCAGGAACCTAATACTAAATACTGAGTCATTCAGTTCATCTAAAGGTTCAATATGGGAGATTGCACATACTTATGTATTTGTGTTGTATGAACTTGTGCTGGTCCATTTGTATGATTACATGAGTGTTGCACATTACTGCCAATGTAAAGGAGCAGAGGAGACTCCACATAAAAATGTACAGGCTGTTATCACTGAAGTAGGCAACAGAGACCATTGGCAATAAATGATCAACTCCCAACACAAACATCACCAAAGTACACAAGAATGCACAAAACCTCCATCGGGAACCTTTAAAATGTGTTTTAAAAAGAATAAAACTGTGAGTAGGCTTCAAAGTGCTACACTGAGCTTTGTTGAAACAGGATTTAATAGCGTTTAGTGTTTTTTTTTTTTTTAGGAAATTGCATGTGTTTGAAGTTAACATAGCAAGGTATTATCTGAGCTTGTCTCTTATGTTTTCTTTTTTCCGTCAAATGCATACTTCTATCACTTCACAAATGTACAAGCAACATCATGAATGCCCTTTAAAGGAACACGTGCCTTCAAACAACATTTTCCTTTTTTTTAGTCTGTGCTTTGCTTCAAGCTATAAAATTACAAATAGATGAAGCAGAATAGATACAGAATTTATAAAAGAAACTCTCTTCCTTTCTATAGTTCCACTCTAGGACTTACTTGTGCAATCACTTTAAAGAATCTGGAGTGTCATCTCTGAACAGAAGTAGAGGAAAGAGAGTGTTCCTCTCACATTACCTACTGCTACATTGGCAAATGATTAGGCTGCTGAAAGCATCTCATTATCAGTATTTATGAGGGAGTGCGCCAGCCGGAGTAATGACAGCTTTACTCCAAAGTGGCACTCGCTCTCTTCCTCTCTTTTCCCCTCTGCACTCCCCTCCCGTTTCCTCTTTTACACATACTCTTTTCATCTTAATCTATATACATCTAAAGAAAACACTTCTGATGTGTAGATATAGATAGATCTAGATATTATAAATGCTATCTGTGCAGATTAGTGCATTATTCTACTTCTCCATCTGACATTGATTAAAGTAGCCTAATATTTTCTGCTGTGTATGTTAGAGAGCCTGTATAAATATGTGCATGAAAGTGAGAGACCCAGAAAAGTAGTTCAGTGGTAGGCTCATCTGACAAGTTATTTAAAAATAAGGGATGACAGTTAGCATAAAATGTAAAACTTTAGTTATTTTAACTCTGTCTGTAAGACACCAGTAATGAAACAACACCACAACAAGCAACCAGTTATGTACACCACATCCCATGGGGAGACAGCCGATTGCAGTGTAGTATTTTAACGAAGTAATAATACTTCACTGCTGTACTCAAGTATGTTTTTGGGAGAATTTGTACTTTACTGAGTATTTTTAATTCTGTTTACTTTCACTTTTACTTCTCTACATTTCCTAATTCAATTGCATACTTCTACACCCATACATTTGTAATGCACAGTATCGTTACAAAAAATAAGTTAAAGGAAATTTGGTGTTTTCACTGCTGAGATTACCGGTGACTGTACCAAAGTCAGGAAGCTGATTTGTCATTGGGCCTAACTGTGTAATGAACAAGTGCAAGCGACGGTCCACACTCAACCTGTCGGTGATCTGCAGATAGGAGGGAGAGTTGAATGAAGCAGTGCCAAAAAACAGATTGGTATTATGTCAATTAGTTAGACTTCGGATTCCTTGTTTATTAAGTGTAATATAATGCTCCATGTTTTGAGGAGCCACATAAGCTTCATAGTTTTTTTTTTGTTTGTTTGTTTTTTCAAACTTCTGACATTTCTAATACCAGCAGTAGCCAGCTCCTGTTTAGGTTTTTGAAACCTTGTTTTTGAAGTGTGTGATGTAGGCATCATTTTCAATATTTGGACTGCTTATCTTTTACTTTACCATGTTTTAAAATCCTGGATAAACTTTATAATATTCAACATTTTGCCTTTGGTTGTTATTAACATATACTTCTACTTTTGTTTCATTACTTGAGCACATTTAATTATAGACTACTTCATATACTTAAGTACAATAAATACTAGATACTTAAAGACTTTAACGTGAGTCACATTTCAGTTGAGGACTTGAACTTCTACAAAGTCATTTTTTGGTAAGGTACCTGTACTTCTACTGAAGTGTGACTTTTCAGTACTTTATATAACACTGGACGATTGTTACCATTAATTAAGTCAATTTCTAAATTAACAACTGTCTGTACATTGATTTCCTTGAAAATTCCTTGGATCAGTTTTTCCAAGCAAATCTTTTCTGTTCCTGTACAGCAACAGCAGTTAATATCTTAGAAATGGAATTAGTAAATGTTAATAAATGACCCACACCCAGCACAACACAAACTTCATGTAAGCATATAAACAAATGCAAATATTACATACTGAGGCTTTAAAGGGGTTATATGTGGTATTACAAAATGACCTAAAATTATTGTTAGTGTTTAGAATGAAGAGCTATGCCTATACATGTGGTCGATTTTTGTGACCACTAGAGGGAGTAATGAGTCCGTCTGCCGGTCTACCTTGATGAGAAAAACTAACATCACAGGGCTTTTCACCAAAGTGTTAGAAAGTGATGAGATGGGATGAGAACCAATAAGAAACAACTTCTAGAGTTAAAGAAAGTGACAAAGTGATAAAAGCAAGAAGCACTGTTGTTTTACAAAGTGGACACAGCTCTAATGGAAAGAATGTGCTTTGATGCTGAAATCACATTTTATAATGTTATTATGGGATGTTATTATACGTTTGTTGGTCCACAGTTCAGACTAAACTGAGACAGTTCTGATCTTGTTTGTTGGATTCCAAACAGATCTTTAGTGCAGCTATTGACAACAAAAAACATACAGAAAACAGAGGTTATCTGTGGTTTTACTGTGACTGTTTTCTGACTTCAAACATAGCTAAGCTAACCAAGCTATAATGTAAACTATCAGCTGACAAAGTAACCTATGATAAGATTTTAAGAGTTTTAGCTTAAGGAAGAAAAGTTGTCCCATAATACAGAGATTTGTGTAAAGAATGGGTTTCATACAGTATTCAGTGATTGATACATATCGTTGATTTGCTGTTTTTAGTCATCCTAACTGTGTTCTGGTACACAAGTTCTCCCTGCTGTTGAGAGTTGGGAATATCAATAGTACATATCACCCCTTTAAGCATCGTAAAATATCAGTGGTTTGAGAGCATGTTTTCTGTAAACCTTAAAAAACTCTTTTCTCACTGACGTCTCATGATTTTCCTGATTGTCAACAGTAAACATGAGCAAAAGGACCCAAAGTTCTCTGACAACACAAATATACAGAACAATACTTGTATCTTACACTCTGCTACACAGACATGAGCAAACAGCTGAGAGTGGATATAGACTAACATCCCTGTCCAGTTAAGTAAACGTGTCAACTTCTTTGATCGAGGCTTTTCAACTTGGTGAAGTTGTTGTAAATCTGGTTTTGGTCACAGATACATACTATCTTCACTCTAATCATTTTTTTCATCTGTAGAATCAGCCCGGGAGACTGTGGAGATTTCTTATTAGTTTGGATCCTCTTGCCTGAGGGGCCAGAAAGCGATGAGATATTTGACCAAACGCACAAACCCAATAAGGGGCCATCGATTAGGAGGGATGAGCACCATATTGGACACACAGGTGGCTACAATGAAATTAAAAAGCAGCAACAAAGAAATAGAAGAAATCAAAATTGGGGCACCTTAAATCTCTCTGCCACAAGTTGAGCGTTGGTTTGTTTATTTGTTGTTTTGAGTCCTCCGGGTTGAGGTTCGTTGGCCGCTTGAAGAGGAAGTCACAAGTGTGAGCAATGAAGAAGTCAGCAAAAGACCTGCTGTCGAGTGAAAGTGATCATTATCTAATGTTTACAGGTGATCTTATGAGCCTGGAAACTTTTTTTTAATGTTACAGTCTCTCGTTTCTTAAAAAAAAAAAAAATCTGACATTCACTACATTGTGTGAAATCTGTTCAGAACCTTCTATTACAATGAGCATAGATGAACAGATACAGCTACTTGTTTCAAAGTGGCAGAGTTACTTTTCCAATACTGTCTATATTTAACTTCAACAAGCGGGAGTGAGTATGTTTGTGTTGTAAATACTAAGTGTGCAGCAGCTATAATATGAATTGGCTGCAACTGGATACATGTGACTAGGGGGCAAATGGATCTAATGGTAGCCTTAATGCTGGCCTTGAATAATGAGGCCTTTGTCTAATAAAACTGGAAAGCCTCCAAATACCTATAGGGACCTTGGCTAGTTAGAGCAATAACAGTCTATCAAAAGAGAAAGCAAAGTGATTACTTAGAGGGTAATAAATACAGGGTCCATGCTGGGGAGGGACTGAGGGCTACAGAGGGAGAGACAGACAGAGACAACGGGAAAGAAAGAAAGAAAGAAAGAAAGAAAGAAAGAAAGAAAGAAAGAAAGAAAGAAAGAAAGAAAGAAAGAAAGAAAGACAGACAGACAGACAGACAGACAGAAAGAAACAACTCTGCATATCCACTTTCACCAAGTGAAGCCTAAAGAACAGAGCTGTTGCTTAAATCCTGGCTAAAATGAGACATATGCATGACATTCAATCAAATGGCATGCTAAAGCACTCCAAAGGCAAACCACATTATAAAGTGCATGTAAATGCAGTCCATTCATTGTAAACCATTCAAGCTGAATCCCTACTAAACTTTGCAAGTCTTTAACAGCTAGTTTCAATAGAGGTAAAATAAAAAGTAAAAAAATATATATATATATTAAAAGATAAATGGAGTTGTGTTTGAGCATGAGGACCTTTATTATTGTACAGGTGACAAGTAAAAATAATTTCAGAAAATAGAGGGAGAATCGCCGCTTATTGTGTATTAGGCTTTGCTGAGGGGTTGGGACTATGAATTATCAAACTAAATGAAAAAGCTGGCAAATTAAAATATTTTTGCATAGATGTGAGTACGCTGAGGCTTTTTTGTCCTACTCCATTCAGCTTAAAATTTTCACTTTGCAAAACAGTTTAAAATCCCGTTGAAATACGCCACAAGAAAGGAGCGCCAAACAAAGAATGGAATCAAAGCCACTGTGTGCATTTCTATGGCAGCCAAGGGCAAGCGCTACACTTGAGAAAGAACACTGAGTTCTGAGGAAACACTGTCCCTTATTCAAGATGACAAAATAGAGTTCAAGTGTGAATGTCAAGATTGTTTTGAACTGCGAAGAACAGTCTGAAAAGCAATCATGCACATTTTGATTGCCTAACCAGACAAAGCAAACGGGTAACCCTGGTGGTAGCGCTGGCAAAAAATTACACACACAACAGTCCTGCCTGTCCACCCTATTTCCAGGATGTCTTAAATGGTATAGTAGTGCTGACCTGGAGGAAAGGCTTTAGGGCCAGAGAACTGGACACAATAACACCGCCATCAATTATAGCCCTGAGAGAGGAGAAGAGAGATAAAGAGTCCAATCAGAGAATTAGAGAGATGTGGGGCAGACAGGTGGATCGACAGCCTGAAGGCACAGGGAAAAGGTGGAGAAGGGGATGACAGGGAGGACAGAGGAGATACAGACTGCTGGTCACTGCTCTAACTAAGTGACAGGATGAGGATAATAAAGAGTCAGTCACACAGAGCGAGCAGTGGCCTCAGAGGGGCACGAGGAGGAGGGATAGGAGCCGAGAGGTGACAGAAGTGAGAGATAGACTTCATCAAGACTGTAGCCTGATGGTCAGGGTTCAGACCGCTGTTCTGTCTCTGCACCTCTGTCTTCAGGCATGGGAAGGTGTGCTCATGTGCATGGACCTGTGTGTGTGTGTGTGTGTGTGTGTGTGTGTGTGTGTGTGTGTGTGTGTGTGTGTGTGTGT
>JAPQRQ010000001.1:1211745-1223875 GCA_037367365.1 Apogon talboti
CTATTCTATTCTATTCTATTCTATTCTATTCTATTCTATTCTATTCTATTCAACCAATTACACAGTTGTGCAAATGAACACTGAACATTACTGAACAATTATTAATCCCCATCCCTCCTTTAAAGTGTCATACAGGGCAATCTATGCTGGGAACTTCAATCAAATTTATTTTCCAAACTTCAAGAGGGATGCTGGAGCCTATCCCAGCAACTAACAGGTGAAGGTGGGGTACACCCTGGACATGTTGCCAGTTCATCCCAGGGTTCAGGTATACAGACAAACAACCATTCACTCTCACACATACAGGTGAGTTTGATTGACCAATTAACCTATTAAATGCATGTCTTAGGATGATGGTAGGAAACCATAGTACCTGGAGAGAACCCAGAGACATGGGGAAAACACACACTTGAACCTAGGACCTTCTTGCTGTGAGGCAACAGAGATAACCACTGCACCACTGTACCACCACTGGGAACTTCATACTCTCCTCTATTCAAACAATAAATGATTTTGTGTTAAATTACTAACACACTCTTCTATATCTTTGTATCTAACTCCAAAGAATTCTCTAATAGAGGACTGATAAACATTCCTGAAGACTAAATCTGAAATCATTCATCTGATATGAACAGAGGTTGAAGAGGGATTGTGAACATTAGTGGGTTTTTTTTTTTATTGTAACTGCAGGAGACACTTCACTGTGATCTGAGAGAGCGCTTGAGTGAGATCTGCCTTTTATGTGCTTAAAATGGTCTGAGATGTGGATTAATCTGTCATTAATGCAGCAGACGAAAAAACACTTAAGAGAGATATACAGCTGCTTCAGACATAGGAAACATCAGCAGCAGTCATAGTCCAAACATGGTGGAACATGCCTGTGTTGAACATGTAAGCAAGTGGAAGCGTCTGAGGCTAAATTATATACTATATATTTGATGATGAAAGTAAGGATGGTTAGTGTGTGAACCTTTCGCGTCACTGGATTTTTCAAAGAAAATTTGATTAATATAACCATAAATTCCATATAATTAATGTAGAATTGCATTTTTTTCCTTTTTTTTTAACGCATTTAATCTGACTTTTGACCCGACAACGACTGCAGACACCAGATTCAAAACCCTGTTGCAGATTTATGATGGTCATTATATCCTGTGACGAGAGAAAGTGAGATAGATACCATGTGTCAGTGTGTGTGTCTGAACAAGAAACGGGGCAGGCAGATGTTGCACATTATGTACCAGTCTACTGCCTCTAAAATTGTTCCGCAAATGAGGATCTTAATGAGAGGCTGTGTTCGTGGGTCAAGGAACAGCCTAATCATGCTAAGTCAATTGCATCTTTTCTCTTTGTGTGTGTGTGTACGAAGCAGTGAGCAGATGAACCAACATTTGTCTGACTGAAGAGGAGTGCCAGTCCTCATATTTCTTCATTTTCCTCTCTCACCCTGTGCTCCAAATCTGGCCGGACACTTAAGTACATTAGCCATACAATATGGAGTTGTCTTGTCTCACCAGCAAAACAGATGTCAAACACATGTCTTTGTTCATTTTCCTCTTGCTGTTCCTTGTTTGCATCCAGCTCCCCAAACTCCCACTATAGCTTTGGTGTTAAAAATGCACTGTGTATAATGTCTTTGATCTTTCAGCATTTCATTACAAATCTGATTTTAAAAGGGAGGCAAATATTAACATGATATAAGGCTATATGTGTGTCACCTATGTATAAAAAGCATTGTGTGTACAGTACATAATGTATCACTTAAAGATGAATATATCTTAATGCTATCTCTCATGACTATCATTCACATCGCTGTTGAGCTTTGCTATAAAATTAGAGGTTTATCGCCTTGTAAAAAAATTAAGATAAGATAAGGTAAGACAAGATAAGACAAGATAAGATAAGATAAGATAAGATTGCACCAATATACTATGTACACAGTACAATGAAATTGGAGCACTGCTCCATACAGTGCAAAAGAGAAAGCATGCAACAGTAAAAACAGAACAAAATATACACAGAATAAAATCTACAAAATGTGCAAAAATATGCGCGTGTACAAAAATGATAAATACAGTGTGTAAAAAGTATGGTTGTCCACACTCAAGTCTATTCACTGATTAGGGCTACTGTCCCCGAGTCTGTTCGTCCGTGATCGCAGCGCCCTGAATCTCCTACCAGAGGGCAGCAGCTCAATTAGCTGGTGTCGTGGGTATTTACCGTCCCTCAGGATGCTGCATGCCCTCTTGAGGCAGTGGGTGTTATAGAGGTCCTTAAGGTAGGGAAGAGGATGGCCAATGATCTTCTGGGCGATATTGATGACCCTTTTCTTTGATATAACTTTAACTCTGTTGTATTCGTACCACTCTCCATGGAACTCTGTAATGTTGTAATGGTCTTGTTAACTTATTTTGCGTTCATATATGGTTAACAGTTCAGCGATATCTAATAATTAGTATTAGTATATTCATCAAAACTACAAGTGTTAGTATATAATTACTTAAACAACATCATCATTTGAATACCTTAAAATAATTTGAATTCAGATATCGTTTATTTTGATATTTCAGATTTTTTAAAGGCTTTAACTCCGCTTTGGGTTAAAATATCCAAATTTATTCAGTTATTTGTTAATTTAATGAGTTTGTGGATTTTGAAGCTAAGTACCCTTTCATTTAACCCCTTTTTCCTTTCCATTTATTGGAAAAACAACCACTGTTTTCTACTGTTGTGAGTCAAAAAAATGTGTGCCATCACACATACTCTAAAATGTTCTCTTCATTCATAGCTCTGGAGTTGGTTTTGGTGTTAAAGTCAGGTCAAATGTGTCATAAAGATAGGTTGATGAGAGGCATGGGCTGATCAATCAGTAGACAAAATTGCATTTTGCACAGTGTACATGGTATGCATTTAATAAATTTACAACTTTGACACTTAAATCTATCCATTTTTTCTCTCCATAATGTGTGAGATGTCTACAAAAAATATGAAAGAAACTTGTTTGGGTGTGTTAGACAAAAATAATTTTGCTGAGAACCACTTGAAACTTTCATGGGGATTCTGTGTGGTTCTAGACCCCACTTTAATGGAAACTACTGCATTTGAAGTCACATCACTGGGAACTTCATACTGCGGTAAGTCGACCCCAGCTGTCGCGAAGTGACGCGAAGGCTGTGACGCAGAAGGACAGAAACGGAAAGCAGCGGGACCGTTTGAAAGGAGGAAGCGTCTTCGTAGTTATTGACAACAGTGTTATTCACCCAGAAAGTTGGTTTTACATTTGTAGGAAAATACACAGTGAATATTTTACGAAGATGTGAATGCAACTCATGTTGAAGCGTGTTGTGAAGTTACGCTGGAGACGGACTTAGCGGAGGTTGTCAACAATAGAAAAGAAACAGATATCAGGCTATGAGTTTATGATAGGTGGCTAACGCAAGCTAACGTTAGCTTGAGCATTGGTTATACGTTGTTGATAGCTGCTTGGTTAGCAAAGGTAAGAGATAAAGTGCTCACTTCTCTTTGTTAAATGCTCAGATAATGCCCGTATTAATTCCAATGCCATTTTTCATAACTGACATGAACAGAAGAGAACCCGGGCCAATATCGATTTTAGCTACAAACATAACATCCTTGTAACTTATGAAACAAATGTAATTTGTTCTTATCTTCCTTTATTTGCAGCCCCACAATGTCATCCAAAGACGACCCCCGCATCCTGGTTTTGGAAGAGCAAGTGAAGAGTTTATCAGATGAGCTGTTACAGTGTCAGGTCTGTAAATAAATATAATAAAAACCATAATCACATACTCCTGCTTTGTTATCTTTTGTCTGATTAGCATGTTATCTTACAGGAAGCACAGACTTTTTAATGTTCTTTGTGAATGAGATTAAGATTCATTTTAAATTAAAATAGTAAAGGCAGCAATAAAATGTTATGACAGCTAGTCCTGAACCAATAATTTAGGATAATTAATTAATCAATTATTTGACAGTATGGTATAATCAACAAATTTGTAAAGAAGAAATTAATAGAATAAGATACTTAACAAAACATGCAAAGTTTCACTGGTTTCAGCTCCTTAAATATCTACATATTTCTTTTATTTTACTTCATTGTATTTTGGACTGTTGCTCCAACTTACTAAGCAACCTGGAAAACCATCTTGTGCTCTAGAAATTGTGATTTAGACCTCATTTTTGTTTTTAAACTGTTTTATTTCATACTTATATGATAAATGATTGACTGTTAGAATCATTGACGTATGACTCAAGTATACTGACAGGCTTTAGGATGCTCATGTGTCTCATTGAGGCAGTGCACGAGGATCTGAATTTATAATCATATTCAAATAGGAAAAGTTTAGAAGAAAATGGTCCTGTCTGTTGATGCACTGTTGTCAGCTTCATTTGTTGGATGAGTGCGGACTCCTTCATGTCCTACAAACGTAACTATTTCTCTTATCAGTGAAGCAGTGAATATGCTGCTTTATGAAAACCAAATTTGTAAAAGTCATATCATTCATATTACACACATAATGCACCAACAATGTAGTACCATTCAAAATAAAATAATCACTGAGGAGAAAATACTGCATGCATGAAGATCTATGTACTGTATATCTGTCAGCAATTTCTATTTTAGTCCCGCAGATTGTTGATAAAATTTCTGCAGCTTATTATCTACTTTAGTTAAGTAGATAATAAGTCACAAGTTTTTATGAACACAAATATGTTGTGACATGGGGACAGCAGTTTGTCACTTTGTTCAGTCATAATAAAAGACTTTGCTGGAACTAAAACACTACAAATATGCTAATAAACTTTTATTTAACATACGTATTACAACTGAAGTGATATATACAGCTAATAGCAGAGCATATTTTACCAATAATTGGACTGCACATAACCTTTCTATATTCTTGTACTGTTGAATAATTAGTTCCTACAGATTCATAGACTTAAAATATCAGTTATACAAGCAAGTAAAAATATTATTATTAAAGTTAATAGTACATTTGCATATTTTAGGCCTTTTTTGATTTCATTTTATATTGATCAGTAGGCTTGGAACTTCTGATACTGAAATTTTGCGAACAGTTCCATAAAATAGAGTTCTTGAGCTAAAAAAGTGAGCCTAGTTGAGAAATGATAGGTGAAACTTGAATTTTTGACACCGATGTTCACTTTTGCTGGCCCTGCTGCCATGTGCAATCTTTATCATTTAGAATACTGTTGTAAACTATTCTCAGAAATCAAAAGAAACTATGGGTAATACATATTCTTTTGCAAATATATTTACATTAGTTTAACACCACTTTCTCTCTTGTTCTTGTGATATAAATCTTAACTCACAGACACAGAAAGAGCTCAAGTGCACAGTTGAAAACCTTGTTTCTTCACCTTCTGAGTCAGTGATTGAAACAGTGTCCTTGCATACTCACCACCAGGTGGTGCCTAACAGCATGAGTGAACTGAACCCAGCAGTTCTCACTTTGCATATCTACACTACCTTCCCATACAGGTAGACAGCTGCAGCTGATGATGTGTTAAATCTGAGTTTTTATTAGGCTATGGTTACCACCTAACACATGGAGCTGGAACATTTGTTGCTGTGTGGCTGTAACCACATGAGTGCCTGTTAACTTTATTCATCCTGTGTATAAAGTGTAGTTTGACTAGTGAAGTTAACTTTTTTTTAGAGTTTCCTTTAACAGATTTCATTCTCAAATCTGCCACAGTTGCAAGACACCCTTACAAGGATCCATAATGGTGAAAAGCAATGCATTTGCAAATTTAAAAAAAGCTATTGTTTTTTCCTTATTGTAGTGTATATAGATCACTGATAGTCATAGTGTTCCAGATGTCAGCAAAAATAAATCCACTTTAGATCACTGGTTAATACATGATACTTCATATGTTCTCATTAAGTATATGAAAGTGGTCAGCATTTTTGATCACTTTTTGACTTTTAATTCATATTAAATGTAATAAACCATCAAAAGGCAAGGTGAGGAAATCTGCCTTATGCACCAAAATCTGGTGCTGCTGATTTAAGACTAGATGAGCCTCAAATTTCAGTACAAATGTAAATTTTACTAGTTGTGTTAAATTTTTTTACTTTATGTTATAGAATGTAAGAGAGAAATTTAATATTTGTGTTTTTTTCATTTTCAACTTAATTAGCAAAGCTTCTGGTAGAATCCTGTACTTATTGTTTCAAGATCATATAATTAACTTTTAAATATGTTTTATTCATTAAGTTTGTGTTTTGGCAGAACAGAATGAGAAATGATGAACAAATCAAGCTACTGTCAGTTCATAGAAAAAAGCACGTTTGTCAGTCTATAGAGTGAATAAAATGTTCATTGGTGGATTTAAGAAGAGAGTCCTTTTAGTGCAGTGTAGGAGTGGACCTTTTAATTACTTTTTCAAGTTGAGTTGAATTTATGTTGATAAGTTGATTGGCTGTGACATCATTGTTAACATGTGCCCTTCACCTAAACCAAAATAATAATAATAAAGGTAAAAACTTCACCAACTAAAGAGTGGGTGAATCATGTGATTTTTAAGACACTTTAATATGTTTTTCAGATTTAACATAAGCATCAGCCAGACAAACAGTGCTATCAGCATTAGTTTTGCGTGTCTATGAAGTAAAACATAAATCTCCTCCCACCCCTACCCTAAAAAAATTAGTCAACACTTAAAAACAATGCGATTGATTAGACCTATCAACTCACTGGTTATTTATGCACATCCCAAGTACAGTACATTGCAATCTGAGAACATTAATTCTCAGGTTGACGCCTCTCTCCTCTAATATGTTCAGTAAATGGCTCCCAAATCTCAAGGTAAACATTGAGTAGAGTATGCTGAATTTCTTCAAGACACAGACAAGACACCACATCATTAAGTCATTTTTTTTTTTTGAAGTAAGAAAGAGAAAGTGATTTACACCTCAGGGTGTCCCTTTTTTTGCACTGCTGGTGGAAATGTCAAGGAGCAGTTAGAGTGGGCCAATATCACAGGGTTGGGAATTCGTGGCCTGCTGTGTATGTCCCCGTACACATAAAAATATCATCCCAGAAACTCTTGAGCATGACGGCAAGACCAGGAAAGGTATTCTAAGGTCCCATATCTCTTTTAATTCAAAACACTTGAAAGCATTTCAATAAAAGCTGATGTTGGACACCAAGAGTTTCATTTTGACTGTGCATTTACATTTGTTCCTCATTTTTGTTATTGTTTTCCTTGATTACTCATAATCAGTATCAGCCCTGGGTATGATGTATTTTTAAGGTGTAACACATCATGGTACGACTAGTTTACCTGACAATACCATAGTGATAGTAGTTCCTTTCTGACCGATAGCGCCTGATGCTACATTGAAGTGAGACCATCCTTGGTGGTCTTGTCTAGGGTAGAACATCAGTCATTCTATCTGTCTAATAGGGACCTTTAGTTGTGCAGTGTACCACTTAAATAGTGGCATTTGAATACCATTGATGTCTTAAGTCTCTGGCAAGATGTACTTCAGGACAGCCATTAACTACAAAGAGCCTCATCTGTCGGCCAGCAAATGATCCTACTAGACCATGCTAATTTTATTAATATGTGGCTGAATTCCAGTAGTTCTCTTTTGGTATGTTTAGCCCATGGTGTTTTAGTGTCTAGATTTAAAATGAATAATTCAGTGATCATCAAACACACATTCATTGCATTTTTAAGTACACATGGCAGAGGAGAGCTCTTGATGAGGCTCCTGACTGAACACTTGTCTATGGAACGACTAATGGCAGCCAAAGGCCAAGCAGAGGGAGACCACCTATTTCAAGCCAAGCGTGCTACTTAATTTCATCGTTTGCTAGTTTACTGGACTGATTTGGTGAGATCTCCATTCCCCTTTTCACCCCACTCTCACTCTGTATACATACACATATGTATACAGAGACAGAGATCTACAATCCTTCCACTTTGTATGTTCAGCTCATGGTCTTATCAAGGTCTGCTTCTGCCATTTTAGTAAATAATTGATTAGACACTTTTGAAAAGGGGGTTAAAATTCATGTACTAATTGGAGACCAGTAGATTCCAGTGGGAGGGATGACTTTTATCTTATGATGATGTGAACATAATTTATCAGATAATTTTATATTAAGTCGATTTGGTATAATTCTGTCTTTTAATGTCAGAAAATGTAGTTTTTAGATGTCCCTCATTAAATGTAATGTAGCTTAAAAATGTTTGAAAAACCAGTGAGACAATTTGAATTGGAAATGTGTCAGGGGCTGGCTGGGTTTTTCTACTTGAGGATGACTCTCTCTGTCATCAGTTTTGAGGTTCTTTGGGGCTAGTTACTTTGGAGCTGCAGTGGAAAACATATCTGGAGAGAGCAATTGATTAATAAAGAAAATGCAAGCTCGACTGCTGTGTTTTGATTTGGATCCCAGCTCTCCCCAGTCATAAATAGTGCATAATGACAAGTGTCAATGCTTGCTCCCCTTGAGTCGAAGGTCACATCTCAGTGAGGGGGGTTCCTGTTAAGAGAGATTCATAATTAGAGAGGGCAGGCCAGATCAAAAACTATTTGTACAAGGTGGTTAAATTATTGATTGACTACCCGGTCTGTCTTATGCTAATGTCACTGAGCATCTTATTTAATTTTTTGTTTTCAATCAGAAATGCTGAGAGCTGCTACATCTGGAGACAAATTTATTGAAAAACACTACCCGTCTCAATTAACAATTTCAGCTTGACTTATTGTATCCGTTGCGTTCACAGGCAGACAAGGAGTTTGTGTGGTCCCTATGGAAACGGCTGCAAGTGGCAAATCCAGACTTGACCCAGGCTGTCAGTTTGGTGGTTGAGCGGTGAGTACATTCATCTTTCAAATTGCTACCTGAGAAGCTCAGCAGCTGAAAATTCCTTTATCTCACAAGTGAAGAGAAATATGTGTGAAAGTCGTTCAAGGGGTGTTTAAGGCACCTCGGCCATTCTTCTGGGGTTACGACTGAATCTGGTGCAGATGCTGATTTAAGCCTTCTTATCCCCGGTCTAGCAGTTCAACCATGAAAACGCTTTTAATGAAAACACTCCTCTCTGCCGCTCCCATTCTGGACAGCTGAAACACTCCTGCCAAATACTTGTCTTTATCGGATAAATTGTGAGATTGAATATGACCTCTTTTGCAGGGTGGCTAAGCTATACCAAAACAGTGGCATGGGAACTTTCTGTGAAGTGCAGAGGTTTGTTTTTTTTTCTGATCATGTACAGTTAAACTTAATATATTTATTCTTGTAGTATTATATCAATAGCTTTTAGTTTGAATAAAATACGCACAAAAACAGTTTCAAATTCCCTTGATGTCCCATCCACACACAAAAGAAGAGATCTGTTAAAAAAATGTAATAATCAGAGAAAAAAAAGAAATAAATTAACAGAACAAAATCATAAAATGATCATAGACATGTAAAAAGCGCAATACAAGCAGCTGAAAATTTGATAGAGGCCTCCAGAGTTATGTACTGATTTTGCCAACAGAGGTTACATTATTGTTTTTGCCTGAACACCAGCATTCATTTCACTTCATTAACACACTGGGTATTCACGTGACCATACACCACACAAGTTTCAGTGCCTAAAAAGAAGCAGATTGATCATTTCTTAATATACACTGATTAAAATGTAATTAGAAATATTTTATTACATTTCTGTAAGTAGATCCTCCCCAACCTCACTCACTGGATCTTTTAAAGTGCAGCATTTTGCAACTACTGTAATTATACAGACACTTTGATTGTGATTTGATTAATTGTGAAGCTCTCATTACTCTAAAATCTTTATTAATCTCATTACCCTAAAGACTCTTATTAAAAGTACAAGGTCTGAAATCATCCAAAAAAAAACCCAAAACCCTCAAAGTCAGAAAACACATACCTCTCTTCTGCAGCTTTCTCTTACCTTTCCAAATCAAAACAAAACATAAATATAGATGGCCTTACACAGTTTCTTGCCGCTGTGGTAAAGGGAAACCAATTTTCCAAGCTTCTTTGTAAAACAGCAAAGTCACATTTGGCAGAATCTTGTCTGAGTAGACTATAATTGGTCTAAACCTCCTGTTACTGGGTGGATTTTCAACAGCCAGCCAGGAGTTATGTGCAGAAATCTTGTTTTGTCTCTAGCTACAGTACGTGAATTAGTGATTGTCCCAATGATACCTAAAATATTGTACACTGAATCTTTAACCTAATTAAAATTGGATACAGAGATTTAGATTTTTCTGCATCTGTATATTGATCAAAATAATTATTGACTACTAATAATTAACTGAATGGTATTAACTATTAAAAAAAAAGAAAATGTCAGTCAGTCACTAGTTAATAATGACATTGTAATAGGTGTGGCCCATGAGGTTGTTTTATATTAAATGTTCAATCACAATGATTCTGATCACTTCCCACAGCTCTAATATAGTGACATCACAAACCACCGCTTAAAGCCTCTAAGTTGATGGTAGACACTTAATATGGGTAAAACATGGTGCTGTATCAGTGTGTACAGAGTTCCTCGGTACCTGCGCCTCTCATTTCTTCTCCTCAACCTCAGCCCTTCAGTTCCTTGATAGCCCCTTAGGAAACCCATCAAAGTGAGATTGGTGAGGGAACATGCACCCTGAGAGTGTATGTGTATTGTATCACCTGATGCACAGGAGGATATTGACATGGTAATTGTGTCGACTCCAGTCAAGCGCTGGTGCCCACTGGGAACCGCCATTCAGCCACCCCTCCCCTTCCCCTGCAGATCTTGTACAGTGATTGGTTGGTTGCTCAGGACATGGTGAACACAGCCCAATATACAAGGAGATGTAGCTAGGCCAGACTGCGTTCCAGCTCCTCCGGGGGACACCAGATACTTATTTCAGTGTCTACCAGGGGAGAGGGCTGATCAGAAGAGGCAAAGAGACAAGAGGAAAGGCCTCGAAGACGGGAAGTGTAAGTGATGAGTGGAGGGAATGGGTGGCCCCTGGTGGCCTAAAGCAGTTGAAACAAACAGGTCCCCAATTGCTGTTCTGTTTTTGTCTCCCTAAAAGTTCATCATGATAAAAGAGGTGCTAGTGCGAGTCTGGTGCTTCTGTGGGAGTAGTAGTATTGTAATCTGTTTACTAACTATGTCTTTTTCTCCTTATAAATATAAACCACAAAGTTAATTAGATATAGTAAAAAAGATATTGTATTTAAAATATGGATGTAGTTTCTATTACATAGTGCACAATTAGCACCACAATCAACCATGAAAATACAACCTGAGTAAATGAAAAATGGAAAGTTGAACCAGTCCAGTTGAACCGAGAACTACTAAGACGAACGGTGGCCTGGGCAAATGAGAGCCTACACAGACAAAATGGAAAGTTCACAAGATGGTTACACAATATACATGAGTGGTTGAGTGTCAGAGCGAAATGTTACAATACTGACAAGGCGGGATGGCCAGGAATGTCTGTTCATGTTTTTATTTCTCTTTTATCTAGTGAGAAGCACAAAGCTGAGACTAAGGACAGGAAAGTGTTGGAGATCCTTCAGTCTAAGGACTACAGGATACAGGAGCTGGAGCAGGTAGAGTACAGTGTTATCAAGCAGACTGAATCCTGATAATGTGTTTGGTGAATGCTCTTAGATGCCACTTGCATGAATAAAATAAGGTCGTTAAAAGAGACCTGAAAATTTTACTTGAAAGAGCAGTAGATAGACACAACATCATTATTAAAGAGAAAATAAAGGTGAAATCTCTATATTTCTTATTTTGATTAAATATTTTTTCTTAAAGCTGCAGTGTTTTGGGCAAAAATGCCATAGTTACTTTTCTGTATACAGAATTCAAGTAGTCTGAGAGGAAAGAAGAACTCCACTCATTTCTGCAGACTTTTGTGTTGCAGAGAACTACTCCATTACATAGATTTTGACTAATTGCATGTGCATTTGCTCTAGTGGCTCAGCACATAAGCTTGGAAAAGTTGTTCCTTAGTTAAGTGAAAATGTCTATTTATATTTAGCCTTTTGTTTGGACAGAGAGGAGAGAGCTTCAGGTACAGAGTATGCTTTTTTGTTTCTTCTTCCCTCATCTCTGGTCC
>JAPQRQ010000001.1:1244003-1260858 GCA_037367365.1 Apogon talboti
TCGATGGTCACAACCCCACCGTTTGAACTTATGATAATCTACAACATCTGAAGATTTAACTGACCAAGTTTGAAGTCAATTGAGTTAAATCCCTAGGAGTTCGATCAAATAGAAGGTCACCGAATCACCAAAAATTCAAATGGCGGACTTCCTGTTGGTCTGATGTCATCAGCCCAATGACGTTTTGGTAGATTTCACTGAGATACTTATGTATACCAAATTTCATTCTGAACGGAGCATGTTGGTGGAGGGGCTGGAGGGCGTTGCATTTGAGGGCGCCCTACAGCTATTTTTAGGGGTTCGGTAACGAAACCTCGAAAATATCCTATTTTTTGCCGCCACTCGTGATTTTGCCCAAAAAAACTGAGTTTTCGTGCATTTTCAGGCCCCCAAAAATGAGATGGAAGAGCATAATAATAGGCATAATAATAATAATACAATATAATACAATATAATACAATAGGGCCTTCGCGGCCATTGCATGGCCACTGCTCGGGCCCTAATAAGTATGGATCTCATTAGTATTGGTATGAAGATTTGTTTTTAAATGAAGCAGAAAAATGTGAACAACAGAATTACAAATAAAAATGTATTGAATAACTAAAGAATTGGATGGACAGGAATATTTTCACATGAGGTTTGAATTTAACTAAATGAAAGTTTTAAATATCATTTCACATTCATCCATCCATTTTCTGAACCCACTTAATCCGCACTAGGGTCGTGGAGGTCGCTTGGAGCCTATCGCAGCTACTTAATGACGCAGGCGGGGTTCACCCTGGACATGTTGCCAGTTCATTAGAGACAAACAACACTCTCACATTCACACCTATGGGCCATTTTAGATTAACCAATTAACCTATCAGTGCATGTCTTTGGATGGTGGGAGGAAGCCGGAGTACCCGGAGAGAACCCACACAGACACGGGGAGAACATGCAAACTCCCCACAGAAAGGCCCCACCGACCGGTGTTGGGATCGAACCCAGGGTTAGGGTTCGGGTTCTTGCTGTGAGGCACGAGTGCTACCCACTGCACCACCGCCCCATTTCACATTGATGTTTTTCATTTTTCTTTTTTTGCATCTTTTACACTTCTCTATCCAAGTGACTAAAAATCTCATTCAGTTAACAGTCAGCTGAGATGTATTCATCTCCTCAGCCAGTTTTTTAGTCCCCCTTTATTCTCCTTTGCCACACTTTATATTCATTAAAATTAAATGTTATAAAATAGCTAAGAACATTCTGAGTACTTCTGCTGTTGATTGGTTAATATCTAAATATAATGAATCGCCAAAGAAACTTAAAGCTGGATATGCTTCATTACTCTCTATTCAAATAATATCCAACTACAAGGTCAAACACTAATGAAATGAGCCTTCTGTGCAGCCTTCTACTTTCTAGGACACAATTTGCAACTCTTTCACTTAACCCCAAAAGTGAAATGTGATTGTTGGCTCAAGTGACAAGTAATTCACAATGGGTCATGGGTTGCTGTTTGCAAGTCTTAAATGATGTTTTAGAATCATAAAACACGGGACATGATGTTACATTGTCCTTTGTGCCAATAGATGGTACACACATGAGGTCTTCCTTAATGTTGAGAGGTATGGGAGCTGTACCTCAGATATGGAAAGAATGTAAATTTCGGGACACATCATCAGTAGTGTGCCTTTGAGTCATAGTGTGTTTTGGCCTTTCAACACTAGACACACTCATCAAAGGTGGCCAGCTACAGGGTGATCAAGCCTGAGCTTGTGTCCCATGTCCAATTATGAGAGGTGCCTTATTTGTTCAGCCCCACGGACTATGCAAGGCAGGGGCGTCCTCTTCCCTGAGTCAAGCCTCACGCTGACCGCATACCTTGTTCTCCTTCCTCCTTGGGGGTTCTGACCTGGATTCTCAAGTTGGGAGTGAGGGATTCATGGACGGGTCAAGTTGGCGTTCTTTGGGCCCAACAAGGGTCGGGATGAGCAGTCCACAATACTTAGACCAAGCCTTTGACTGACACCTCAGGTTTGTCCCAGTTAGCCCACTCTGAGGTTCAGCGTAGCACTTGTCTACAGCTGTGGTGTTCTTTGAGTCCAACATGGGTCTTTCCGTTTGATCCATATCCACTGGCTGCTTCTTTCGGCTGCTTCAGAGACTGATCTAATTGTTTTCCGCAGGGCCTGTCCATAGGTACCAAGGTCTTTCAGCAGCCTGATGGTGGAAGCAGCCACAAAACCTCTGCAACCCACTTCAGCTGGATAGATTTTCACCTTCCATCCTCGTTGCTGAGCATCCGCTGCCAGTTCTGTGCAGCGCAGTTTCTTTTGCTCGTAGGCCTCTTCAGCTGAATCCTCCCATGGGACTGTGAGCTCTATGATGTAAACGGACTTCAGTGAAGGAGACCAGAGTACCAAATCTGGCCTAAGGGTGGTGGCTGCAATTTCCGGTGGAAAGATTAGTTGCTGGCCAATATCAACTAGCATCTTCCAAATCCCGGGACATGGCTAGCCGCCCTGCTTCTGGCTTGGTAGGATGTTTGGGCTTTTCCTGTCCCTCTCGGATGAATGTTGGTGCCGTGATGGAATTGGTTGCTCTCAGGGGCAAGGAGTTAACAGCATTCCTCTTGCTCTCAAGAGCTGCTGCCAGACTCTTGAGGACCTGGTTATGCCTCCAGGTGTAGCAGCCTTGTGTCAGGCTGGTCTTACAACCACTCAAGATGTGTTTCAGAGTTGCTGGAGTTGGGCAGAGGGCACAGGTTGGGTCCTCACCATACCACTGGTGGAGGTTTTGTGGAGAAGGGAGCACATTATAGGTAGCTTTGATGATGAAGCTGATGCTGCCTGCCTCCATTTCCCAGAGCTCCCTCCAGCCGAGCTTTCCTCTTCTCCAGGCCTTCCCACCTCATCCACTGTCCCTGCATTTCCGTCCAGTTAACAAGGGTGGTGCAGCATTGCTGATGGTCTGGTTTTTGGAGTCCTTCAAAGTCAGCTGGAGTCTAACTTTAGAGCACTTGTACTCTTCAGTAAGGCTCGTGATTGGTAATTCAAGGACTCCTTTGCCATAGAGGCTGATGTTGGTCAGACAGCATGGGACTCCTAGTCATTTCTTCACATATGAAGTGATGGCTCGCTCCATCTTCTCCACAGTTGTTAATGGGACCTCGTAGATAGTGAGTGGCCACAATACGCAGGGGAGTAGTCCAAACCGCAGGTACCAGAGCCTAAGCTTCCCTGGCAGTAGGGACTTTTTGATGTTTTCCAGACTGTTGATGTCCTGCCTTAGTTGCTGCACTTGATCTTTATCCCTGAGGCTTGCATGGTACCATCTGCTTAAGCTTTTAACAGGTTGCTCATCCACTGTTGGTATTGGGTCGTCACCAATGCAGAATCTCATGTTTCTAAGCTCTCCCTTAACTATTGAGATGCTTCATGACTTGCTCAGCTTAAACTTCATCTGGGCCCACCTGAGGTTCTCCTGCAGTTTTCCAAGCAGCCGCCTGGTGCATGCTGCAGTAGTGGTAAGAATGGTCATGTCATCCATGTATGCTTGGATAGGTGGAAGGCGGATCCCGTTCTTACTTCGGACACCCCCAACCACCCATCTTGAAGCCCTGATGATGACCTCCATGGCCAATATGAAGGCCAGGGGCGAGATTGTACAGCGCCTACTTCTACGCACTGCAATGATGTTCTGTACTCGGCTGTTGTGAAGCACAGTTGCAGGTCTTCAAAGTAGGCTTTTACCAACGTAGTGATGGGTGATGGAACATGGAAGAAGTTGAAGGATTCCCAGAGGAGGTTGTGGGGTACTGAGCAAAAAGCATTGGCCAGGTCAAGGAAGAAGACATGGAGGTCTCTTTTGTCCTTCTTTGCCGCTTGGATCTGGTGCCAGATCATACTGGTATGCTCCAAGCAACCAGAGAACCCAGGAATGCCAGCCTTCTGTATGGATGTATTGACATACTTGTTCTTCTCCAGGTAGATGGACAGCCTCCGTGCTATTACGCTGAAGAAGATTTTCCCCTCAACGTTGAGAAGGCAAATTGGCCGGAATCGACCGATATCTCTTTCATCCTTCTCCTTGGGAATAAGCACCCCTCCAACCCAGTAGATGTCTCATGAAAAATTATAATAGCACACCAGTGTGTCTCGTAATTACACTTAAGTTAAAGAAATTACTTCTTAACATTTAGAAACTAATTTGCATTCAATACATTTGCAGTAAATTAAATTATCAAGATTAGGATTTTTTTTATGAAGAAAATAATCAATAGGCTCCATAATAATCCCTGACATTCATCCCTTCCTACCCACTAGATATGTGTTCAGTGTATGTACCTGCAGAGATCATGCCCTCTGCCTATATTTTCCTTTTGTTTGCTGTATTCAAGACATTTTTGGATGCCAACCTTTAACAGTTTGTGTGCAGCATCACATCTATATATGAACGCCCACATGGAGGGCAAAACAAGGCGTTCTTTCACTACCCACAACTTATCTTAGCAGTTTTTTTTTTCAGCTAAAATGCTGGATGGTTGTTGTACAGCAGGGAATGGATATTTGAGTTGTATTTCTATATGATCCTACTTGAGAAAGAAACCTCAGATACATTAAAACATATTTATGTCACATTATATTCCTAACACTGTCACCTAAAATGACCTATCCTCCGTCCACAGCAGCACATTGTCCATGGACACTGATATAAAAAGGACAAATGGTTAGCTAGACCAAGACCAAGATTTTAAGGATACTTCTGTAATCACTACTATCACACTGAAATGAACAATCGATTGATGAGATGAGATTGTAGTAGCAAGTAGCTAATTGTAACTAATGTCATCTTTTCAGAACTATCCCTTGACAATGAAGAATTTCTTATCATCCACATCCCAGACAGCAGCAGCATTATTAACCCACATGTAAAATGCATATAACTGTTTTTGCCTTGTACAGTGTCGTCCTGCAGCTGTGTTAGAGGTGGATTTATCCACATCTATAATATGCTGTAGTTAACATCCACAAAGTGAAGTTCTGGCAGGGACTGCTGTTTTTAGTGATTGAAATACTGAACGTAGACTGCAGATCCTTAAAACTAATCATTCTTTTGAGAGGTGATGTAAATATTGTATTGTGAATGTTTCTTAGTATACTGTTAAATCAATTCATATGGTGTTGAATTTTGTTCCGGAAAGCATGTAATAGTTTTGGTCGGATGAATGATTTTAGTTTCTTTCACTTTCTTTCAACTATGACCATGACAATTTAACTACTTTCAGACTTGTCGTGTTTTTGTGTGGTTTGTACACTGGGGCCTTTGCTTAGGAACTTTTAGTTAGTTTTAGTTTTCTTTTTGGTTTGTAATAGTCAGTTATTTGGCAGCGTCCCTTGAACTGTTGAGTTTTTGTGGTCCTTAAATCTTTTTTTTGCGTGTATGTTTGTATTTTATGTTTGTATATTTACATTCCATGTCTCTGTATCTGTATATGCGTCTTGTCCTTTGCTTGTATGTCTGTGTATAACATTCCTATTCACTCATTCAACCTGAACAAGTTCTGCTTTGAGAGCTCCAGACACACATGACACACTGCTGCGATTATAAAGAAGCCCATTGATGACAGTGACCCCTTTCTCTGGGAGATGGAGAGAGAGAGGGTGGAAGAGAGGTGAGGGGATGAGGGAGGCATCTGATGTGAATGTTTCTTCTTTGCTCGACAGCCAGTGACACTGACCCCTTAGCAAATAAGAGTTTTACTCATCCTTTCATAGAGACTTTGTTTGGATATGGGGCCGGGCCTCTTATTTCCCTTTTAGTGTATACTGTCCTCCCTCCATCTGCATCGCACTCTTGTGTTTACAGACCCATTACAGAGTGCGATGTGCAGGTCAGGTCATCATCGCAAGCCAGCTGCAGAGCTGAGATAGACAGCAGGCGCATCTTTCTTTGCCTTGTGTTCTCTGCTTTTTATCTTTCAGGCCCGTCTTATGGAACATTAACAACAATGTCACAACATACAGCTTTCCATACAAACAGAAGGCATTCATGTGTCTTCCTGACCTATGGTAGACAGGCGACCAACTGGACCAAAGACAACATCTGCAGCAAATCTCAGTCATCTGTCAGTGTCACTGTGTCATATTTCTCTGCTTCCTCAGACACATCACAATATACAATTTTCCTGTGCATCATGGAAAAAGTATGGGCTTTGATTTTGATAAGTTCATGGTCAGGATAAGTAAGGAAAAACATAAAGTTCACATTTTCTAATAATAATCATAGGAGTAGAGTATGTTTCATGGTGTTTGAGAAAGCGCAGACCAGTGTGAGGTTGATGTAATTTTTCATGCTCAACCACAAATGTGATGGCAAATATTGAACCCTCCGGTGATTACAATGTAGCATACACTTGAACAGTTTTAAAACGGTTTTAGTATTTTGAAACGTGTCAGTTTGTGCTTAGTTGTCTATCCAGAATCTAAAAAAATTACTGAAAATGTGTAGGAACTTTGTGACTTTTTTTTTCTCTCTGACTCCTATTTTCTTACCAGCCTTTATTATTGAATTCAGATGTAGCTCACTGGTACATGCTGTAATTTATCCACAAGATTCTTTTCTAAAAGAATATGTATTTAATATTGGTTAAAGTATACTTGATAGTTGATCATCTTTACTTTTACCCTTTTAGTTGATATGGATTCCCCATTTGGCCTGGTCTGTTTCCCCCATGTACATATGGACCTAGCCAAGTTGGCCTGCCACTCATCAGGAATATGCAGATCAATCTGCTAATTAGTTGCATAGAGTCATTAAAGCTGAGCTAGACCACATGGTTGGCACCCATGTAGACATGGTAACAGAAGGGGCGCACCAGGTCACTGGAGTCAACTGTAGCCCTGGGCACATTCCCAGACACTTGTACATACCTGGAATTGTTTATACAAACATGTATCTTGCTTGACAAATTGAGAATAAACACTCCAGCCAAGTGGCAATGGTGGCCATGTATACTTAGTGCTTAATACTTGTAGTAAACTTAGGAACATCACTGAATGTGTTTTTGGAAGGTGGGCCATATTGATCCTGTAATAACCCTGCTCATTCCACCACCTCCTCCGCCTCCTATATTCCTCATCCACTCCATCCTAAGGACTGTTGTGCGTTTAGTCGCATTGCATATTTTACCCTGCCATCTGGTCAGCTCTGCCTGGCACCGCAGGGGAGCGCCGTTCCTCTCATATTCATATTCCACTAGCATATTGTTCCCACTGCTTTTCTACAGCGCAGCCCCAGCACTTCTCTACTTCTTTATTTATTTCTACAGAGGAGGATGGCTAGCAAACTGCAACTCCCCCTCCTATTCGGCGGCTCTTTCAGTTGTCCTATCAAGTGTAACCTGGAGGCCCCTAGTAGAGCAATTAGAGCGGCCTCCCTGCCCACCTCTTGTAATGAAGCCCAGCACATTCTGGAATCTATAGCCCCTTTAGTCTCCCCTAATGGGACATCATTATTGTCAAAGAAACAATGTAAATGGAAATGAACATACTCATTAGCCAGTCGCAGGGAGAAACCTTTGCCGCTCTCAGCTTGCAACTCCGCTTCCAAGCACACACATACACACACAGAACTAAACCTCCTCCCTTCTGCTTCTGCTGAATACTGCTCCAGCTTGCTTTATTCCTCTGGTAGCATGTTTGTTTGTGTGTGCTGCTGTGTGTACTGAAGACAAGGTGCGTGTGTTACTCAAGGTGAGATGGGAATGGAATGAACATGGATAATTCCACTATTGGCATTCACTCAGTGTTTCTACAGATGTTAATTGTTGCATGGGCTTGTGCCCGTATGTGTAATTGAAGTGAGCTCAAGTTCTCACCATGTGCTTCCTTGCTTACCTTTCATCAGGGTGCACCTATGCAGCAGTCCAGGTCTCTGTCCCCAGCCAGAAGTGTGGAGATGGGTTGTGGGAGGAGAGGAATCACAGAAAAGAGGATTCAAGACCTTGAGGAACTGCTGGAATTGAAGGTAACTACTTATCATAGATGACTACACATAATATAATTTCTCAAGTTAAGATGTGTACACTTGTTTGGTTACATTCTCAACAGTGACTTACTGAATTTACCAAAAAAGTTTCTGGGGTGTTATAAGTGAAGATTGTGGGCTTTTTGAAGAACAAAATTACAGCAAAACAAAAATAATAATAAAGAAATCCTGTTATTATAGAACAATGTATAATCATATTCAAAAGATTTAACATGAGAAGAATACATATTGAAAAGAGGCATGCATCACATATTGCTTATTATATATTTTGTCATAGCAAGGACAAGTGAGTGCAGGGTGAATGTATAAATATATGACCATAATCATAATGTGAATAATATACATTATGGTCATAAATGAAGAGTAAATTTGTTAGGTTTTTTTTTCTGTGATTTTTGATTAATTTAATTAGGTCAGGTGTGAGCTGCAAACATTAAGAGTGTAAATCCTTTTCAGACAAAATCTATTTATCTGTTAAACCCCATATTCTTTCAGTACACTGTTTATTTCTCTCAGCTCACATCTGCTCCGTCCTTCACAGGCCTAATGCAGCTGCTTGTTGCTGTGGTCACTAACTCACATATGATTGCTGCTATCATCTGCAGGAAGGTCTGCAGTACTGTAACAGTCGTTGTCTCCAAAGGTTCAATTGTACTGCTGCTGCCACAGCCTCCACCATGACCTTCCCTAACAATGTGTTGAACACACACACGCATACATATATGTGGCACACAAACAGATCGTGCGTAGGCAGTGAAGCAGCAGGAGAGGAGCTGCTCTGGTGAAGGTGGATACAGCAGGGTTTTCTACCTTAAACGAATCAGCTTTATTGGTCTTTTAACCTTCAAGTACTCTATGACATTTTTCTCCCATTATTCTTTATTCATATGTCTTTTTCCCTCTGAAATGCGCAGCTAAACAGTTCTTTATTGTACTTGCCCTTTGAGTCATTGTATGTGTAAAGTGGTACTCTTGATTTTTCTCATTTATGTAAGCAGAATATGTTCTGCTTGCATTCATCTTCTTTTTTTTTTTAATTTGAACTTTTCCTTAAAGCTGTTCTCTTTTTTGCCTTTATCCTTTTGATCTTTCAGGCTGACCAGCAAGCGATTATGCAGAGGTCATCTCCCTTTGAACACAATCCTACGAACACTTTAGGCGTCATTTTCTTGTCAGATCTGAACTGTCTGAATTACATCACTGGCAGACACCTAGTCAGTCGGTAATGCTCAACATAGATTCAGATGACACGCATGACTGTCTTAGTTAATAGCGCCATTTATGTGTCTGCCAGTTCAGGGGCATTTAGCAAAGGTATGCGCAGAACAACTGTGATTGGCAACTCACATCTGTGGCCACATTTAATGAGGGCATTAGGGCAAAGGCACGATTTAGCCTGTTCTTTGCCTGGATTTGGTATTAAGCAACATGACCTCCATAAGCTACAGTAGAGACCTCTCCTTTAAGATCTTAAAGTGAGGCTTGGTTCAATCTTTTACTGTCTTCATGAACTCAAGACAAAATATGCTTCAAAATACTTCTCTGTATCAAAATTGTGCGTGCATATTTGCCAAACAACAACAATGAAAAAAACAGCACCTGAAATGGTTTCAGTGTGTATTATTTGTTAAATGAATTACACTAACAGTGTTAGACAGTGTATTACACCAAACAAACAGGGTGCGTGTGGAAGTTGACTAAGAAAAACCTCGAGAGTCTGGTTTAGACCAGCTCTACATGTATAGGGTCATGAGTTAACTTTTGTTGTGATGTGGCGCTATATAATTAAAATGTGATTGGTTGATTGATTGATCCTCAGAGAATGCTATTTTCTGCATTTTACATCATGCGAAGAATCAAACTGCATTTATTTGATATATTTCCCAGCTGCATTTTATATTATGTATTTATCTGTAGTGTTCTGTCCAGCTTGTTCTACTTCAGTTGATCTTATACATTTCTTTCCAATAGAATGCCTTTGAAATTGGATAGCCTGTACCACTGACATGTTGACCTAGCAGCAAACAGCAGCAGACAAACAATTCTCATAATAATGGCCTTGTTGTGTGTTTTTATTTTGTTTTTGTTTGTTTTTTTTGTTCTTTACACTTTCAAGTAAACACTTTCTGTTGCTCTGTAATTATTTTTCAGCTTGAAAACGTCCACCGATGTGTATGCTGGATGGGTAAGGGGGTGTATTGATCGGTGGGCAAGGGTCTGTGGCCTGATGACCAGAGCTGGGTTGCCCAGGGGAAGCTCTATAAGGAGCCTGGGAATCCATGATGTGGCTAATGCCCTGCCACTTGCTCCATCCCTCCCACCCCTCTTATCAGTCTGCCTCAACTCTTCTGTGTCCTCCCCCAGCTCCTAGTTCCACCAGTTAACACCGCCCTGGTCTGGACCCTTTCATTAAAGCTTTGTTTTTGAGAGGTTGGGGGGCTGCATGAAGGGGCTGTGGATGTCTTGCAGATGTCCTCTGTGAATAATCCGCACAAGGGAAAATCCATACTTGTCACACTGGCAGTGTGAATGTATTTTGTATGTGTGTGCGCACTCCTGTTGTGTGTCCGGCGCATGTTTGTGTGCTCTCTCTCTCTGTTCTCTTTGTCCTTGTTAATAATAACAGGGCTGAGGGCTCGCATTTCCCTCTCTGCAGGGCAGCCGTGTCATATCAGCAGTAAACAAGCTCCTTCCCTTCAGAAAGCGCTCGACAACTCTCCCTAGCCCTGGCCACTCAAGCAGAAACCTGTCCTGCACTCTTCTTTTCACTTTCCCTTTTGCTTCTCTCTCTCTCTCTCTCCCTCCCTCTCTCTTTCTTCCTACTCTTTCTAATTTCTCCTTTGCTCTTTCTCTTTCCTCTATTTTCATCAGCTGCCTTTCTCTCTTTCTTTACTCTTTTTTCACCTCTGTTTGTCCTGCCTGTTGAAAGTGTTTTCTCCATCGCCCTCTCTGTTAAGGTCAGTGTGATGAGGAGGAGGGGTGCCCCTGACAAGAAAAATCTATATGTTGTCTTCTCTTACTCCTTCTTTAAAGTTGGAGCCCAATCTTGCTGTGTTTTAATAGCTGTCAACAACATTGTCAACAACAACACAGCACATGCTGGTCGTCAGCTGGTAACTCCAGTAAGTGAGTTCAGGGGTGTGTATGTGGCTCACACATGTGTGTTTTGTGGCCTCTCTGACTGGTCATATAAATATCGTCCTTTAATGATGTCTCAGTTGCTCAGTGCAAGTGGAGGATGTTGTCAAGGAGGGAGAATAGCAAAAAGAAACCAAACCTGCTGACTTTTGTCAGACACAGGTGTTCTAACTGTGCACCAGATTAAAAATGAAAAGGGAGTGAGGCTTCCCTCAACTTGTACAGCAGTGTGACACATGCTCAACATGGAAGCTGAGTCCCTTTTTAATTTGATTTTTACCACATTTCTTACAGATGCAAGAAAACAAAGAGCTGAGGAGGGCTCATGATAAACGTCGTGAACGTCTCTGTCTCATCCAGAGCAACTACAGGACAATCAAAGACCAGCTGAAAGAGATGGACAAATCAAATGGCTTGTAAGTACATCATTTAATTTGGGCCGTTCTACCAAACTTTAAACCAACATTTAATAAGAATTCAAGAATACAAATCCTTCCAAATGGTAAATGAACTTGAATTTCTATTGCCCTAGTCCGTCACATTCACAAATGCTCTCACATTCACACACCAATGAAAAAGTCACTGGGAGTAACTTACTGAGCCCGTTTACATGCACACTAATACTTGAATCATCATTGTGAACAGTATAATGTGATATGATTTATCAGATAACAGCAGTAATCTGATTTTGAGAAATCAGATTAACACACCTGGATTTGTCCTCAATACACCAATGTCTTCCTGCATGTATACAGGTTAATCTGATTTATTTAGTTCTTTTACATCTACACATGTGTGAACGCAATTAAAATCACAGAAAATGCAAGTTATGAAGTCAAACGTGAGTGGAAGACAATAACAGAAAATTTGAGTCTACCGTCACTATGTACGTACACAGTCTGAAAAAAATCCGATAATGGACTGAAGTGTCAAAACCAGGGTTTTTGATTATCACATTTCTTAAGTGCATGTAAAAACATCAGATCTGATTGTTACAATTATCTGATTCCTCCCAGTTGTCGAATTTTTATGGTCATGTAAACAGGGACAATGTCTTGCTCAAGGATGCTTGGACATGTGGACTGGGCCCGCGGATCAAACCACCTGCCTTCTGGTTTGTGCCCCATCGTCTGAGACACAGCTGCCCTTCCATCTACTTAAACCCCAGAAATATACACAGTATATCATCAGCTTTTTCAATTAATTACTAAACCCAGTGCCCCCTCTCTCCTGGATGCATGGTTAGTAGTTTTGGAAGTGAATGTTTTTTTAGTGACAATTTTAGGTGATTGTGAGCCTCTCAAATCTGTACATGATTATTTAACATAGTTCTAAACAATTGTTTCATACAAAAAACCCCAAAGTTTTCAGTAAAACAGTTTGCAGAACACATTTCCTTAAAAGTGATGGGAACAGTCTCCTCACCATTCAACACTGAGAGGACATGGAAGGCACGGTCCCTGGGCTGACATCAGTTTGAGCCCATAGTCAAGGACACAGCCATGAAAATATCTGACAACATTTTATACATGGTATGTCAAGGTTTATAAAGATAATAGAACATAAATTAGATTTTAAAAATGATTTAAATATTTATTTTCAAATATCATTTTAAAAATAATATGTAAAATTGGGGGATTGGAACAACCTCCTCCCAACTGAATGTACCATATACATTTTCTATATGAAATTATATTAGGAGGTATTTAAAGTAGTTGACCAATTTTTAGGAAAGCTGTATGTTTTGCATACGTAAATACTTTTTAAATAGTTGTGACCCATATAGGAACATACGTACGGAGAACGGATGGGGTCAGTATGCTCCAGTTAAGGTTCTTATTGAAGGGTCAAAGAGACATGAAAAAGAAAGCAGACTGAACATGTCTCTTAGTGAGAGGATTAGTTATAGACTTGATAAATGACCCTGAAATTGAAACTGCACCTCTTTATTTCATTACTTTTCTCACGCTTCTCCACCGTTTCACTACACCCTCAAGTGTGGCGCTTTAGAGCAGCTGTAAACACTTTTACTTTTCAGAAGTGGTTGAACGACACTATGTATGATCTAGTTCTTTCCTAGTGTAACCTGACTTATAATAAATATTGTACACAGTTGACTAGATCAGTTGATGTACGCATATTACCTTGATAAAACACACAGGAGCTATGCATACACTAACTTCCAGTTTGATCTGGCAGCAGTGAGTAAGAGGTGTCTCAAAGCACATAACTCAACTTCGCCTTATGTTAAAAGCCCTTGTGAAACACTATAACTCTCTGAAACCACTCACAAATAGTCTTAGGGTCTTATTGCTCTCCACATGTTGTCTGACAAGACCTGAGTGCTGGATTTGGGAAAGTGGGAGAAATTCTGTTGCCTTTGAAAAGCTCAGAGGTTTTAAGCCGAGTCAATTTAGGCTATTTTGTGCCAAGTGTATCTGCGTCCCTTCTCCCTCAGTGTTCATTAGGATGTGAGAGCCTGAGATGGGAGGTGTCTGGTCCTGGGGGGTACAAGGCGTTTGAGAAGGCCTGTGGAGGAGGAAGGGAGGAGGGGTGAAGGCCATTTCCTGCCTCAACCTGTTATCTTGCCTAGAAACCACAGGGTTTTTACACAAAGTGAAAGATGTGTGGAAAATGTCATAAATATGATGATTCTGTTATCTCCATTGTCTCTCTCCAAGTCTCCTTTTTTTTTTTTTTTACTTGTTTCTTATACTCACCTGCATCACTGAGGCCTTTCTAAAATGTTACTAAAGGTGCATATGTTTGGTGGCCACACGGGAGCTAAGTGTTGACCCTGTCAGCTGTTTTCTCTTTGGGTTAATTAAAGAAAACAGCAGTGCAATGTGAGCCCGTGTGAAAGTGGAGTCAGTGAGAGAGCGTGTTCAGCGCTAGGCTCGACTCGGCTCATGTCAGCTCAGTGCGGCTCAACAGCATGTGTCTGAGACAGTGGGAACAAAGACAGAGAGATGAAGCGAGAGAGAGTCAACACCCATTGTGCCGCTGTTATACATTTTAGCAGGTTATCAAAAGAAGTCTGTCAAATAGTGCATTATAACCTTGATTCTGTCAGCGGAAACGTATATAATCCGTACTGGGTATAACCTATAGCCATTCAAACAGGGCTGTGTTTGGGACAAAGAGCAAAGGGGGCTCACAAATCCATAATAGGAGTTTGTTGTTTCAGTGTCAGTATATCTGTATTTCATGACTGATTTGACACAAAATTGATGCAATAGGCAGCGTTGCCCTTTTCACTCAGACCCCTCCATGGCACCAGCCAGTCACTCAATGTTATGATCCTGGCATTCATTTGGCATTAAGCCCCATCCCTAAATAGCTGTAAAACCCACTGGGGTAATGCCAGCCTGAACAAGAGACAATAGAAAATGACTTAAATACTCCCATTAGTGCTGGGAAATCAGGGCCCTAACAAGTCAGTGGGGATAGGCGTCGAGTCTCATTGCATTTTGAGCTTGTTAGGGATTTCCCAGTAGCTTCCATGCTGTGTTGTTGCCTTTTTGGAAAGATGCGGGGGGTCTGTATTGTTCACTTTTTGTGCACAGGTCCAAAAGAGTAGACTTTATGCGTCTCCTTTCCTACCTGACACACATGTGAGCTTGCTCGTAGTCACAAGTGCTACTAAATAACGCAGTAATTTCTCACTTACTATATTACTGCACAAATTTGAACTTTCCTCATCTCAAACTTTCTTTCATTAGCAAACTACTGAAATAGACAATTGGTTGCTGTACATCAAGCTGCTAAGTGACATTAGTTGCACTTGTGAAAATCAGTACCGCCCAGGAAACTACTCATAGCCAATCACCAAGCATCTTAAAGGTCCAGTGGCTTATCAGCATGCAGGGGCTGTGCAGTTTCCAGTCCCAGTGAAAACACCCTGCCATTCACCATTACTACCATATTTTCCCAAAATGGCATGAAGGAGAAGAGGAAAAGCCAACTTCTTATTTATATTAGAGAAGGGAAAAAGTTTTTTAATCAGACTGGGGATGATGGGGGTGAGCAAATAAAATTAAAGGTTATTAAAGCATCCGTACTCTGATCAAAGTTGCGCCCATAAACAGATTCCCCCTGAATCAGAGCAATTAGCCGCAGCGGTGTGGAAAAGTTCTCTCTATTTCCTTCTGCTTAATAATGGAAACTAGGATACCATAGGGGAGGAAGCACTGAGGCCTGAAGAAGATAGCTCTCTCAAGGCTCCATGTTCAACAGCTTTTAGGCCCACTGTAAACAAATTAAAATGTATAAAGCTTTACTGTGACTTAATAAAGCTTCATACACCTTTCACAAAGAATGCAGTTAATACACTGAAACAGAGCTGTGGGTAAAATATCATGTACTTTTACAGCTCAAAGCCTCCTTAAGATAGTTAAGGCTGAATTCACTGAGTATTTCCAGTAAAAGAAGTCACAGTCTATCAGTATTTGTGACTTAACATTGAAATTATCTGTTAATAGGTTTGCACTCTGAGAGACGAACCCGAGCCCGCAAATGGCACACTCACACATATGAACATACACTATGAAGAAGTTCAATGGCTTTAAATTGCTCACAGGGGCATTACTGGTATTAAATGAAAACATTTGCCGTTCCTTCGTAGCCTCCAACGCCCAGGCACCAGGGTTTAACTAGTATTAGCGTAGCGTCTCAGCATCTACATAGCCAATAATGACCACGGGAAAAAGAAGTCCTCCACCATAGCAGCGACCCTAACAATCCATTACTACACCTCTGCTTCATTGATTGAGAGAAAATGAGAACGTGTGTGTGTGTGTGTGTGTGTGTGTGTATGTATGTGTACGCGTGTCAAAAATGGTATTCTCCTCTTTTCTATTCTCTGCTGCTTTTTCAATTTGTGGATTTTTCACTAAAAGCAGTTTTATTTTGCAAATGACCAGCTAATTGGAATTGAATGTGGTGGGCTAAGGCTGATTGATGGGCGTGTACAGGGATGCAGTTGGGGGTAGTCGGACTCTGTGTGTGTGTGTCTAACATAGAAAGAGCTGAAGTTCAATCGAGGGGGCAGCTACTGAGCACAAATTGTCATTAAGTATTCATAAGTGAGGTGTAGACATTTGAATGACCTCGTTTGCGAGTGTGTTTTTGCCATTATTTACATTTGCATGGCACACAGGGAATGCTCCACTGCCCTGCCACACGGGCAGTGCCCTGGGCTTTAACAAACATGCATGCGTGTGTACATGATTTGCCACTGAAATGTCAAAGTCAAGGCTGCTCATTTGAATACTGCTAAAGATGGCTGAATAACAAAAACAGAGGGGAACTAAGGGGCCTTGTTACCCCATGTGAATTGAAGAGGCAGTAAATTAATATACAGTATAGGACCAATCATTTCCCATGTTGGTAAGTTGGCTATCGGTATGTGTGCGCATTTGTGCCATTAGGCTACCTTTTAAATATACGTATATATTGTGTACATCCAGGCCAGCTGGAAGGATGCGACGTGCAGAGCCATGGCAGCTGAGACAAGAGGACAGCGATGCAGTGTGGAATGAACTGGCCTACTTGAAAATCCTCAACAGAAAAATCACTACTGAAAAGTAAGTCGCTGCTGTTAATTTGAAATTTGCCTCACTGACATATGAGACTGTCATATACAGTACACACACACACACACACACACACACACACACACACACATATA
>JAPQRQ010000001.1:1264034-1278065 GCA_037367365.1 Apogon talboti
CTGCTTCATCCTCACTAGGGTCACAGGGTTTGCTGGAGCCTATCCCAGCCTCTTCAGGGTGAAGGCGGGGTCCACCCTGGACGAGTCGCCCCACATTTGATTAATTAGGTTTTTGCCACATTTATATGAATTGGTTTGCACACTTTCCAATAGTTTGTTCCCATGAGGTTAAGTTTCTATCACTTCCTGGTGAGTCAGTCCTGAACTCCTAAGTGAACCTTTTGAACTGTAACCTGACCTCCATCCAAACCTGTGAACCTGTGATGGAAAACTACAGCTGGTCTGTGTGAGGACTCCTCTGTGTCCAGTTCTATGTGTCGATGATCTATGAGGGCTGAATAAATCCGGTTGTCATCTGTTCTGTGTGGACATTGTTTATGGACTTAAAGCTGAACTTGTCCTTGAACTGTTTGAAGGTCCCCAAGTCAGACGATGAGTACGACCTGCGTGTTCCTAAAGACATGGCGTACATCTTCAGCGGCGCGTACGTCCCACTGAGCTGTAAACTCATTGAACAGGTGTGCACACGTGGCCGTCATGTGACCGTCAGCTCCTCTGGTGATTGGTGCATTAATGCGGGTCTCTGTGTTGCGTTCAGGTGCTGGACAGGGACGGTTGGACAGGAATGGACGAAGTGAGCCGGCTACTGAATGGACACGAGTTCGCTGTTACAGGTTAGACTGTGACACATGGACAGATCATTTATCATTATTAGTATTGCTATTATTATTATTATTATTATTATTATTATTGTCATTATTAATAATAAGAATAATATTATTATTATTACTACTACTATTATTAGTATTGCTATTATTATTATTATTATTATTATTACTATTATTATTATTATAATTATTATTATCAGTATTATCACTATTATTATTATTATTATTATTGTTATTATTATTACTATTATTATTATTATTATTATTATTATTGTTATTATTACTGCTATTATTGTAATTATTATTATTATTATTATTATTATTATTATTACTGTACCGTACCCTCTTCTTCTGATTATCCGGGTCCGGGTTGCGGAGGCAGCAGCCTCAGCAGAGGGCCCCAAACAGCCCTCTCCCCAGCCACTTCCACCAGCTCTTCCGGGGGAATCCCGAGGCGTTCCCAGGCCAGCCGGGAGATATAATCCCTCCAGCGTTATGATGTATATAACAGTCACATGTAGTCACATGTACTGAAGCTGGCTTTACAGGATTACCAAAAACTGGTATATTGTTTGTTTTCATTTGGATCCTCAATAGGAAGTTCCTAAGGGAGGAAGAAAAAGAAGAAAATAACCATATCTATGGTTATTTTAAGCTATTTTAAGTATAAACTGTTGTCACAGAACAGTTACTGTAACCTGGCATATATCATTACATAATAAAACATTATAAATTACAATATAAAAATAACATTATAAAACAGCTTATACCTAAATAGATGATTTTGGCCAATGCCTTGATAGTAAAGGACTAATCAGACACTTGTTTTTTTTATTAGCCAGCATGCAATCCTAAGATGAAAATCTTGCCTCTTTTATGTAGGCTAATCATGTCATTGTGCGCTGTACAGCTCAAAATCAGTACTTCACTCAGTATTTCACCTGTGTAAGACATCTAGTTTATGAAAGCATACTGGTATACTTTTACAGACACAGGCTAATGATATAGTTGACACCAACGTTTATTTTTGATTGAGATTTTATTCTGGTTGTAGTAGATGGCTGGCAACTAACTTCAGACAGGGTGGGCTAGAAATTTCACAGTGGGATCATATTATCTACCTCATTATGCATCTGTCTACGGCACTCCATGTCCACGCTTGTTAATTGTTGTTAAAGATGTGTTGGTAAAAAGAGGCAGGGATTATTTAGGCCCCATAAACAAAATAAACACATGCAGTGCACCCTCAGACTTAAGATGCGATACTCAGACGACATCAAAGCATAAATTAGCTAGCGATTACTGGGGAAAAAGCCTTTGAGATCATTTTCACTACAGCAGCAGTGAAAGCTCTTCTATACAGAGTGACCATTATGGACGTGAACCTCCCCAATAAGCGACATTGACTCTAATTAAGTTTAATAAAGTTTACCCTCATGTTCCCCATATTCGTCCATTTCTTTTCGTTTCATCTTGATTTGCTTAAAGGTATTAGAAGTAATGAGAGTCTTTTGCCCCCAGAACCAGAGCTCCGTTGGAGGAGGGACACATTTACTCACACCAGCACATACACACAAACAGAATGTTTTATGCATATTTTTAAAGCAAACAAGGAAGGTTTTTTCCTTCATTAATTATTTGGTCAATTAATTATTGTATTAAAAAAAACTTGCCTCACACTTAGTAATTATGAGGCAAGCTTCATTGTGACCTGACATCTTAGCTGCTTTAATAGCATGATAAAATAAGTACATTAATAATGTAGTTATTTCAAAGAAATAAATAATATCTGTGCATACTGTGTAGTAAAGAGTGCAATATGCTTGTTCCCTTAATAAAAAACATAATGTAAAATAAATATTTCTTCTTCAAAGTGTGTAAGAGAATTTTACTTATACAAATGTCTCTTCCTTTCTTATATTTAATAAATAAAATGCTCTGATATTGTTTTATTTCATATTAGGATACCCAGCAGCATCAACAAGCCTTTTAAACAGGGAATATTTTGGATATCCTAGGTTGTTTCCACCAGTGGTTAATACTTGAATCCCCATTTACCTCTCATATCATTGGCCTGTGGCTCGAGCATCTAACTCTTTAAGACTCACCGTTGTTGCTGCCCTTGCATCGCCAGTAGCTAAAAAGCAGCACTGAGCCATATAAACTCCACCAGTCACCAATTCTGCTGACAGCAGTGACTTATCCACCCAAACTCCCACCATGAATGAGTAGCCCTCTAGCATGAATTTAACCATAGGGGAATCCCCCCCACACCCCAAAAACAAGACTCTTTCCCCAGCCATAAAAAATGCCAGAGGTGTTTTTGCTTTCTCACCCTATTCCCTGCTCCCTTCTGCGTGTTTTTATGCAAGAAACCAAGACGAGGCCGGGATGTGAAAACACAATGGCTGCAGCAGATGATGATGAGCTGTACACCCTTGTGGATGAAGGCTGGAAGTATGTGCTCTAAGCTGTGTTAGGTGGAGCCCAGGTAGAGACAAGATCAAATGACAAGAAATGGATAGCTCAAGGCTGAAGTTGTTGCACTGCATAAAAGAGAAAAGGCTTTTTAAAAAAATGGGTTCAAAAGGGCGACGTGAGACACAGACTTACTTTTTAGACCACATCATTACCAAACAGAACACCTGTCTGCTGCCTTTAGTTTGGTTTCTACTGACTAACTTCTTCTGCTTTTTATTGTTGCTGAATCTTATTTTACTGTAGGTAAAATAGCAAGTTGAGAATTTAAAATGGACTAGTTTGGTTTATCGACCAGGGGATGTATTTATAAAGATTCTCAAGAAAGCATTGGTCTTAATGAGGAAATTATAAGAAAATTCTCAGGACTGTGGGTATGGTTTAAACAATTCCCTATGAAGATAAGAGTAGATCCTAGTAAAGGCAGGTTATTCACAAAGCATCTTAACCCTTGACAGAGCTCTTAAGGTGAGAAACTGTTTGCTGTAGGAAGGAGGCCTTTTAAGAGGCTGAAGAGTCTCACAAGCAGAGCAGAAAAACCAGGAAAGTCAAGAGTTTGAGTTAATATAGTTAATGAAAACCACCACTAGACCTGCAGTTAAAATGTTGTATATTGAAATAAAACAACAACTGTTTTTAAAAGCTAAATGAATTTAAAACTATGAATAATGCAACAATGCAAATGAATTAAAATAACATAGAATTGTGTCTCCTTGAATTTCCCCAGTGTTAATGGTTCATGGTGTAAAACAATAAAATGGCTTTGCACAGTTTGGGACATTTGATAACATTTGAATGGTTTTTTAATCAAATTTGACTTTTTCAAGGCCTTCATTTTGAAAAACTCACATTATCTAACATAAAAAACTGAACAAACTCTGGGCAGTTCTTTTAAAAAAAAAAAGAAAAGAAAGTTAAACTACTTATGAACTTGTAGTCCTATTGATTTCACAATGCTGATCTTTTGGATGTGACCAACCAATCACACCTTTCAAGAGAACATGTCATACCTAACAATGGGGTTGACCCCACCTTCTCACTGGCATAAAAGTTTTTGTCTGTTTTGTGTTCAGAGATTGGCCAAAGAGTTTTCCTAAATCACTACTAAGCTCAAATTCCAAAGTTTTTACCTGAAGGTCGGAGGATTCGCAGAATCTTTACAACTATGCCCTTAATTAGACTCTGCATGAGGCTGTTTTGTAGAAACCTTTTTCCCACTACGATAGCTAAGATGTGACATAAATTATATAAATTGCAAATTACTTGAAGAAGTTTATGGAGAAAATGCTGGGAATTAGTTTTGGAATCAGAAGTTTCAATATGATACATATTCTCTAAGCTGAGATTTAACTCAAAACAGCCTTTCAGTCTCTCAATACTGGCCAAAATACTAAGTATCTATTTATCAAATGAATTACACCCAAAATATGAATGAGACTATAAAGGAGAACTCAGCATCCAGCAGATTATGAGCAATCAGCAATGAGAGCATAAAACACTACATAGTCTACAGTTGAAATATATGCTTGTATCATTTGTCTTCATTCATCACATTAACCAAAAGCTTTGATAGATACTTTATTTTAACAAATAAACCCAATAGTAATTTAAAACGCGTGGCTCTGATAATGAGCAGAGGTGTGATTAACATAATCAAAATAAAAGCTGCCTCCCAAATACACACACAGGAGGTGATACTGTCCTGCATGTTGGTTAAGAATAATATACATTTCTGCTTTAAATTAATGCATTCAAAAAAAACTGATAAACTACTGTGATATACTATGATGCTATAATCTGGTATTGAGGGTTTCAAAAATTTATTTTCAATAAATGTGCTTATTAATGCTTCACAAGGTTTAAACTGACACAGTGGTATCACAAGTCACTTTTTTTTTGTCCATTTTACTCTAATTCCATTCAGTTGATTTTGCATATGATGTTCTACGTCTACAAAGGTTTTGCAGTGAAAGCCTTGCTAAAAAGTATGTTTTTCTGTTCAGAGAGATGGGCTTTAACTTTCATTTACATGTTGAATTTGTTGAAACAATTCAGTGACTTTAATGGGGCAGACAGGAACAGACCAAAATGGGCCATCCATCTTACAAAAATATAACCAGTTATAACCGTTATATCAAAAAGGGGGGTGGGGGTGTCAGTAAAATCCTGTTGGTTTAGTGTGTGATATTTAGTGACAGTGAAATTGCAGATTCCATCTAACTTAGTAAGCTCTGGCTATTTTCTGTGGTAGCTGTAAAAAAAATTTATAAATTGAAGTCCCTCATTAGCGCTAGTTTTTGTTTTTGGTCTGTGTGGACTCTGGACTAATGACTGACATAGTATGTGACAGTGATGGATCCTAATGCGTGATGCCACATGCTATAAAATGGGAGAAAACGAAGAACAGGAAGGCCGTTTGGAGATGCTTTAGATATATGATCCTGCAACATGGCCGAGTCCATGAACCATGGCCTCCTCCCCATGTAGATAGAAATGATTCGTTATAAGGTTACAAATATTCTACAGCCCATATTTTTTGTGATTACACTCTAATGAAAATTTAAATGTAAATATGTTATTCTAGTTTGGAATTGAGATGCTCTTAGGTCCTTAACAAAATCTCTGTAATTTTCCTATCTATGGCAGACCGTGTCCCACTCTGCACCACCAATACTCTGACTGTTACTGAACAAGGATGCGATAGTCTTCCATCTCCAGAATGTTATGATGTGAAACTGGAGGCCCATGGCCAATCTGCAATCTAATCCCTTCCTTATCCAACAAAGTATGCTTATCCTTCAACAAAATTGAATGTTTTGCATATGAACTTTGGTTTGGCGTCAATACCATCAGCATCTGAAAAGGCATAAAAGAGAAACATGAGATGGAACAGGCTCCCTCCACATACTGCATGTTTCAGCTCATTTGTCCCATTAACAGCCTGGACACATAAGGCAGTGCCGGTGCTTCATCGACTTGAGTTCATTTATGGAGGAAAATCTATAGAGAAGGGACACATATCCATCTGCTTCCTCACCTCTCCTCAGGGAGAGTCATTTGTGTACTTATTTAAGCTGCAGTCAGCCATTAGACCAGACCTCTACTGGACTGGGCTAAACAGATAATTACATTCTATCTCTGTGCCATGGTGATAACTTACCTAAGCCGTTGTCTCTTGGCATATGAGAAAAACTACATGTATTAGTTGATGATGCAAAACTATTTGTTGAATTAGCTTCTAGTTTGAGTTACCTGCCATTGTAGTCTACCACAGCTGCACATGCCCTGTTACTTTTCAGAGGATCACATGCTGCTTTGCATGGTTTACAAAGTCAGTCATAAGGAAGACCTACTGTACTGTTGTAATGAGGTTAACTGAGGGGAGAATGCCACTACAGTAGCAGGAGCTTGTTTCTAGTGTTTCTCTCTGACTCTGAGGAGCAGAGGGGAAGGAAATTAGGTGTGTGTTTCAGGTGTGGGTGTCTCTGTGGGGATGTGTGTATCCTCAGTAGAATTCAGTTGGGGTCCTAATAATAACTTGAAAGTGCAAAGTCTCGAGCATGGCTCCACATAATTAGCCTTTAGCAGGAATCAAGCTAATTGCGGAGAGGTAATTGGGCACACTTTCCAGTCTGTTTCTGTGTTATGATACACACACTGCACTCTCCTACCTTGGCGTTTCATGTAGCTTGTCACTTTGATTTCCTGATAATTTAAAAAGCATTTTAATTAGTTCATTTCTTTGTCATGTCATCGTCTTTCATTGTGAAAAGGAAAACTGGTGTATACAGTAATATAGCCCTCAGTGGGTAGAGTAATATTTGTGGAGATTTAACATACTTATTATAAAATTACTGTTTTTTTTTTATTTTTTATTTTTTATTTTTGTCAATCCCTAAATAATGTGTATAATTGCAGGGTTAGCCTGGAAGAGGAGTTGGACATGTTACGAGTTCAGGCTGCTATGGACCGGGCTACAGTCAAGGAGCTCCATGTATGTCTTGCGAATGAACATCAAGGTGAGACTTTTCTCTTTGTACTTTGTAGACTCTTTCAAAAATTCATTTTAGTTTCTCATTATCAAGAATACTCTCTCAGTCGTGACATAGTTGTGACCCTTGTGTCAAGGCAAGATCATGCTTCTCCCTTATGAACAGTCTATCCATATATCAAAAAAATTTGAGATACTGATAAGGATGATCTTGGCTAATTATCTGCTTTTTCTTGGTTCAAACGTTTTTATTTACTATACTATCTGCCTTTAAAAATTCAATGTCAGTCAACCCGTAGTAAATTGTGGCTGAAATTCTTCTCACTTTGCACAAAAAGGTCCTCTCCCAACAGCTAATGCCTAGCTGAACAGGTGACAGAGCAAACTAATACTAGCATTACTAGACTAACATGGCTCATATCTGTCAGTAACTGCTTAGTTTCACAATAGAGCCAGGTTTGCCAGAGCATGTTATTTTCTGCTCCACAAACAAGCTTCACTACCACAGATGACCGCCAACCCTACTAGCAAGTCGTAGCCACCATAATAGCAAGGTCATCATAACAGCAGTTCGGGGGGGGGGGGGAGACGACAAACACACACACACACACACAAATTACTGTTACTTGTCTTGCCCAAACAAGCAAGCCACACCAAGTGTCTCTAACATGGGAAATGGCAAATTGCTATTCAAAGTGTATCAATGGTATTTGCAGAATTTCATGTTTAGACACACTCACAATGTGTACATAAGGGGCCTCAGGCTGCAACACGCCCAAGTGGCAAAATGCTCTCATCATTAACTTGCAGAAGAGGGAAAGATGGCTGACACTGCTCATGAATGGAGAGAAATGAGATGTTCTGGATGAGAGCGTTGACCCAGCTGGTTTCCTTGGCACTGCTGTTGCCACCATCCAATGGCATTATGAGGGGAAAAGAGAAAGCGGGAGAAACTCTGCCGTTGTATGAAGGATGCACCCACAGTCCTGCCTACTCCTCACGTTTGTACAGATCACAAGTCGACCAGCTGCTGCATCAACATTCAGAATCTCACACCGTCCAACTTCCCAGTCACCACTTGCCAAGGAAACAGATTCTACTGCTGCTTAGAGTGGTTCAGTGACCACTACTACAGCCGAGTATTTGGATTTCTTGAAGAAGCAGACAGCCTAGGATTCCCCAAGGGGAAATTAGAGTCGTCTGAGCCCATTGTACCTGACTGCACCCCCCTGTGGTGCTCTGTCCTCATTTAACCAGAGGAGCTTCCAGAGCCCTTTTAAAGGATGTATCTATTAAAGACGCAGCAGCAAGCAGCAACTTGAAGCTTTGCAAAGTTTTGTCGGCTTGATGTCACTACAGTGTGCGTTTAGATTAATTAAAGAATATAAGTGAGGCGCGTCACCAGTTTGTCATCCTTCAGCACAAGATACTGTATGCTTTTCATAGACATTTGACACTGTGTTGACTCCTTTTACAGTGGAGGAGCTTGGCAAATGGAAACACCTGCCAAACGCCGTTGGGTAGAGTAGTGATGTAGAGGGCTCTTAGGAGAATATGTTCCCCACAATGCACCTCTCTTGAGTTATTAGAGAACAGGTTTTACAAAATATGGTACCTCAAACAACTTAAGACAGAATGCATTACTACCCTAGTAGGCTTAATTCTTTAAAGTCACCTTGTAAATGTTTCTGTCTTTTTCTTTCTTTCTCCAATGGTTTGGAAATACTTTTGCCCAAATTTAGTTTGAAGCAATGATCCCCCTTTTATTTAATCCACTTTTTTTTTCTCTGCGTACAATATCAAACCAAGGATGTTGCCACAGGCGTAGACTACAAAGATTTCAAACAACATTGAACATACCACCCATAATGGTAAAAGAGCATGCATGTTCAACATGGCAGCATCTTTAAGCTATGCTTTTTCCTTTGGCCTGAGTGGATGTGTGCGCAGAATTAATAAGATAACTCCCAGTGGACTTAATAGGACAACTCAATTAAGACTTTATCAACTTGAAAATTGATTAGGAGATCAAGTGGTGTTCGTCTTATCATTCTCAATGTTAAAAAGCACTTCACTTTTAATCCAATCTGCAACCTTTTGTCAAACACTGACCACTACAACCAGTGTCGTTAATTAACTAGTTCAATAACAAATCTGTCCTCGATCGCTTTAATTTACTTCACAACCAATGATTGTGTCAGTTGAAGATGCAAGCGTTTGATTTAAAGGATGGCACTAATTAAAATTGTGGATTGTCTTCTATTGACAGCCTTGTCAGGGAATACTAGGAAATACACCCATTTGAGAGAACATGTGAGGCACTAATTGTAAATGTTACACTAGAGCCTGAGAGCTTTTACACTGTAATTTCATGGGTAGGGCAGCTAACCTTAATCTAGTATGACTGAATTTCAGAAGCATTAATTTTGTTTAAAATTTTTTTTTTAAAATTCAGAAAGTAAATGTTTGTCTGTGCTCTTAACACTCTCCTTAACTACGATAAAGGCCTGGTAACTCCTCATTTAGGGATAACATAATGGGCATTATTTACCTGAAACCATTGTCATCATGTGCACAGTACGATACAAAACTAGCCATAAAAATAGACATAACAATTCAACTCAATTGAATATTGTTGATTGCTGCAGGTAAACCAAGTAAGCTTGAGTTTGTAAGTTTGCTTAAGCTAATTATCAGAGAAAAAAATGTGGACGGCCACAACATTTACTCCCGAAGAACCTCTGTGACGCGATCAAAGGGGCGGAGGGTTGAAGTGCTTACACCAGGATCACACTAACGAAAGGCAGCAGATGAAAGGAACAGGGCCTTTGTGCTGCGGCCCATGAGGAGACGTGGGAGGGACGTTAATGTATGCCGCAGTGCCAGGACCTCCTCCAACTGAGGGTGACTAGGGAGCCACCACGTCTTTTTATCAAGGTAGTGCCGAGGTGCCAACTCCCAAGCCACCAGTATTGGAGCTGGATAATTGTCTCCCAACCTGGTTATGTACCCAGTGAACACGGCAGCCCTCCTGTCCTATTTGGTGCTCTGTCTGATTGGATGTGACATGCTGGGGAGACAAAAGAGCAGGCTAATTCAAAGTAACAAACTTCCCTGGGCAAAGTGTCAAATGCAAAGCAAGGGAGCAGCAGCTCCTCAAACATAGCCCTTTCTTTTGCTCTCTCCTTCTATGGCCTCTTTCCTGCCACATTCTCCAAAAGATCAACTGACCTGAGAAGTCAAGGTCCTGAATGTTTAATTTTTCCAGCTTCATTGTACAAATTATTTTGGTCATACTGTCATGAATGTTTAACAGAAAAGAAAGAAAGGTAAAAAAAAAAATTAAAAAAGTTTTATATTGTTTTCTGTTGCACTGAGGTGAGAAGGAAAGGTACTTCTAGTTTCTGAGGTATATATATGTGTGGGAAACAGTGACACAGAGGTCTGATATGTGCTGTGTGAGCACATATTAATGTGTGCGCACTAAATCCCTAAACACTTGGACTACTGCATGCATCCTGTTGTTATCATAAAACCTAAATCATATCTTTGCCAAGGCCACTATTGAAGTTCTTGGAATAAAGCAGCATTTTAGTCTGCAGAGATTAGCCATCCATTGGGGAAACATAGTGGACTACAAAGCAGTGCAGCCTGGGGCTGTGTGTTCACAAGGGATTCAAGCACTTCTCTTCGTTTGTTTAAGATCCCCAGAGAGAAGTTGCACATTGCATGTAACACTGTGTGCTTTTGAACACTGTTTTTCTATTTCCTAGTGGACTACTAAATAAAACACCATATTGTTAATCGAATGGAAAAAACACTTCTTAATAAGAGATTTGAAACAGGGTTCAGAATTTTTTGCAGTAAAAATTTTAAGTCCCTGAAAACAGCACTAGTCCTTTTGCTTTCCTTCTGATTGGACTGACAAAAGAAGCAAGAAAAGAAACTGGACCTTAGGAAGGAAATTACGCCTTAGTAATGCTAATTGATTTAATGTACCCACTTTATTATCATTCTATTGATTGAGCAGCCTGAGTTTGACACATTATGTCACAATAATGAGCTTTGTTCCCTTGTGCAGAATTGCTTCACAAAGTGGTAAAGAGACCCCGGGTCAAAAGCAGCACTCCAAAAAAGCCTTCTATTTCTTCTGAGCGAATGGAAGAGTCATTTAAAAAGGTACAGTACTATGCCATCACTAAGTGTTCTTTGTCATCACCAATAAAAGAAACCCGACAGAGACATAACTACAGCACAATGCCTTTCAGACTTTTTGGTGTGAATTTTTCAGTGATGAGTTAACAGTGGCAGATTTTCCATTGGTCAAAGCTACAAGTGTAAGCAGTCATTTTCAAGTGAAGTGTGAAGTGTCAGAAATTAGTTTCCCATTTTGAAATTGCTTCAGACAACTACAAATAATAAGTGGGATAAAGAAAAGGAAAGTAGAGGTAGGCGATAAAATGATCACACAGACATTACAATCATAGATATTGCCATGCCAAATCAAACCACAGATACTTTTCTAGTAGTCATTCATGCTGACTGTCATCAGAAGATTGGTCGACTGAGATGTCATTCTCTACTATCTATAAAAACAAATATTTGACTTTTTAAATGATGCCACTTATGTGTCTTTGTTATCCCTTTAATTATCTACTAACCTTAGGTATTAAACACTATTTTAATACCAAAATAGTCATCATGGAAATTGGCATATCTTTATTAAAAATAGAGACATTAAAGCTGTGGTTCAGTACATTTCAAAGGTGAGATGAAAGATCACAGTTCAAACCTTGGATCATATTGTGATGAAAAACATTGTGACATGATCTTTTTGACAGATCACCCACCCCAAGGTGTCACCCAAAAATCACTAGATTACCATAATTTTTTGGATTGAAGCTGTTAGTAGATAATACTCTTTTGTACACCCATGCTATTTAAAGCCCCTCTTGCATTAGATTATAGCCCCCCCCCCCGTCTGCTTTCAGGGCAGTGAATCATCAAGAATACAGATAGGCATCTAATTTTGTTTGAAAGGTACCAGGCTTCACCAGCAGTCAGAGTGAGAACCAAATACAGGGGAAAAATCGCCCGGAGGCACAAACCCAGCAGGCATCCAATGTTCGCTTAAACAGTCTCCACCAAAGAGCTAACAAATAGACTAAGTGCTCCTGGTTTTCTGTCTAGTTAGGGGTGATCAAGGTAAAGTGGTGCCAGTCAGATGGCCATAACTTTGCCAGGCAGAGGGTGTCACCCCCCTCAGTGGTTCAAGCATCCACAGAGCACATACACCCAGGAGAAAATGTCTGTTACTAGAAACCACTCCATGCATGCTACCACACAGGTTAAATGAGAGCCGTTCTCACTAGTAATTTCCCCTATGCAGAATTCTCCAGAACAGAAGGGTACCGGTTAGTGGACAAGCAATGAAAGAGCAGCACATTTAAGATTTCAGCATGTCTGCAAGGTTCCTAAAACAGTCTTAAAGGCTCATTATGTAGTGTATGTGAATGTATGCAATGCCTGTGCGCTTAAAATATGATTTACATAGGTTTTACAAACATATTAGATTTCGTGGTTGAAAATAGTTTGAAGCCTCTACAAATGCTCAAATTTGTGTGTAAAGGCATTAGAGTTGCATAGCGAGTTGCATAAAAACCCACAGCAAACACTTGGCATTACCCAATATTTTTCTGGCTCCATAACACTCTTACAAAGTCTTAAATTTAAGTTATTGAAACCTGCAGAAACCCTTTTATGTTAAAAATGATGCATATGCATGGGTAAAAATCTGACTATATTGTACCACTGAGACCCCATATCTTTGGTTCCTTCAGATTGAGCTGCTGGAACGGAGGATGATGTCCCTGGAGGAGGAGACGGAGAAGCTGAGAGAAGAAAAAGAGCAGCTACTTGAGGCCAATGAAGATTTGGCCCACAACTGCTGCAGACTCCAAACCTCCCTGGAACATTTGCGAACCCAGGAAGCTTTCCGTTCAGAGGCAGCCCAGGCCCAGGCCCTGGCTCAGGGGGAAAGGCATCGCAGCGAGATCATGGCTCTAGAAGGCCGACTGGCTGCCTCCCAAAAACAAGCTACCGAGCTTCATCACAAGTTGCTAAAGCTGAGACAAGAGCTGGGGATTCTCCGAGCAGCCAGGGACTTCTATAGGAATCGTGCAGCAGGGCCATCACGGGCTGGCGGGATTGCTAATAACATTAGCAGCAAGGTCAAATTCAAAACAGCCAAGCGCAGAGGTCCGATACACCAGCGCAGCCACCGAACAGTCAGTCCCAATCAAGCCATCAGCTGGCAATGCCGCAGCCCCAGTCCCTCCAAGGATGAGTGGGAGGACATGAGCGCAGATAGGTAATGATACACACACACAACGATGCACTTATTCACACTGCCTCCCGCCTCATTATTTTTAGGTAGGTGGATTTGAGAGGGTGGGCTGGATGAATTGTGGGGGGCCCACGCAGCATCGAGGGGACAACGCGCATATGCAAAGCATAAGCAAATGGGTGATTGAATTTCATCGTCTGTCTAGTTGGTATTCAGAAGCCAAAAGAAGAATGTGAGCAAGGGTGATAGAAAGAAGGAGAGAGGAGGGGGAAACTACTGTCAGATCCTTTGAAATATCCTGGGACGCCTTGCTTGGAGCTTATTGACTGAAATTTGCATGCAAAATTAGCCACCTCTCCACACAAAGTTGAACCAATGCCAGAAAAGCCAAGGGATAAGGGGGCCGCCAAAGCCTTGATACCTTCCAGTGATGCCATTTTCATGCACTAGTCACGCTACCTCGAAATTGACAGTTTGGCAGTTTGATTTAATTTACTGGTCCTTTGCATATTCACTAACCCCCCCCTTGACAGCACTAAGGATCCCCC
>JAPQRQ010000001.1:1280157-1305383 GCA_037367365.1 Apogon talboti
ACATGTGATGCAGAAACTCTCCTCGAAACTTGATCTGAATTTATACAAGTATTATATTCATCACCACCAGTCATATCAGCTTAACGTCCCATACCAACAACATCCAAAAATTTAAATCGCCATTTTTCTATTGAAAACCACTTCCTAATTTCCCACTTGGATAAAAGTTATTCTTTTAGCAGCCAAAAATGCTGTGCCAGCTATTTTCCAGTCTCTTTTGGACTTCAACTGTGTAGCCCTATGCCCTAACAAACAAACAGCAGGACAAGAGGAAAGCGCTATGTTCAGTATTGAATGAACCATTTCTGTCCAGATGGACTTCACCACCAGATGAGGCCACAACAGATGAATCAAAGTTCTCACTTGACTACAATCATGTCAGCAGAGATCAGAGGAGCTCTATTTGAGTTTGGATGGAGTAATATATGCTCTGTGAAGGATCTTCATTTGTATAATTCTGAATCTGACAGACTTAGAAATTACTACAGGGCCTCTCCACATTCTTTCCCAATCTGTTGGAGAGTGTGGAACCCTAAGTCTTGTTCCCACTGGGGCTGAGTCTGAATGTTAGGGTTGGAGGAGCACTGAATCAAGATCTTATACACACCTGAGACCATACATCTGTGTAATGCTGAAGATCTACATTTTTAAATCGGCCTCAGTATTGTTATCAAAATATTCTTTTGGAGTTTTGTAAAAAATTTCTTTTAATTGTGCATGCTATAAATAAGATTTATATTCAGCATGTATCTCCTACTAGCATCCTCAGAGGATTGAATCTCTCTATCTTGAATTATTTGCAAAATCCTGTAATTTTTATCTATTGCCATACATGGTTTAACAGGAGATTTCCTGATAGTTTAATTTTGTATTGTGCCATATTGAGCTAGGTGCCTTTTACTAGCCCTAGCACCTAACTTGGTGCAGTGCGATCACAAAAATGAATGCTTTTTAACCAGTGCATGAGGGCAGAGAAAGATGACACAAAGATGCACAAGAAATCACAACCTTGCCTATTGTATTAAACGTCTCTTTAAGTTAATAATAACTTACTGATTTGTAACTTTTTGACACAACCCGCCCTAACCCATGATGTTACATGCCTAGCCCCTAATTCAATCCACAGGTTATAGGTTGACCAAATTCTTTTGAAACATGTTCCCTTGTTCTCTTTCACTTGTGTTTGACCAAAATAAGTTCACATTTGGCCACTAAATATACACAATCTTCTATAGTATATATGCACATGTATTCCACACACAGACACACATTCCCTGTATCACCATAACATGCCAGCACAGCATTTTAGCTATATACTGTATGTAAACCCTGGAGACAGTTTTCATAGCCTGTGCATACAGTTCTAATAATTGCTGTTGAAGCTATAAACAAGTGAGAACACAGTAGTATGCTGAGTACAGTGTTTGTACATTTAAGTATGTGTGTGTCACATAATTAAAGTATGTTTAAGTGAATAACCGTATTAATCTGTAATTTTAGTCTTGCATAGCTGTGTCACCTGCATAAAGCACATAATTTTTCATTAAATGCGTGCAGTCATCGCCTCCGTGTCGATGATTAGTGGTCCTCTCCAGTCCCTGTGCCCCTTCCAGGCCAGGTTTAACCCTAACTAGCCCCCCAGCCCTGTCATGTTCCAGTTAGATCCTCTCTCTCTGTGGTCTTTACCTCTGCTGCTTCTCCCAGGCCCCACCTTAATAAACCCGCCAGCGTAAATGTCAGTGGCTTCCACCTTCACGTCAAAGGTCACTGTCAATAAACCTGTGTGTGTGAATGTGTATGTTTGTGTGTCTCAGGAAGCCCTTACCGTGTGTCCATCAGATGTAACTTTGCTTGGCTCCGCTCAGCCGTGCCTCTCACACACGTCTGTCACACACAGAGGGCTAATGAAGGCCACAGCCGCTCTCATACATGTTGATGCATTCACCATCAGCACCAGACACTGCAGCTTTTCACTTAATTTACACCCACATTTACACTTCCAGCTCAGAAATTGGATGGGACATTGATTTTCTGTTGGAAGGAGGGGGTGGGGGGTACACATATTTTTGCTTGATGTCAACTAAATCAACCATAAAAGGTAAATTGGATTTTTGTCCAAGGGTGGTACTTTCAGAACCAGGGTTGTGGGTTCAACTTCTGGCCTGTGAAAACCTTTCTTACCTTTCTTTACAGTGACAGCGGTGAAGAATACTCTGACAGTCTCAATGGTGTTCCTTCAAGGACAACCACTCACAGAAACCAAGCTAACAGAAAGGTTCGTTTTCCCTCATGCTTTTAATCATATTTGGGAAAAAAAAATGTCTCTTATCAGATGTTAATTTTGGGGTAGCATGCGTAGTTTGATGCAAATAATTTTTAATAGTAATGCCTTAATTAGGTTTAGGACAGTATGTAATTACTTGGGTGTATCTGTGTGCAGTTTAAGTGCAATATTTGCAAGATCAGACACTACAGGTTGGTTATTTTTTACTTTATTCTAATACTGTAAGATTTCCCGAAGTCTCCAATGTAGAGGTACAAGTAATATTAGACCAGAAATGTAGATTATTGAATTATTATAAAGTATTTGTGTTTATAAAAGGTGAAGCATACAATGATGGATTATGGTGCAGTACAATGAGAAAGCATTGTTGTTCTTAAGAAATTAACAACCGACCAATAAGGGAAACTTGTGATGATGCTCTTTGGATGTTATTTTCAAAAACGGTATTTGCAGCCACAATTTATAAATTCATCCACTAATTATGACAAAATAGCAGTTTAACAGGATGAAATGATATAATGAAATTCTATCATGACATTTTATATCCAAAAGATCAAAGGTTAACTTCACCGCAACATCATAGTGTTTTACCACAATCCTTGGTAAAAGAGTATATGTGAAAACAAAGCGTTTCTCAGTGGAAATTATTTACTGAATACCTTATAGTCATTTATTTTTGCAAGTAAATACACTTTATTATTGTCCTTCACAGTTACTATAATATGATGATTATATTACCTGGCCAGACATAGATAGAAATTGCAACTTTGATTGTTAGTGGAGGTGTACAACCATAAGGCGTTACTTGTCATGCAGTAATTTATGTAAATATCCTCAATAGTTGCGTTATAAGAAAGTAAATATTTGTTACAGATTTCGACCTTTGTGCTAAGAAGAGTAGACATGACATTTTTTATTAATATTAAAATGTATTTCGTACATATTATGTACACTGCTGCAATTTGATATGCAGTACGTATGAATTCATTTGAGCTGCCTGCAGACATCCTAAGGGCAAATAAATGAACATGGGCTGAATCAGCTCTCTCTATAGGTACTATATCACTAAGGCTTGTGTAAGAGGCACTGGATAATGAGCATTGAGTGCTTTTGTAATATTATTTGTGTGGTTTGTCCATGACTCGCTGTACATCTCTCACCTTAGTTTGTGTCGTCACTAAGGCTTCCCAATGTGTGCTGTCGGTGCTCCTTCTTGTCTGTCTCTTTTCAACACCATGAAATCAATAGGCCTAGACCCTTGCACTTGTCCACATCAAACCGTTTCTCAGCAGGACATGGCAGCTGCAAACCCCAGAGAGATATGTCCGTCAAGACAAGAGAAAAGAGGGAGACCTTTAAAGGTAGCCTGCTTTTCGCTCTCTTTTCTCTCTCATTTCTCAAGGAGGTAAGCAAGGATGGTAGAATGTGGAGAGGAAGAGAAGGTTGTTGTTTCACATGTAGACAGGGAGCTGTCAGGACCCTCACTCTTGGAGCAGATCCCCTTTAGTTTCTTCACTCCTGCTGGACTAAATGTGCCCATCAGCTACTCTCAGGCTCATTGCTATGACAGCCCCGGCCCTGCACGGTGTACCATGTCACAAAGCAGAGGGGTTCATCGCTTCTATCCTCTCTGCAAAGCACCGTGTGATCAAACCTGGCACTGATCAAATCCTACCTGACCTCCATACAAAGGAAACAGGCAGAGAGGAAGGAGGGTGCCGTGGGGTTTCTTTGATGTCACTACAAACGCTGGTGCAGTTGGGAGATGTCACACGTACGCACGTAGAAGCGCAACTGGCTGTACGCTCACACACATGCATGCACACATGTCACAGGAATGAATCAGGGCTTTTAGACAGTGATTGAACAAAGGCAGCATTTGCAAGCATCTGTCAGGAGTAATATCCGTGCTGAGAAGTGTTCAAGTTGAAGTCGGTTGAACACGCTCAGGTGAATTATTAAAGCACAGGGTGATTTGTCTTGTCGCGTTAAACAGCGCGCACTCTGTGATCATAGTGTCATTATCAGCTGCTTTTCGAGACGTGCAACATGTCAACCAGTTGTGTTACATTAAACACCTGCTTTTCATCAGTCAGACTTTTCTCCCCTTGCAGTCCTACAGGTGTGCACTGATTTCAAACATCGAAACATCACCAGAAGCAGAATCTACCAGAAAGCAACCTGATGTTCCGGCCCAAGGTAGCATAAGTTTTTCTATTTCACATCCATGCAAAACTACAAAAACCTAATCGACTATTAATTGAAGCAGGAAGAACATTCAATGTATGCACATGCTGTTGATCAGAAACAAGTATTTCAGAAGTTAACAAGCTTCTTTTTTTTTCAGAACTTGACGCTCCTGAATTATTTAGAAAATGAAAATGTTCATCTTTCAAGTTGTTAAATATATCACAGTTTTCACTTGTGCATACACAAAGACACTTTTACATACCACTATTTCCCAGCAGTTGCTTCTAAATGGGGAATTGGAGTCTTTCTAGGTACTTGTCAACTCTGAGGTGCCTGTATGTACTTCCTCCTGTTAGACGATAAACAGCATGAGCCCAGGGAACATGGGAAGAGAGGAGAGAAAAGGAGGTGGAGGAGTAAGAAGATGTTGACGAAGACCCAGCACTGCTCCTCCTCTTCTCTGCAGCAGCGCATCGAATCCCTACAGCGTCACATTGACATACTGCGAAGTGCCAGGAAAGACGCTGTTCTATCAGCCAGAGAGCTGCATAGGGCCAATGAGAAGATTACGGCACAGCTCAACTCCCTCACCGAGAAACTCTGCAGCAGCAAGCAGCTCACACAGGTATAGAAACTTGGGGAAAAACAGGCAGATGAGTAAAGAGGGGAACCAGTTGTAAGGATGTGGAAGTTTCTTTATTTTTTTTGTCTTTGTCTCTCTTTTTGTGGTTCTTTTGTACTTGCTGAGGGCTGAGAGTGCAGCAGTAGCAGGTCCTTTGCCCTTATCATGCTTAATAAGTGTGGCTGACAGGCCCACTCTTGCCTGTGGAGGTCAGCGCCGTGGAGCAGAAGAGAGGAGCAGATTCTCTCTTACTCTGCCTCTGCTGTTGTCTTCTCCTGCTGAATGTTTCAACAAGCTCCACAACAATCTGTGTCACTCCCACTATTTCTTCAAATTTATGTGCTCACGTGCACAGACACACACGGTGACTGGTTTTCATCACATCCACTGCCACACACCCATTTAGTTATTTAGTACCTGCCTCCAGGTAGAAAACTCTTATAGTTGGTTCAGACTATAAATAAAACACTAAGCACTTTGGCCCCTAAACAGTATCTTTCCTGTCCTTGTACACACCAACATGAACACACAAACACAGACACACAATTGCAGTAACACCTAGACAGACACAGTCGTTAATTCAGACAGGAGACTTCTTTTCTGACATGGCTGTAGCCAGCAAAGACCCACTGGACAGCTGATTAGGTGCATCTCTCTGAGTGTGTGTCTGTATATTTACTGTGTAGAATAGTACAGCTACAGTACACTGGACTTGTACACACAGGTCAGAGTGCAGGCTACATATTGTTTCTACCCTGGAAGTGGCCCTTGTGCTCCCACCCAGGCATCTGACTGCAGAGGCCTGACGAGACCTCAGACACAGCAGTAAAGGCACACGTGTATGCACATACACACACCGCTGTGTCAATGAGTGGACAGAACAAGGGATTGTTGTCTTCCTGTTTGTTTCCACTTTCCTCCTGCAGTATTAATGCCACTCCACCGGAGAAAGTCTGCAGCAGGCTGACTGGCCAAAGCCAGGTCTTGTTGCCCTCTCTGGAAAGGGCAAGAGGTGATGGACTTTGGGCTTGTTCCAGCCGGTCCTGGCCAACTCTCCAACTAAAACTCTCTGCTGGTAATTGGCTTAGGACAGCCTCCACAGGGGCCATCATGTGAGAAGTAGCATGGCAGTTTCACAGAAAGTTGTTTGTGTTGCTCTGTCTCCAAATCCTTAGGTCATTCTGTCCTTCCCTCACCTCTTTCCTTGCATTTCTTTATTCCTTCATTCTTTTTTTTTTTTACTTTCTTTTGTGTCTATTTATCTTCCCCTTCGGTATCATCTGATTGAACTTAAATTTTAATTTGTTAATATTTCAACAAGCGCATTTTTTCCACTTCAATTGAGGTGATATTTTCATTTTCCGCACAAATAACATGACAGAGGAATAAAGCTGCATCACACGGGAGCAATTTGCATTTTTGACACCATGACACTCATCAGTCATAAGCCACCGGTTATCACAACCTGAACCACATTATCCACAAAGGCATTTTCTACAGCAACAGAACATATAATAACTCTCAGACCTGCAGTAAAGATTTCTGTAGCTGCTTTCCCTTTCCTTCCCCATAACAAACCAGAATTAAGCCATAAGATAGCTTAGGCAGCTTAAAAGAAAACTCAGGTGACAGGTGAATCATACATTCCTATTCCTATCAAGTCCAGCTCATGAAAAAAATATACTAGTCACGCTCATCATCCAAATACAGGATCATTTGGCTGCATGGATTATCTACCTGACTCAGACATTACTTCTCTGTTTACATTACTTTTTGATGTACTGTGACATCCAGATTTACAGGCCTCAGTTCTTCCAGTGTGGGTTGTCCTGCCCTCCCCTTACATGTAATGGGCATGGGTTACAGTAGGATTAAATTGGGGCAATAGATGTAACTCAGAATTAAAAAGCTACAGGCATTTACCTTTGGATGTGCACGCATCTGAATTATTATAGTTAATTAAGGCAATCACCTAACAGTGATAAACACATTTTGCTAAACAAAATAGTTTTTATGAAAACTAAATTAAAAACTTCCTCAAACAATGCAACATGTACTGTGAAAAATAAAGTATAACTGCAGGTAAAACCGAATCACTTAATTTTTTTGTTCTCTCCCAGTGTTAATGGTTCAGAAGAATAAAATGGCTTCATATGATACGCAATTTTTACTAAACAATGGTCCATATGCTTTTGTAAATCCTATTTGATGTCAATCCTTTCTTTCATTCTATTTTTTTAGCTTTTGTGAATCAGTGCTTTTCTCATAATTCCTGAAAATGAAATTGCCAAACTTCAGTAACTCATTATTATAGCATACATATCACAAAAAATACTGTGTCAGCAGGACAAATACACAGTATATGGTTTGCAATCATGTTAAAAAAACTCTGTTTTCTCTACAACTGCCTGCTTCTCTCTCTCCACGTTGATTTATGTTGGTAAATTCAGTTTAGTTATTGCGTGTATCCATGTGTGACATGTGCTCGTACAACCACCAGAATGTGCGACTGATCCAACAGGCTCTGTTTCCTTATTTATCCTGTTAATGATTGGGTATCACTTGGGTATCAGCATCACTAAGACCACTACTCAGAAGAAAGAGAGATGGCTGTCCTCTCTCCCTGCCTAATGGACCCACATTATTCAGTCCATGTAAGTGTCATCTCACTATGGCTGAAAATGGCCTGTGAAATCAAAGCCTGTCTTACAGGAAGTGTCATCAATGCCACTATTAATTCGTGCACCACTGCCACTGCAGCTGTGGACCTGTTTTTCATTCTCTGCACCTCCCTCTCTCTCTATCAACCCTACTTCTCTCACCCCACCTCCCTGGGGATTTGGTATGTACGTCTTCAACGGAGCAGAGGAAACCTAAAACAAGAGGGATTCTATTAAAAGGTGTCAGCCAGCAACCAGATATCAATAACCTCCGTGCATGTAGAGCACAGAGCAAACCCCTGGGAATCTGCGGTTTCACTTGGGTGTGTGTATGTGTGTAAAGCAGCATTTACCCCCATGTGAGCAGCATACATCTTCATGTATCATGTCTCCTATTTGTGCCATTAAGCGTGCTTGATGTTTGATATGATATCCAGAACTAGATCAACTAATTGTGGCAGTATTGAACCAAACTCACAGAGACATGTTTCTGCCTTATATTTTCTAAATAACTTAGCAAAGAGCTTTTTTTGAGCTTTGCCGCACACATGTGGTTAAAAGTGTTCACCTCATGCTTCTGTTTAGAATCACTGATATACTGTACATTGTACGTGATCAGCTAGTGCCATTATCGTTCATCACTCTACACAACCACTCACCAAATGCTGAACTCCCTTTGTCCCAAAGTGCTCTCTCATTCTGCAGGATGGCTTTATTATGCATGCCAATCACAGTTAGAATTAGGCCCTATTGACCGGGCAACGGCATCATCTGTCTCCTAATTAGCATAAAAAGGGAGTTTTATCACAGACAAGATATTAAAGTACAGCCTGCACCTCTCCCGTTGTGCTGTATTTCAAACATATTGTATTTACCTTGTCTCTGTGTTTATCGTATTCACGGAATGGGAATTTCACATAAATATGTTATGTTCTTGTAGCAGTATATAATTTTTCTAATTACTTCTTAACTCTCACTATTCCATAACACAAACATGTTTCCATGGTTTATTAATTTATAGACACACAACTTTTGTTTTCAGTTGCGGTGTCACTAGTTGCCTAGCCCACCAATTCTGTCTGTCGGTCAATCTGCAGAAGCTGACCTCTGACCTAGCGGGCGTGGAGCAACAGAAAAAGGTTCTGGAGATGGAGCTGGAGCAGTGGAAGCGGATCACGTTACCCCAGCAAACTGTACCAGTACCAACAACAGCACCAGTAAACACAGAGTGCTCGTCCTGCCAGGGCCGAACCGTGCCCACCCCAGCTGACCCTGCCCCCCAGGTCCTGGAGGCTGAGGTTAAACAACTTCAAGCAAAACTTAAGGTTAGTGGTTAGAAGTTTGGGGTAGGGCTCCATGGTTGATGATTTGCTCTCATTCTTTGTCTTATCATACATGCCTTACGAGATAAATCTTTTAATAGGATGATGGTATTAAGGACTGTGTTCATTTCCAGTTTTGTGCACTACCAAGCTTAACTGGATAATACCATGAATAACAAGCTAATAAGGGTATTAATTCTGCTCTGTCCCAAAAGCTGTGTTTTTTTTTTCCCTTTCTTTCTTACGTCAGTCATATTATATTTTACCTTTGCATTCACTAGATCTTGACTCAGCTGAACACCTATAGGAGATTTTGGAGTAACATGTTAGACAGTGCCATCATCGAAACACCGAATGAGAATATCTTTTAGAGAAATGGTGTTCATCTCAAGCAGAGTTCACAGACTTATCGAAGAACTGAAGGTGTTCTGGAAGCACGTGCTAACACCTTACTAACACAGTTTTTACACCAAAAACACATCTGGGTTATCTGGGGTTTTTTTGGTGTGTTTTTTTTTTTTTAACCTGCCAAAAATACATGATTGACAATTTTCACACTGCCAGCAGATGAGCTGTCTGTTTTTTTTTTATTCAGTGTGTCACATTCACTGATAAGACTACACCATAAGCAAAAACATAAATAAACACTAAAATGTACTGGAGGCCACCAAGAGTGCGGGGGTGCTTAAAATTTTGTGCCTCTTAACTTTGGCCCCTCTTTAAAAAATCAATGGCTGAATAATTTTAGAGCTCTGGTTGGACAGAGATGGATGGAGTTAGTGGCTGGTGACACACGTCATTGCGTTATGCTGGAAAAGGAATGAGAAATAGCAGGTACACCCGGGTGTTGTGTTTCCATTACTGCTGATCAGAGCTGGAGCCAATAAATACTGATGACTACTGCAGAGTCATTTGACCCAGGAAAGAGGGCTAATTGTACTTGATTGTACCCTTTCACGTGGCAGACAAATGCCAGATGTAACTGGGTATTTTATCCAATGTGAAACATGTTAATCATTAATGTTGGTTTTTGCTTTAACTTGTCATTTGCTTGTATACTGTATCGTGGCACATCTGTGAACAAAAGTGAGAAAAGGTATCAATCTAGCACATTGCAGGTTCTTCCTCTGTTGCCTTTTTGAAAGCCTTCATGCAGTGCAACCCAGCTGAGCAGGTTGGAACTGCTGTACACATATATTCATTTTTTTAAAAAAACATTTCACTGATGTTTTATTAAACATCAATATATCTGAGTCACTTTAACATCTATCTGGTTGGAACAGCTCCCAGTCCTTGAGAAGTTTAGAAACTCTGTCAAGGTTTTACTTTCAGATCATGCAGCATAAAAAAACTAATTCTTGAACCTTTCAATTTACACTTAAGATCACCTGAAATTGCATGTGATTTCGACATGAATTTGCATTTCTTATCATTTGATCTTATTACCAAGTACCTGTCAGAAAGATGAGAAATAGGGTATAACAGTAGAGACGTGCCCTACATCATAGGGAATGAGGAGTGAGTGGTACCACTGTATTATCACCCTCTCCACAGCCAGCTCATCAGTGTCACCGAGCAGATTGCCGATGTCATTACACACAGCAGAGGAAGTCATGTCAGGTGACAGCAAACGGGATGCACTGTGGGGGTGCACAATCTGAGAGAGCGCATTGTCAAAAGCTTGTGCTACTACATTTCCCACCAGAGACACGGGGCCTTTTAAACCAAAGTAACATGCACATTCAAATATCTATCAGTCTCATGATCTGAAACCAAGCTGTCATTACGTGCCTCATGTCTCTGGTCCTCAGAATGAAAGGATTACAGCGCCAAAGTGAGGTAGTTTACACAAATAGCATCTAAGTACCTCATGTGGCTCAAATACAGTGAAAGTATTGCAACTGCAATTGGCTAGTAAATGTTAATACTGAACCGGAAGTGTTTTTTTTTTTTTTTAAAGGCTACATAATTATAATGGTGTATAAGAGGGAAAGGCTGACTAATTTGCCAACAAATCAAAGTAATATCAGTGAATCAATGAATGATGATCAAATTCAGTGTGATTAATTGATAAATATGGTCCTGCACCTCACAATAACTGCTAAAAATCTGTGGTTTGATCTTCTTGGTAGTTCTTCTCAATTCAACTGGACTGGTTTAGCTTTTGAAAATGTTTCATCTCTCATCTAAGACATTTGTTAAGTTCTGATAATTGGTGGGAGAAACTGGACTTATAAACCTGTGGGGGGAGTGGTCTGTGTAGGTGTTAATCCATAAGCTAATAACCTTAAGTGTTAGGGTTGTAGAGAGGGTGTGTCCCTGGGGGTAGGGCCGTTGGTGGGTATGGTATGTGTGAGTTTCAGGGGGTGGGATGAAGGGGGTGGGTCACTGTCCAAATCAATCTGGAGGGGGGGTCTTTGCTTTCAGGTGAGTCCAGGTGTGGAAGGTTGGTAGTTGCATACTGTTTGGAAATGTTATTTAAAATGGTGCTATAGGTTTTTGATAAGTAGTGTCACAGACCACCACCTCTGTTCAGGGAAGGATTTTCCACTTTCACAAAAATGGCTTCTTTGAATTCTCTCTCAAACTGTTTGTCTTCTCTGGCCAATATTGTGACATCACTGTCCTCAAAGGAGTGTCCTTTTTCTTCCAAGTGAAGATGGGCTGCAGAGTCTTGGCCTAAGGTGGAGACTCTCCTGTGCTGAGCCATCCGTTTATGGAGGGGTTGTTTGGTTTCTCCTATGTATAAGTCCGTACATTCCTCACTGCACTGAACTATGTAGACAACGTTGCTTTGCTTCTCCCTAGGTAGTCTAAGTGATTTGATATGCACTTTATTTTTTGAGGAATTATATTCCTTTAAAGTCAGTAATTCCAGTTGAGAAGCCTGATACTAGGCACCATCAGAGCCAAGTCAAAAATATCCTTTCTGTGGTGATTAATTGCCTAAATAAATTAATTAGTCTCTTTCTAGTTATTGAGTTCTTTTTTACACATCATTTATGGTTACTCAGTAGGTCACTTGTGGGATGATTTTGTGATAGTGAAGGTGTAAAAGGTATTCTAAAGACAAGCTACAAAAGCCATTAGTCAAGTCATGAAAAATAAAATGTATAATGCAGATTTTTTAAAAATTGTGTAGGTCTTTAAAACTGTATCTCTTATTATTAACCTTTTAAATATATTCCATAGTCAAGCTCAATAAATTGTTATTTTTCCTAATTACTCCCCTTATCTCTTTCACTTTGAAAAATACTGCTTTCCTCTTAACCTCTTTTAGCACCTTCCACCCTCCTGCTGTAACTATAATGAGGAGGCATGCTGCGCCTGACCTGTCATCAGCCATGTCGTGAAAAACCATCCCCACCCCCTTATTGCACTCACTCAAACACATTAATAAATACACACCGTGTGCCCTCCCCCCAGAGTGCAAGTGCAGAGGTCACAAGGCAGGTGGCGTCTAACAAAGCCCTGCGAGGCCAACTCCAGGAGAAGGAGGACAAGCTCCGCCAGCTGCAGGACAAGTTAGTCTCACACCTTTCTGTTTATTAGCATTAGCTGTTTCTGTTTGTGGTTTTTCTTTTCTCCATACTTCAGCCTTTTCTCTTTCCTCCTTTTTCTGCACTCCTGTCTGTCTTTGTCTATCCATCTCTCTCTGTCTCTATCTGCATGCTTGCACATTCACTGCACCTCTCATCTGCAGTCTTTGATTCCACCATGTGGCAGCACTCAGTCTGCTGCACTCCACTCATGCATGTTTCTCTTCTTAGTGAATTATTTGTGAAATTATGCATGTTCTCATCAGCAAGCAAATAAGAACAAGTAAAAGAATTGCTGTGTTCATGTGGGTGTCTTGAGTGTCATGTAGTGTAGTGTTTCTTATGTGGGTAGCTGATGTGGAGTGCTGATCAAAGCACTGTATTGATTGTTTGTGTGCCGCAGGAGGGACCAGTTTGGCCCATGACACCAAAACCCACACAGTATCACTCTGGCCTGTGGGCCACATAGCCTTAATGAGTTACATGGTTCACCTACTGGAGCACTGGGTGCATTGCATAGTCAGGATGTATAGCTATAAACAATTCACTCAGGAAAAGTGTTGAGATTTGAACAGTGCTGTGAAAGGCATATATCATCATTCTGCATTAGAATTTCATCTTTGAACTGAGAGAAAGGTACAAAGAACAACTTGGCTTTCCTCCCTCTCATTCTCTTTGTCTAGTATACTGTGTCCTCTGCCTGCCTTTCTCAATAATGCATACAGGGCATGTGTACAATCACAGTGGGTATGTGTTTGTGTGTGACCAAAGTGCAGCAGATCACAGCCAGAAAGAGTGAACATCCCTCAGCTGAGGTACTACGACAGCCTCAGCCTCTCCTCAGACTCTTGTCACACACTCTCCCACTCATTCACTCACTCTCTCACACACACTCGTGTAACTTGCCATCTCTTCTAGCACTACCGCTCAATTGCCTCCATGGAGGGACCCCTTCTCAGAATGAAAGGCATGTCTAGACGTCTCTGAAATATACATCTCAGCACACACACAGGGAGCAAGGCTGCTTCGCCTTAAAGAAGAGAAGGGGGAAAAAAAGAAATGAATTTCAAAGTACACCGGCATGTCCTCAGTCAATATCCGGCACTATGGCCCTGCTTTATTTATGAAGCTGCTTCTTTCATCTTTAGCCCTGTTGTCTATCAGCCACATGAAACATCCACCCGCACTTCATTCTTAACAACATACACAGAAATGTGCACTCCCGCTTTCTGTCACGCACACACTTCAGACTACTGACTGTTATCATTATAATACACGCATGTTTGATGAACAATATTGCCAACAAGCACAGAACAAAGGGAACAAATGTGAGAGTGATGGGGATATAGTTTGAGGCTCTCATTCTCTCTTTTCCACTAACACTCATAAATAGAGATCACACGTTCCAGCAGAAACACCGTATATCCTCCATTCTTTTTTATCCTCTATTCTTTTTGGGGTGCAGGAGAAGAGAACATCTAAAATAAATGTTGTCGATCTAATTGCCATTAGCATTGGGGCAAAGGGAGCTGCTGCTGGGGCTCTTATTGCTGCTCTCTGTCTTTAAGTCAACACCAGACAGTCATCTGAAAGGTTCAATATGGGTTTTCTCATTAATGGCCAAATCCATGGGGTAACCAGCCAGCAGTGCTTCCTCCCCCCCCCCCACCAAAGTCCCTAGGCTAGACTCTCTCTCATTTAATTTAATGTCACTCCAATAGGACAAGCTCACATTTATTTAGCCAGTCTGCCCTCAAGCACTCATCCACCTAGGGAGACGGGGACATTTACTTACACTACAGCATTTGCTCTGGTGTTGCGTCATTTGTTTATTTAAAACACACAAGCCATGATGCGCGTGGGAGCTAAGAGATCCTCTACATCTTTGAAATTAAAAAAACTGCAAAAACCGTTTTAATTAACTGCATCCTTATGATCTTTATTCTATTTGTTCCAATTCCCCATGGTACAGACAACCATGAAAAATGCCTCATATTTGCCTTTTATGAAAACAGAATAAAACATGCTAACATACTGCATCCATTTAAAATGTGGTCTCACTATAAGCATGGCTGTGTAGAGAGTTGGAATATTAAGCTTGTCAATACAGCAGGTTATTAAATAGGAGACGACACATGTTTGCAACAGAAATCAGCACAAACCGTGTCTCTCTTTAGATAAATATCATTAGCACAGTACAGCAGCCACAGTCAACATTTTAGATTCTCAATATTCCCTCCGTAATCAGTCGTTTCCGAACCAAATCCCCCTGCTGATGTGTTTTTATATGTGACTGTGTAACGCGGAGCTGAAAATAATAAACATTTAAATACTTGATTAGTCTTTCAAGTTGTGTCACTGCTGATTCAAAATGCAGTTTGTCAAAAAGGACTCCCCAGTCACACTGAGTGCAGCATTCCCCACCAGAGCACTTGTTCTAATATATGCCAGTTAGAATTATATATGCATCCTTATTTCACCCCCCTCCATTTACCCAAACATCATGCCAGTGTATTTAGTTGTCATAATGAGCTGTCATGCCTGATGCACTGCATGGGGACACTGTGTCTGGCTGCCAGCTTTGCGTGTGTGTGTGTGTGGTGTGTGTGTATGTCTGCCTCTGTTTCTCTGTGTAGATGCCGAATAAGAGTGTGTTATGTATTTAATTATTTCCAGGACAACCTACGTAGAGCGAGATGTGAACATGAAAAGGCAGCTGGTGGAGGATTTGAAGACGAGGCTGAAGTTCTTGCAGGAAATGGAGAAAAGTTACCGTGGTCAGGTGGAGGAGCTAGAAAAGAAGGTGCCACCCAGTTTGTCTGATGCTTTTTGGTTTGATGATACAATGTACAAAACCTACTAGAAAGTATTTTATTAAGCAAAAACATAATGTTACTCAGGTAAGCAGATAAACTATGGTAAGCATAATCAAATTTTTGTTCAACAAAGAAGAATAGTCTAAATACTGAAAAAACTAAAAATGTCCAAATTTAAGCTGTTTATTGCAAGAAATGAAAACACACTTATTTAAGAGAGGCTTAATACTAATAAACTGAGGAGTTGTGAAAGATGTTCATCTGTCCCTTTTGTGATCTGCTTAGTCCTTGTGCAAGATGTGTCACTCTTAAAATAAGCAAAATAACCTTTTCCCTCTGCAGGGATATTATGCAAACTAATATTGGTGAAATCTTGTTCATTATGTGCAGGAACTCATGAGACATGTTTTTTTTGGTTTTTTTTTAAATGACATTATTTCTCTAATGAAAAACATGCCTGACATGATCATTTTTGTTTTACACTCACTCAGTACCACTAACAAGGATTTTTAATTTCTGAATAAAAAAAATGAATTTTTTAAAGGTTTATAGCTCAGAATTACATTTCTCTATTAAGCAAAATTACAGTACCGCTACCCTTTTTAACATATATTTTTACATTCCTGTGTCCACTCATCTACACACCACAGGTAAAGACTTTATCAGAAGAGGCCAACAATCGGAAGGCCTTTATTGAGTCTCTAAAGAGAAGACTGAATGTGGCAACCACGGAGAAGAGCCAGTTTGAGACCTCCTGTGCAAAACTGAAGGAGGACCTGGGAAAAAAGGTTAAATGCAGAGTGCTTTGTAATTAATATATATTATTACTAATATATATCAGTGTACAGGATTGTTACTATACATTAGAAATAAATATGTGTTTGTGCATATTAGGATTGCATGATAATATATATATATATATATATATATATATATATATACATATCCTGGCGAATCCACACTACAATCACTGACCAAAGACTCTGAAAAGTGTCAAAATTACAAATCACAGAAGACTTTAATTACCATAAATGTACCACAAGACTGTTTGCACTCCCAACAAAAACAATAAGAAAACTGTCAATAATTGTAATTTTTTTCTCTGTACAGGAACAGCGCATCCATGCCTTACAGACCCGTGTAGGAGCTAGTGAGCAGGCTTTAGCTGCACTGGAACAGACCGCTACTGAACAAATGGAAGGGTTGACCCAGCAGAGCTCCCATGTCTTGGACAGGGTTCAGAGGCAGTTAGGTCAGGCCCACTTGCAGCTGGAGCAGCTTCATGCCTTTATCAAGGTATGTTTTAAAAGAGCAAAGCAAGGGATCATCAGTATTTTCATCTATTGATTGTCAAAGCATTGTGTGTAAAATGAACCTCTGGTACATTGCTTATGGAATGTGACCTGCAGCTTTAACTCTACATACTGTATGACACATTCTGTGAGGGCTGAGGCTGGACCCTCTTTTTCCACATTTGCCCAGAAAGTTGTGGAAGTATTTATGTGCCCTACCTCAGTGTGTCCATATTTTCATTTTCCCAAGAGGGAGACAGGCTCAGAGATTGACAGACAGCAGAGACTCTGAAATGCATAAATGGGTACTAGGAGGCAAGAGGTACTGCAGCGCCCGTGGACAGAGTTAAAAAAAAGGAGTTTTTTGGGGGGGCTTTGGTTATTGAGGTAGTAAAAGCTCTGCACTGTGTTCTGTGTCATGCTGAAAACTGCAAAGTATTGCTGGTCTTAGTTGACACATCACTTCAATGTTTCATGAAGGTCAGAGTACCAGGGATTTCTTGTGTGTCATACTGGAAACAACCATAAAACAGCAGCGAGAGCTGAGTCTGTAATTCAAGGAGTGGAGAGGTGCTCACTGTCCAATGACCTCAGGGTTGCATCTTTGTTTTTTGCTGATGATGTAATTCTGTTATGTTTTTGGCCAGTCGTTTATGGTACATTGTTAGAATAAGAGTCAGCATCTCTGTCTCTAAGGTCAGGGTTCAGAATTTTGTCCCCTTTAGGACGAATGGAAGATGCTTCCCCTAGGGAAGCATTTCAACATGTTGTGATGTTGAAGTGAGGTTGAGACAGAAACTCAAGTGTAGAAAAGGTGAATTAATGTGATCTCAGCAATAACGCACATATTTATCACATTGTTGCAATGAAGAGGCAGACCAGCCGAAAGGCAAAGCTCTCAATTCACTTGGCAACAGTCTGCATTTCATTACCAAATATGGTCATGAACTCTTACCAGAAGGGTAGCTTTGAATTTATTTATTTATTTGACAGGGAAGCTTAAATCTAACAATTCAGTTTGTAAGCTTTAGTATTATTGGCCTCTAAAGGTGAAGTTGTAAATTGCAACCGAGGGAATATCCCTCACCTCACCTTCCCCTGTGGGGGGCACAAAAAATGTGAGAACACAAAAGGTCCTTGTTAGAGCCAGAGTTTGGTTTATCTGTTCCTGTTCTTTTTGTTAAGGAAACATTAACTCTGGTCCACACACAAACATCCTAGGTGCAACAATGCACTTTAACATTAGATACCATTTGCCATATAATGAAAACAAAGAGAAGAAGAGGAGTTTTTCTGGAGCTATTGTAGGCACATGGTGGACACTGGGGAGGAGACCTGCTCATTCTAAGGTAAAGAAAACACTATAATTCAAATGTTCAGTCTATTATGCACTAATGAACATAATCCTGACTACGTCATTTTTTGCAATTGGATTCCCAGGCTGAACATACACAGCGGTATATAGATGAGCATAATACATTACAGACATAATAATAAAATAAAATCATAAAATAAAAAATGGTACAGGCATATGATCTGGGTATCTTCTGGGGCCTACAGACCCAGCCCCAGTTCAAAAACATACTGCTCATCCAAACTGGACTGGAGCAGCTCAGAAGCAGCTTGAGAATGTGGCAGAGCAGAATGACATCTGGGTTATATTAGTTAGACTGCAACCGTCATGACCTGGCCCAAAATAGGGGTCAGGAGGTAGCACGTATGGATAGAATTGTAATTATTTGTGTATACATCATTATGCATGTGCATTTTTTTTGCAATGTATAAGGTGATGCAAGCCACCACTGTTACTGAATACTGTGCACCCAGAGGGAATGGGCACTGTTGTCTTAGTGTAGAGCTAATCCATCACCTTGAGGTGTGTTCGTATCAGCCTGTGTGTGTGTCTGGCAGACACTGATAAAGACTGTCCATCAACTCAGCTCAGGTGACACCTGTCTATCAATGGAGGAAATAGGTTGGCAGAGATAGATCGTGTTTTCACACACACATAAATCAAATGGAAATTATAGACAAAATACAGTACCATTTTTCAATTACTGTTACCTTTAAAGCCAGAAATATAATAAATTATTGTAGAAATGTTTGTCCTTTTCACTTGCATTAGAGGACAATTGGAGGTGGATAGGACATATTTATCTTCAGCATCTTTTCTGTCCTAACAACCTTTTTTCTTTTCTTAGCAGATGTGCTGCCTACACACATTACAATGTAGAAGCGACAAATATGCATCTGCATGCAACCTTAAAATAGAAGGCACATTACGTACGATCACAGATGTATAGACGTGCATAGAAATATAGTTCACACTTGTATTGCTCCTCTCCTCCATTCCCATAACCCTAGGCTGGTGGGGCCAGTGTGTTGTTGTTGAGGATTCACATCATTGTTTGTCTCCCCCTGGCTCCTGTGATCCCCTATAAGAACACCAAGCCCTTTGATTGGACTGCCTGACGTCCGGAGGAGATTTACTCTTGTCATGTATTGATCAGGACCGGAGGGCTGTGAATGTGTGTGTGTAGATGCGTCTGTGTGTCTTTATGAGCTTGTGTTTTATTTCTTTTTTTTTTCTTTTTTTTTGTTCTTTGTGCCTGTATGTGTTGTGGGTGTGTGTATTTGTGTGTGGAGATTTTTTATTGTGTGCCAGCAAACCCTTTTGGCCCCTGCACACGCCCCAGGCTGTAAGCACTGCTGTTGAACTGCTAAACAGTGGCCCTGCATGTAGTGACTACTCCAAGTACACACACATACACACACTAGAGGTAGGTCTATTGCCCAGAATATTTTGGCATGTCATCCCTGCTGAAAAGATTGTGCACAGTTTGTGTAATGTCTTTTCTTTTTCTGGAGTATGTATACAGTATATGTTATGTTATGTTATGTTTCATTACGCTACATTACGTTACGTTGTTTTATGATATGATATGATATATGTATGTTTTCAGTACTTCAAAATGCTGCATAGGACTAGAAAATGTACTTTCCTACAGCTGTGATATAACAACACTTACTTTTAATTACATCATGTTACTTTAATCTATCTGTTGTGTAAAAGGTGCTAACAATAGTAAACGTCATTCTTTAGTTTGTGGGTTAGATAGAAAATAGTTACATTTTTAGTCATGTTTTAGGTTTTGTCATAGTTGTCTAAACATAAAATTGCAGCATTTACCCCTCCCACAGTGATCCTAATGTTGTTGAATGGCCCTATGTGTCCTCGTGTGTGAAGAGGTTCAGAGGTTGCTAGTTATTAAAGAGGATATCTTTTAGTTGCTTATTTGATCCCCATCTCCATGCCCTAATCCTCGTCCTGTCTAAATTGGCCCTCTGGCTATAGTGATTGTGCTACCAGGCAGGCAAAAAGCGCTTAACAAACACACACATACACACACAACACCTTCTGTATATGTATTTGAAAAGCTTGCATGTGTGTGTTTTTGATTATGCGCTTGTGTGCATGCATACTCCCCTTCATTTGTCTCTCCCAACGCTGAGAATGAGTGATAAATTCAGCCCTTAATCTCTTTCTGGATTATTTCACATGCAGGGTTTAGGTAATTGAATGTAACCGTTGACTGGTGACAGTGAATATCTATTAGGCTATAAATACAAGAATGGACTTTCTGACTGTTAGTTAATGAGCTGTGTATTCCTTTGGGGTAAACACAGTTCTCCGATCACAAAAAAGAGCTGAAGTTGTCCTCTTTTATCAGGAAATGAACAATGGCTATGATTTGTGCTTATCTTCTTTTAATCAGGGCTACTGTACTTACATTAAATGTGCGCTGAAGCAGTTGGCCACCTGTGAAAATGGTTTTGCAGTGCTGGCAACATGAAATTAATTGAGCTGAATTAAACTGTGGTCACACCTCCCGTAGTCAAGAAGCCGTAAGTCCGAAAGCAACTGGACCGTCTGATTTGCAGGAGTAAGAATTTTCATGAACAGTCAATTTTTGTTGGTTATATTCTTAACATTGACCAAGACCCAATCACAATCCACTCCACCCCTTTGTCTCATCCGTCCATTTAGCATGATCACATCAAGAGTAAAGTGCGGTAGTGGTAGAGAACATTCCTAGAACTGACAGTGAAAGGAAAGAAGCCCATAAATGCAAATATCTTTGCAAATAACTGGGCAGAAGTTCTAAAATCCATTGGAATATCTTATTTTAACATTGATTCAATGGTTAATGCGGATCATTGTAACAGGTATTTCAGAAAAAGGAATTCTATTTAAAATGTCAATACAGAGTCTTGTAAATATTGATTTGTGAGTGACAGTAGTTATTTCTATGTCCCCTCTGTGATGCTTGAAAAATAATCCAGGTGCAATTTATGTAGCCTTCCGTACTCATCAGACCAGTGCAATAAAAGAAATAAGATAAAATTAAAAAAGATCAGTGCAAGGCAGAAATTACACTGTGTCAAGTGTGGACATGTTTCCAGGCTCTTCTCAATAGATTCATCTTAATTCATCTTGTTTTGTCCTTTAAATTTGGTCGTATATGCCATGGTCATATTACATAACTGATGATAGCAGCAGCTCTTCACGGCATAGATGTAGGCAGGGAGATTGCATGAGGGCAACACGAACAAACATGAAGACAAAGTCAAAGTGATGCAGATTGGGGTCATTTTGACCAGGGACTGTTGGTATGCAAGTTCTGGAAAAAAAGCAGGAAGTTCAGTCAAATGTGATGCAGTGTGTTGCAGCTATTTTAAACCATGTCTTAACAGACTTTAAATAATTACTTTTGCTTGGTTATATTAGTATTGTGGTAGAATTACTTCTACTTTTATATTTTAAAAAAAGTTTTCTTTTAGAACTGTCCAGCATGGCTACATTAAATACCGGCTTTCAAGAGGGTCGTTTGTATTTTTAGGGACCAGCATAGGAAAGGGTCATGCAATGGGTGCTACATTGGTTGAAATCTGCAACTTCCTTTCCAGGTGTATGATACACTGAACCTTTAAAACAACACATGTACATGACTATAGCACTAAACTGTTAAAATCATCAAATCAACCCCCAACCTGTCTAGATCTTTCTACAGCCTGTTTTCCGTCTCAGTAAGTAGGTCTTCACAACACTGTTTGTATATTCTGCTGTATTCTTTTGTAATGCTAATAGAAAAGTAGCATCTCTGTACCATACTCTTTACATTGCAGAGTCAGAGTCATGACTTTAACTTGACACTCCTGTGAAAACCACCGCTGGCTTTACACACTGCACCTGGTCCACCTGTGTGAAATTAGCGATGGAGTGGAGATGTTTTCAACTATTCAACATCGTTCATGTGTGATTATCCCTCTTTGTGTAATGCACTCAAGTGCTTTCATAAGTCTCTCTATGTGTGTACAGTACACGCTGTACTTCTTTCTTGCTTAGTTATATTGTGTACTGTCCAGCAGCAACTTGTACTTTTTCTTTTTTTTTTTTTTTGTTTTGTGTACTGCCAGTTCTCCTGTCTCTAGCTTCCCCTCATCTGACCATCTATTCCAAGGTCAGCTTTTCAGCGGGCTTACAAGGGAATGATACAGAAGATTATTGCCTCGATCAATAAGCTCAAAATGAAGCAAAGGGGAGTTTACTTTATTGACTTTCTCGTGTACAGTGGCAGTTTTAACATTTAATTGTCTCTCTGTATTTAGAGCAAACTCCCATTTAGTGCCCGTCAACTGTGCCATCCCAGGCCTTCCTTGTCTCGCTTGCCATTCACTCGGGCACCATTTGAAACAGCCCCTCGTAGCTTAATTATTAACAGTGTTATGCTGCCCTGTTGTACTGTGAGACATTCAGAAAGCAAATAAATAAATGAATGGCTGTATTTTCAGTAGCTCTCTGTCTTGCTCTCTCTGATGCATGATTCTCTGTCTGTGGAGATTTTAGCAAAACTTGGGGTGCGTTTGATATCAAAGCTGTGTTCCCTCAGCTTTCAATCGACGGGGCAACAAACCCTCAGGTCCACATTCCTACAAGGGAGCGTGAGGTGAAACCGAAGAGAATCTGAGTGTGTCAAACTCAATATTCCTCCATAATGTACTAGGCCTCTCTGGCGCATGCTTGATCAATTTCATTTATTCATCTGCCAGGCAGAGCTATCCCTCTTGTTTTTCTATATCCATTTCATCATCCTCTTCTTTTTTTTATTCCTTCTTCTCCTCCGCCTTCAGGCCCTGGCCAGTGAAATACTTTTAGACGTTCATGAGGTCAAGCAGCAGTTGATGAAGAAGAGAAGGTTGAGGCAGGCCAGCGCTGTGGCGGCAAAAGGCGGCCTCTCAGCCAAGTCTATGATCAAAGCCAAGTCCATAGCTGCCTCCATCCTCAATATGTCAGAGAATGATCTCGCAGACATAATGGACACTGACCAGGTAAGGCCAAGGGACAACATTTTACACAAAAGCAAACTTAAGGATCTTTATCAAGTTTAGATTATGCCCACAGCACTCAACACACCTTTAATGGATTTTTTACACTGTACAGTTTCTAAACGTTCACAAGTTTTCAGGGCGTTTTATTCAGTAATTGCACCGGAGGAATGGGAAAGACATGGTTTTATCAATGCGGGTTTAATGCTTTGGGCATATTGGTCAAATGAGACTAAATGAGTGGCAGGGAGCTACAGAATGTTTGGCCTTTTCTCTAGGAACAGAGAGTTTAGTGGTCCATTTAGGAGGAAAGAGATGATGAGAAACTTAATCCTCCTGCTTTTTGTACATTTTACCTGTAGCTAACAGTATTTAGCCTTGCTGGAAATCTCTGACTCTGTCTGACCGTCTGTTATTGATGAGTAGATAGATGTTGGCAAGTAAGAAGGGGTCAATATGAAGTAATGTTTTTTAAAGGTGAACCACACATCCAGGTGTGCCACTAATAAGTTCCGAAGTTACAGCATATCATAGAAAGATGTGGCTCTATTGTTAAAGCAGCATTCTTGCTCAAGACAAGATCAAAAACCTGTCAACTCCCACAGCTCATGTCAACTTGATATAAGATTTAATAGACACAAGTTGAATAAGTACAACTTCTTTCTTTCCAGTGTTTCAGTGGAAATGAAAATCCTTTCTACGGGCTGCTGTACGCTCGCAAAAGTCTGAGTTTCACACTCGTTTTCCAACTTGGTGGGCCCTTTCTCCTCCATAGATCATACCTAGCCATGTCATCAATTAGCAGCTCCATGTTACAATCATCCTCCCATCCCTGGGGACTCCCCCCTATCTATCACAAGATGAGAGAAGGTGCACCAAGCACTTACTCACACTTGAAACCAATTTTAGCCCTTTGCAGCCCAACTCCACCCAGGAGATGACAGGGCACAGTTTCTCACTTGACAAAAAGTCCCCTTCATCAGAGCTGAAACATATGTGGGTAATATCACTTTCCTCCTCATTCCACTTGTTTCTCCCACTGCATTAATAGTGGTTAATCATGGACTGTTCAGTGCCCCAACATGGGTGATAAGGTTTTTATTTATTTATTTATTTAATTGGACCGCCGTAGATCATCCGAGACCCAAGGACCCACCGGAGTATTGTAAATGTTGTGTCGGAATGAGGTTGACAACTTCAGTGTGCGTATGTATTACTTAATGTTAGTTTGAATGTTTAAAATAGATCCTAAGGGAAAAGATTTATTTCTGTGTCAAATGTGCAAAATGTTTTGGCTTTTGCTCTTATTCACCAAAAGAAATGTTCCTACTAAGCTTTTAACATGGCCGATGAAAATGAATATTCCACTAATATTCCAGTTTAGACACAGCCATGCATACCCCACCTTGTCATTTATCATCTCAAAATATGGAAAAATGGCTGGAGCTGCTTGTGCTGCGCTGCACTAGAACAATATTTTTGTCAGAATTTTCCAAAGGTGGCGGATTTGTTTGACATTTGCGCGTATCCAAAAACCTGTTGATATCCAAGTCTTTTAAATGTTTAATAGGAGGTGTGTTCTGTCTTTTGGCTGCACATCTTTACCCCAGCCCTGCAAACTGTTGTCTAGTTGATTTATACACAACACACAAAAATGACTTAAAAAAAAAAGAGATTGTGTGTTGCAGCAATAACCTCAATTGAGACACATACTTCAAATGAGCTGTATACATTCCCAAGGAATCCTCCTTAAAGTTGTGCCATTTCAGTTTCACATATCTTAACCCTTTATTATAGGGCACTCATAGAAATCCTCTGAAATTCAAAATGTCAACCTTAGTGTGTTATTGGAGGACATAACAAGACTTTATTACTTTTGTGAAATTTTTCAAAAATTTCTATTGTCATGTAGAAAATCAAGGTCATTGAAGTTATCATATTTGGTTCTTTGCCCACGAGTGGTAAAAAAATTTTTTAAAAATATCCAAGAAGTACGCATATATAAGAAATACAAGAAAAACACATGTAGAGTGAAAGGAACATTAGAACATCACTTTTAGAACATTACAACAACATAAGTGCTGATCCAGACACCTGTCAACATCCACATTATC
>JAPQRQ010000001.1:1311730-1327567 GCA_037367365.1 Apogon talboti
GGGGGGGGGGGGGGGGGGGGGGTGGTGGGGGGGTGCTGGAGTTTGTGTGGGGAGTGGAGGAGGAGAAGAGCAGAGTATGACAAGGCTGAGACTCGCCCCCAGGTCCCTGCGGGGACCACTGGGACCACCACAGTCATCCCCCTTCACTTGCAACAGACTTTTTCTATCCCCTTTCAAGTCTATCTTGTTCAGTTTTTTTTTTTTCTTATTTATTTATTTTTGTCAAATTTTTTTCTCTCTATCTTGCAGCTTCCTCTTTATGTCTTGTCTTTTAAAGCACATCGTCGTTTCATGAGCACACTCCTCTACTGTGTCACTCTTGTTTTTTCTGAGAGGCTGTTGTGACATTTGACATGCCAACCAGCCTTGGAAAGGCCTAATAAAGAGAATATTTTTAGTAGTTATTTGAGTTCTTTTTAAAGCAGCACTCCTCAGTGAGGGTAAGGGAACAGAGTCTCTACTCTCTGTGATAGCTTATGAAAGGCTCACCAAGCAGAACATCTGTGAAGTGGAATGGCCCAGCCTGTCACCCTGCCTGTGACACTAATAACACACTCCTCTAATAGTTATATGATCTTACCCTGCTGCACACACTCCTCCTCGAATAAAAAGACATAGAGACAGAAATAGATGCAGTGGAAGAAAAGATGAGAGAGAGATCCGTGTCCTTAACTGGCTAGCTGTCACTGAAAGAGGATGAGGATGTGTCCAGATCTGTGCGTATGTCTGTGTGGGTATGTGTACATATTTGTGTGTGTGTGTGTGTGTGTGTGTGTGCCCTCTCACGACAGCCTCATCTTGTCACTGTCAGTGCTTAATGGAGCTGCCAGTGGGACAGCACTTTATTATCTCAGTGGCCCTGTCAATAGCGAACCCATCACTCACTTGTGTTGCTCTAAGTGTGTGTGCACACATATGTGAACGGCGGTATGAGACAAACATGGCTTGTCTATCTGTGTCTTTGTGTGTGGGCAGTTGTTTGCTGTCACTATCATAACAATGGGCTGCCACAACATAGCAAGACTGAAAGACATCCACAACATATGACACGCTGTTGTGTTGCAGACGCAGAGGTGTGTGGCTGTGTATCAAGAGGCAATGAACATCTATACTATGCTTTGAAATAGAAGCCAATATGCAAGTCTCTTAAAGTGTAATATCAGTGACAGCTGCTCCAAACATTTCAAAATATGGCAACTTTTGTCTAGAACTACAAAGTCCAGCTGTGTTTTCCACAAGTCATTATGATCTCATTTGCTATTGGTCATAAAGTATTATTCCATTAATACGACTTCCATTTAATAGAGACCTCTGCCACGTTGGCTTTGACAGACAGGTGTGTTTGACAGCCCATTCACCTGCTGAGTTCAGAGGTCCTGTTTGTTGAATAAAAATATCTAGTTAATTTCTAACAGAGTCTGCCCTGCTGTTGTGGTTTACAAAAACAACAAAGGGGGTATTATCAAGGCCTAAAAAGAGTTTGTTAGGTGTGTTTTATGAAGTTTCCCAGTACTTAAAGCTGCAGAAGAGTAAAACACCAGAATTTGGAAACAGACGTGGTCTTTCTGTGGTTCTCTATTCTCTCAGTCCAAATCAGACTAAATACTGTATAAAGATAAATTACCTGCCACTGTGGAGAAGACACTTTTCCAAGCTTTCCTGTCCTGCAGTGGAGTAGAGAATCTGATAAGCAATCATTAATAACAGCTGTCAATCACATATTTATCCAGCTACCTGTCTGTAAAATCCTTGTGATTTGTCAAAGTCTGTGTCATAGGGTTTAGATTCTAGAGCTGAAAAATATTCTCAGAGGTTAATAGAGTTCTTATTTTCATCTCTTGGAATTTTTGCTCAGTAACACCAAAAAATTAACTACAGCTTAAATTGCACCCTACATTTTTTGGCCTGTCACTTATCCTGATGATCAGTATCTTTATACATTATCCAAAGTTGACTATTGCTGTTATCAAACACATCAGTATGTGTTAACATTTCACAAGTAGCTGAAATTACTTGATGTCATTCTACAGTACTAGCTAGTGGTGTGTTCGATTTCCAAACATTAGTTCACAAACCAAATCATGGTGACCACATCCAGTTGTTTTTATAGTCTGTGCTGTGGATGTACTGAGTTACTGCTCCCTTCATGCCAAAGAAGTGGCATAGATTTCTTGAGGCCCCCCCATCAAAGCTGCCCCATATGTCCACTCAAAACCAAATGAAACATTGCATTCATTTCCTCGTCTCTCACCTCCACTGGTGAGTTAATGAAATCAAACCCTATGCTTCTCAGTAGAGAGCCACCATAAGCAGCGCTCCATAGCCAGGATCCAGGGACAGTGCTATCTAATAATCATGAGCAGGCCAGGGGGTGTACTGTATGGCTCCTTCGCAACCCACCATGAATAAGGCCAGCAGTGAAGATGGAGTGTCCATGTGGGCCATGGGGTCCAGGCACCGGCCCGGGGAAGCATTGATTTAATTGCCTTTGGTTTATTTGTGGAGTCCTAATTATTGACTGGAGGTAGAATTTAATGGGCCAAGTCTTTATGAAGACAGGGAAATGACTGGCTTCTGCTGCTGGCCAATAATGAACTGAAGGGGCATGTGGATGCGAGCGTGTGCACATGCACACAAGTGCACACTATCCCTCCAGATCATTTTTCAGACTCATTTTATTCACATACACACACATCTTGAGCCTCATGACAGCATAATAACATTTAAAAAGTCATTGACTGTGTTGATTTCTTTATGAGAGGACAGTGGTTTGGTTTACTGGTATGGGGTGACGCTGAGGGCCTGCTAATATTTACCTCCCAATCACACCCCGGGGAGACGTACAAGCATCACTTCTTATCAGCCTCCAAACTATAACAAGCAGGTGAAAATTACATAAAGACAGTAGTAGAGACAGGCCGGACCAATCTGGACTGGATTTGTTGTTGGCCTCCAACGTCAAATGGGGGTTATGTATGGTCTACAGCGCTGAAATAATTCCTGTAATTTGAAACCTTTATCGAACTTTAGGGGTGTTATTCTATAGGTCATTGCTGCGAAGGTAAATGGCATCATTTATCTCGATCTGTCTAAGTAACAGACTTTATTCATGTCTCTTCTTGTCAAGGCTTCTGGTCCTGTCGGCTCTTCCACAGGGGATTATATCATTAACCCACAGAATTGAACATATAAAAGCTCCACAGTGCTAAGAAAGTTTTCCGTTTGTTGGTGCTGGCAGGGTGAAGCATACTGTGTTGTGTTGTGTTGTGTGGCTCATTATGCCTTTGTAATGACAAGGAACAGCTCTGAGTCCTACACTTCTCTCTGAAGGAAAGTGACTCTAATTAAGCCTCATTTAATGATTGAGCTAATTAAATCAGCCTCTTTTTTTGTCTCTCTAAGTGTGTTTGTATGTGTGCGGAGGGGACTTGCGTCGGGCCTTTGTACTGTAAATACAGTATGTCACAGTTACGGGGACTTGTTGGGGGGGGGGGGGTTCTTCCCTAGAGGGCACTGGTGTTCAAGTCATCATTAATTCGTGAGCAGACTGCCACTTGGTATGCTCCTGACATGCATTTCACATAAATAGAAACAGCAGCCATAGTGTGTTGGTGCTCTAATACAACCATTAAGCCTTTGCATTATGTTGTGATTACTTAGCCAGGGCATCTGTGGCGTACTTCCGGATGGTAGAGTGATATGAATAGGCCAGGTGAAAACTCTTATCATTATTCTTGAGCTATGATGCTATTTTGGACATGCCAGTGTGATTGTACCCAAGGGGGGAGACGCCTCAAACTCCCTGTTGAATCTATCATGGAGAGAGAAAAGATGTTGAAAGTGGACATTTCTTCACGGCTTTGTAGATTTGTTAATTCACTAAACAAATATGGACAGACAATAAATTTTTACTACCTCCCTGTTTTGTGTGTGACCATTTATTGCAGGCACAGCCACTTTTGTAGTCTGTAATGCTTCTCAGTACATTACCTCGACCAATGAGCCGTGCTGTTAATCACGGGTGTGCTCTTGATTGCTGAATTCTACCTAAAGGTTGCATCCCTTTTGTATGGATATCACCTTTCTATATTTATCCCCCAGTCGTGCCTGAATCACCTCATTTTTACACCTAATGAGTAGGAACCTGAAACAAAGACCCGGTGCTTTCCTGTGTTTAATCTAGGGTGTATTTAGGTCAGATCCCTAACAAATGCATGTTGCGCTCTGAAATGATGTTTCCAAACAACGTATCAAGAAAAGGAGAGATTTTTAATTACAGTATTTGTGGCCCCCAGTGTCCAATTCCCTTTCATATCAGTCTCTAGTGGCCTAAAGGGGAGAAAAGAGAGGGATCTGCTCCACTGCAGGGGAAGGTAATTATAACGGAGAGGGAGAGAATAGGCTTGTCGGTGATTTTCTTACCTGAGCCCCTCTTTTTGCAAATGTGACATATTCATTATCGGAGATAATCAAATGCAAGACTTTTTAGTGTGGTGCCTTTGTGCTCGGGCCTTTTTTTTAATCTATTTATCATGTTGTTGTTGTTGTTATTCCCTCGTTTGATAAATTTGATTTTCAAACAAAAGTGAGAAGATCAAAGATCAAAGAGCTGTTTTTTCCCTCTGTGATAAAACTACTGTAACTACTTCTCCCTTACCTTGAATAGTGGCCTAGATTGGAGACTTCTCACCAGCCAGGGACAAAGATTTTAAACCTCAAATCCTTCTTTACTGTGAAGCACTGTCGTGGTACAGGAAACTCAGACAGTAAAAACAGGAGACACAGGCTTACGAATCTGGATATCTAAGTTTAATAGGACATGGCAAGGCTTTATAAAGACAGTTTTGAATATAGTCACCGCTCCTGTCATACTAGGCAGATTACAACTTTCTTCTTGTTACTATAAACTCAGTATTTATATGTAAATGAACAAGTTGTAGGTAGAGTATGGTATATATGTAGTTTTATGTTGGTACAGTATTTGTAAAAAAAAAAAAAAAAGGTTCATATACCCTCTTATGCTTCTTTTTGATTCTCCAATTGCACCTACCTACTCTTTTAGATATCCAGCAGCCTGAAACAATCTACTCACAAATTGGGCCCTTGGAAATAATTGTGCTAACCTGCTTCGAGGGAGAAGACAAAAATGCCTGAATGATCGATCTTTTAAGAAAAAAACGAAACAAAAGTTGGTGTGTGTAATGCCACTACCAGACAATGGTCACTGGAGTGCTGCAACTTTGAGCTGCTCCTTGCCTCGGGGTGTGCCCCAGGCTATCGAATAGCAATGTCATTTAATTGGCTCATAAAAACACCTTTTGCTTGCAGCTCCTGTCCTTGTCTTCGCCCATACGTACACACTACGCGCACACTGTGTCAGTGTCAGTGGTTTTACTTGTCAGTTCACTTCTGAAACATGTTCATGAAATCATAGCAGGACAAAAGGTCTACTCTGCAGGGCCTGTTGAATAGTAATGGATGTGAGTTAGCATGGCTTAATGCTACAGTAGCTATTTTAGTGTTGCCAAAGGGGACAGGGCCTCTTGCAAAACAGCGGTGGTGTTGCTTAGCGCCGGTGCTGATGCTGACTAGCTCTGCCAAAGGGGACAGGGGGCCAGCTAAATCAACTGTAGCATAACATTAGTGCCAGTTCCTAACACTGCTTTAAGCAGCCCAGGGGATCAAGCAGAGCAGCTGCTTACCTTCAACCATCCTGCAGGGTATCTGTCCCCAGCAAATATGGCAGTCAGATGAAAGGGAATGATAGTCCTGTTGCCCCATTGTGAACCTCAGTGTGAGTGCTTGTGTTTCCTTGTACAAGCTCAGATCACAATGTGCTGTTGCTTTTAGTCACACCATAGGAAGACAAGTCAGAACAAGTTTTTTTTTTTTTTTTTTACATTTTGGCACAATTGAACCATTTATAAACCAAGTAAATAGTGGCATGTATCTACTTTGATTAAGCTTATACTCTATGTACATATAAACACTTTGATCACTAGCTCTCTGTTTCTTTTTGGTTGTGTTTTTGATTTTAAAGCACATTATGTGTGTCTTTGTTGATTTTAAAATGTTAAAACCTTAAACTTCACTCATGAAGGATAAAAATGATCTTGATCATGTTTACCTGTAAGTGTTGTTTACCCATATTCCCACATCACTTCCTTTAATGATCCAGTCTCCCACTTTTTCTGTCCCAAAGAGCCTTGTGTTGTGGCTGTGTCTCTATTTTAGTGGGTTTGTTTGCATAGTTAGTGGCTCTGTGTGCAATTAGCTGATTAGGAAATTGTGTGTGTGGCAGTGTGTACCTATGTGAGTGTGTGAGAGACAGAGAGAGAAATCTCCCAGGAGGGCACAGGGAGATGTCTCAGCAGTTACTTCAGTGTAGCGGCTCTCGGAGGAATAGTGCTGTGTGTTTGATGCATCCAGCGCTGCTGGAACTCACTCCCACGGCACACATGCTTGAGTCTGCGCACACTCACTTCCCGGCTCATGGGCCCTTGTGTTCCCTGCTCCTGTTACCTTTAATGAAGATGAGAGGTGTCGAAGGAGCAGGGGGACTTGTGTGTGTGTGTGTGTGTGTGTGTGTGTGTGTGTGTGTGTGTGTGTGTGTGTGTGTGTATTGAAATGCTGTACTGTATGGATTCGCTGTGTCCTTAAAACATGTGGTGGACCTTATCCAAAATATGATGGACATTTGTCTATAAAGACACTTAATTCTTTCTGTTATCCAGTGGCATTTGTTACAGCTCTCCAGATTTGTGACAGTTCAGTTTCTTATATTTTCAGATTCTTTGTTATGAGCTAAACATGATGTTATGATGCTGAAGTCAGTGTTACAGTCTAATGTCTTATGTCATGTCATGTGACACAAGACAGCAGATTTCAACCTGAGGTTCCCAACCAAGAAGAAGGATGCCAGAAAACTTTTGTTTTTGTTTTTTCTTTTAGTTGTAATAACTACACAGAATTATCACCACAAAGTTTGCCGTGAACTCAAAGAATTCTGATTATGAATATCTCCATACACATAATAAATAGAAGTCATGACGTGACTCAGCTTACTGCTAAGCACTTTGTGTTGAGGGGATATATCAGGTTGGAAATATCCAGATAATATGAAAATTATTCACTGGTGAAACTGCATAGAAAGATACTCCTCCTGTTTCTACATCTCTAACCAGGCAATTTTTAGTCTAAAATTTCCCTTAACTGTTCTAAACAACATTTTGTCATTAACTTCCAACATATAAGCACAGCTCCTATTGACAGAGTTAAAGGGATATTGTAGTGCTTGATTAATCTGCTTTCTTTCATTGATTCATCCATTCATTTTTATTTATGTGGCTTTTTGCTCTGTTTTTTTTAAATTAACAAACCAAATGTAACACATTACTTTGATAATCTTTTTTTTTCAACTTTTATTATTTTTATGATTCACAGCAATCACCCAAAATCAGCAGGAGGAGACCTGTATAAACAGCTTTCCAGTTGTTACAATCAGATGGAAACCGATTTAGGGTCAGAACATCCACAAACACCAACCTGATTATTCTGGGGTCATGACTCATAAAGGTCGAGAACCACCGGCTCTTAGAGTGAATGTTTCCTTCACTTGAAAAGTGCATGAAGTGAATATTTATGGGTGATACAGTTGCTTGCTTTTGATCATGCGCCTTAATGACTATAAAATCCTTGTGTCAATTTAGAGGAAATACTAAATTAGTCTTAACAACCCCCCCCCCCCCTTTAGTTTTTCACCTTTACATCATTTCCACGACCACAACTAAGCAAACTACAAGAGTTCAGACAGAGTCAGCCTTTGTAATCCTGTATGATTCTGTGAGCATTTTCTTCATCCTTTTACCTTCCCACAGTCCAGTAAAACACAACCGTACTGTAAAGGTCCCTGTTGATGTCAAGACTCTTTTAATTATGCCTTGAGGCATGTCTTAAGAAAATTAGCAACTAAAGCTTAGGGGCAAAGCATAGTGTTCCATTGTTTTCTGTTTCTTTGTACTTAATCCATTGCCACTGATTGAGAGTGGAAGCTTAAAAAAGTGAGGTGTGGAAGTAGGTGTGGAAACTACTGCTGTGTAGCCTGTTTTGTGAATTGCTTTGTCAAAACACTTAACATGGACAGTCCCTCAAAAGTTTTGCAAGTCCTCAGGCACCATCCGAGGTTCTCTTGTTTCACTCACGAAGCAGCAAATAGGCTCTCTGAAAGCTGCCAGGTGTCAGAAATCAGACTTTTTTTTTTTTTTAATAGTGGTGCATTTGTGTGTTTTCCTCATTTTCTCTAACCCTCTTCCACCACCCCCACAACCCTTTTCTATCCATCCCCTCCCCTGCAGATCCCCTCTGCCGGCCAGCTAATGGAGGCTGTGCGCGTGAAGATGAAGGAGAGGAAAGTGCTGACAGAAGAGCTGGCCACGCTCGCAACACCAGTCAGCGAAAAATCCTGACTCCCTGGGCTGAGGCTGGGAAAACTGTCATCCTCTTCTTTTTCTCCCTCCCTTCTACTCTCCCTCCTTGGTTCCTACTCAGTGGGAGCTGGGCTGAGCCAAGCTGAGCCGGGGCAGCAGAACCAATATTTGTGAGAAAAACGCTGTCGACTCACTCTGGGCCACTGGCTCAACGCAGCAGCCCGGCCTTTGTAAATGAGCCCTCGACATCTGTGTTAGCGCTCAGTGCACTACGTCTATCAGACAGGGCCCTTTAGCGCCAAGCTAATTTACTGTGCAGCCACTCTCCCCCCTTTCTACGCAGACCTGGGGTGATAAGGCAAATGCTTACACTAATGTTGAAGTTAAATGGGTTTTTTTTCCCCCTCTTTTACATCCCTCCCTAATTTATTTGGAATCTCAAGGACCTCAGGGTGCAGGGACTTGACCTAGCAATGCCAAGTCAACACTTTGGGAAAGTCAAGAGTGCAGCACAGAGTAGAGTGGTCACTTTAGGAGTTTTAGATCTGTTTATCAGGCTTATGTTACAGTTCATTCTGTAACCCCCTTGCAAATATTAAAGTAATCTAGTACAGGTTATTTGAAGTGGGGCTGATGACGGATTCACCAAAAAATATATAGTCACTGTATTAATTACAGAGGATCATAGATGGGACAGGCTCATTTTAGAGAACTTAGAGTACCAGTACCAAAGTTAATTAATACCCCTGTGGACTGGGCCAGCAGGAAAATGACATTACAATCACCTAAAAATGTCCACATTTACAAAGGATCAGTTTTAATCTATCCGTATATATGTATAATCTCTTACTGTTAGACAGACTTCTCTGACAGGGAACTGAAACCCTGAAGTGTTCTTCAAAGCTTCACGACTCTCTTCACCACAATAGAACACAGGAGTTGCTGGTCCTTTGCTGCCTTGAATGGTTACTTTAGATCGAAAACTAATGTGCTAAAACACTGAACAAAATAACCAATTGAGGAAGTGATAGACCGGTAACTCAAATGATGTATGTGCGAGATAAAATTACTGTTTTTGTCAAGGGAATCTGATGGCTTTGAAGATCACTTCAGAGATTTACTTCCAGCAATGTTATACTGTGAAAATATTCTAAATATAGCATACATTACAAGCCATATTTATTTTTTCTTCTGACTAAAAGAGGCGGTTTTAGCTGCTGCCGCTGTCCACCACCGTACAATGATAGCATTCTATTCTCCAGTGAGCTTCTTCAATCTGCAGCCGTTTAACTCTCATAGACTGAGGGCGGGACATTGCTCAAGATCACAGAGGGAGAGGAACCTGCACCAGAGCCAATGTAGCACATCTTTAAATCCATTTATTTCAGCAGATATTGGATAAAAATAATACTAATACAGACAGACATCAAAATCTGAATATTTGATCTAATATCTGGTCCTGGTCAATAATCTATAGGTCCCTGGTAACGGCTTCATCCAACCCCATTTAATGTAAACTGAACTAAACCTTTAAAGCCCACTCACTTTTACTGATCCAATGCACTGCAGGTATTTATTAATGTTCATAGGCTTGGAAATGCTTCTGATCTGTATTTGCCCCTTTAATAATGTTTGAGTTTGTTTCAATATTTTTTTAATAAAACATACTTCACTATTTGTCCATATTATGTTTCATTACATATGATTTATATAATTACTTGTTGATTTTTTTTTTTTTATGTCTAAATGTTGCTGTTTTTGTTTGTTGCAGTAGTTGGACAGTCAGTTACTCTGTCGCAGCGATTGCTGATGTTCTGGCGGACCGCAGGGTACTTAAACCTCTCCTGTGATTGACAGCCGACTTCTGGCATGGTTTCTGTCTGTAACAAGTGACCCCTGCTGTTGACATCATTAACAAGGGTCCACATGTGCATCCACGCACACACAGTACACAAGGTGCATTAAAGGCTCCATCCTTGACACACCTACTTCCTTTTATCTGTTCCTCTTTCTCTTCCTCTCTTATTATTCATTTTGAATATTAAACTGTGATCCTGGTCTCCTCTGTCCTTGAGCTGGCATCTTACACAAGAGACCACACACTTCAACATTTTTTTTTTTTTGCTCCTTTCTTTACCTCTTCCAGCTTTTGTTTTCTTCTCCACTTTCCGCCTTTCTTGTTATTATGTATAATTAACAATGGTGTGAAGAGTCCTCCGTTCAGGAATTAAAAAGAAATAATTCCACTTTTTAATCCCCCTCCCTTCTCAAATATATGCTAATGATGTCGTTTTCCTTTATCTTTTTATAATAAAGGATTAGGCCAGGACTGTCTCTAGCTGCAACTCGGGGACCAATTTAGCTGGGATCCAGGAGAGACAAACCCTGGTGGTTAATTACCATTCATTAACATAGTTTGCATCTTTTCTTCTTCTCCAATACCCAAGAGCCAGCTATTGTCAATATTTGTCCCATATAAATTTCTCTAGTTTTTTTTCCAGTCACTGTCCTCCAGCGTAATACTGCTAATGACAAACATTAATAACTCAGAGAAATCCGGTGGCGCAGTGGGTATTGAAGAGTAAAGCATTGGTGCCAGGCAAATTATCTCAGAGCCCCCACCTCTGTCTTTCTGTCTGATTGTCTCTGTTTCTCTCTCTTCCTTGTACTGCGTAGTGCATAGTCAACATGTTTGCTCGCAGAGCCCCGCCATCCGGCCTCAGCTGACACACTCGTGCTATTTCTGTGACATATTCAAATGCGGGCCCCCTCAGCTGGTACTCCCCTGGGTTTAATTAACCTGGCCTTGCCTCTGACGCTCCCTCAGTGAAGACGTTAAAACGATCTTGAAAACACCCTTCAAACAATAACCCTCCCTGACACATACACAAACGTCTTGCACTGTGTATGATTCATCTCTTTTTTTTCTGTGTAGGAATGGCATGCCATATCCTTTTTTCTTCCCTTTCACTCTCTTCTCGTCTTCCTTCTTTTCTTGTACAGCTCTCATTAACAGGGGTTTCCTGTGGGAATTACTTTGATCAGTAGTTCCAAATGCAAAGTTTTCCTCCTTCCCCTTTTATTCATTCCAACACAATCAACTTGGTGTCATTCTTTTCCTCTTGTCTTTATCTCTTCGGCTTCTTTTTAAATCGTTTATTTATTTTTTCTTCCCTGATACAGATTCCTGCAGGAGATTGTTCCTGGAGGGTTAGAGGAGGGCAGGGTCAAGAGTTGACTTTGGGGTCGATCGATGATTTGTGTATGTGTGTGTGTCCCTAGGCTTCTCTGTTGTACTTTTAAGTTCCCTCTGTCGGCTGTGAGTGCGTGCCACTTGGGTGAGAAGGCGGCTAGCCCACAGTACAATAAAAGAGACAAAGCAGAAACAAGAGAGTTTGTGCAGCTTCCAACTTATGCACAATTAGTCCTTGCAGATCCTGTCAGCCAGCTGTGGAGTGAATAGGAAACAGTCTCTGATGATTTCCCTAACTATACTGACACAGTTTCACACCCTGGCTATTGCTGCCAATACACTAGTCTGCTTTGATTTCACACACACAGACACTTGGCACTGGCTTAAATAACAAGGTACCTGTGACAAACAGCCAAATGTATAATGTAACATGTTTACAGATTTCATTGTGTTGCTCCTTCGTTTTTAATCCTCAGGGAGAAACTTCAGTATCAAAAGGTAGCTGCTGTTTACAGTGAGTGTTACAGGAAATCTCCTGTTGTGAAATTGTAGTTGAAATTATTGTGAAAACTTTGATGGCTTTTGTAATGCATATTGTTATTTTTCATTAGACCAGATGCCACCTTAAAAAAAGAAAAAAGGAATCACTCTCTCCAGGAGCACATATGCTATGTATACAACCTCATTGATCTTCACTTGAACAAGTCCCTTATCCTCCTCTACAGCGCTCCAGACATGAAACGGCAGCAGATTATGGGTGGATGCGGCCCTCCGTGGGAAGCTAGGGAGCAGATAAAAAGGCCAGCCACTCAGGGGACTAAAGCTGTGTTTTGATGCTGTGTGATAAAGCAGCAGAGGCATAGGGCGAGAGGAAAGGGAAAGTTACAGGAGCCTTCTCCATACTGTGTATGTACATATCCTCTAGCTTCGCTTTTTGGATTTCTGCAACTCCTTTGTATTGTCCATTGTAACCAGGCTCATCCTGCACTTTTATTGTTCTTTGACACTCACACTTTCTCTGTCCCCACGGACTGTCCTAAGCCTTGCTCATGGCAGCTGTCTCTCTAAAGCCGTGGCCTGAGCTCCTGGGGAGAAAAAAAGGAGAAAGAGAGAGCAAGAGAGGGGTTGATCTGGTATCTAATCCACCTTCTCTTACTGTGTAAGAGCGAAGCTGCAGTCCTCAACATCACCTCATAGAGAAGCCACTCGGAAATGTGACAACCTGAACCCCTTCATGTCCTGTGACTAATCTGAGATGTTGTGTCAAATGGAGTAGAAAATGTGGCTCTTAATATTTCCCATCCGTCATACTTGGGTGGACTATGTTGCTTTCATATTTTCCCCACGTCGAAAACAAGGTAATTTTTGCTCTGAGTGTGTTTGAGTTCATCATTTGGTTCACCCATAGAGCCTCTTTATGTGCATTCAGAATCTAAACAGATGACCAAGACGGAGTATCAGTAATCATTTGTCCTGGCTGTTATGAAACAGGTAGCCATCCTTTGTTTTCTGCTCCAGCATATATAATAATACCTGAGTCTGGGGTGTAGAGCTCCTCAAAGCACCTCTCCACCTTGACTAACTTTTTCAAGCGCTCATTAGTGGACTGGCTGAAGTTTGGAGGGTATGAAGGGGGCTGGAAGATTACCCCCTGTAAAGTAGCGCACCTCAGGTAATCATACTAATGAATTCAAGCACCCCCACCCACCAAAACCCTGTTCCTTTCTCTTTCTCCCTTTACTTTCTTTTTCCCTTTCTTCCACAGTGGCGGGGCTGGTGGTAGAAGTGCCAAACAACAAAGAAGTGTTTGTTTGCATAATATTAGCACTGCACGCTCGCACACAGTGGCGGGGGTCTGACTGCAGGACTGACTAGAGGCTTCCCATGAACACAGGTGGAGCAGGGTGAGCATCACTGGGACCAATTAGAGCAGAGCACAGGTACATTAGCATGTTTGAGTGGAGTGGGGTGGCGTGGAGAGAGCTAGGCCTTACGAAACACACAAGCATATGACCACTGCCTGGTATGTGTTAGTTGTTTGTCTCAAGTGATCTGACTCGCATATGGGTGACAAATGACCCTCGGTCTGCTGTCACAGCAAATGGTTTTGGCTCTTACAGTCAATGATTTGAACTATGCTGTGTTTAATTTATGCCAGTACATAAAATGGACATTTGTTCACTAACTGAAAGTTGTTTTCTTTTGTGGGTTGGTTGCCTCAGAGGTGAAAAGAAAGTGTTTCACGATGTGTTTAGTATTTCAGTTTGAGCTGATGAACTTAACTGTGTGTCTTGGTGAACAACAAGTGAGACAGTGCTTCTTAGCAAAACAACCCAGGTTACATTCAAGATACAACTCAAACTATTGTAAAATTTAAAGAACCTGTATTGTTCATTGGTCCTGTGTTCCACACCTTAGGGCTGGATGTGCCCAGAAATGTCCACAGGGGGGCAGCACTAGCACAGGCCTGACCCACGTTCACCTGCCCCTTTAAAGGATGAACAAATACAGTTTGACTTGGTTTTAGTCGACACCCAGAGCTTGTGATCATATGGTAGGTTTGTGTGTTTTATGGGGACGTGACAAACTGGGCTAAAGAAGAATCAGCCTGTTTTCTGCAGTCAACAATATTACAGGTATGGGGGAAAAAAAGTCCTTAACAAAAATACTACTAAATTAACCAATTCCTGCAGGTATGAAAGCATCATTAGCAAAATGTATTAAAAGTATGACAATTCAATTGCTATTCTATATGTTTTTCCATTTATATTACACCTACATTAATGTGCATTATGCATTTTACTGCAATATGATTTCAAACTTAAAATTCATCTGAAATATGTTGTATACTGTTGGTAGTTTAATCTGCAGCAATGCATTACATTCTGTATGATTATCATATGTTTGTTTCGTTGCTGTCCTGTGAGATCAAAGTATCTGTTGTTAACGCTGCCTCTTTGGGATTTATACATCTTTGGTTGAAGTCATGGTATTATACCGTAAAGTAATAAGGCCTTTGAAGCTAGGGACAAAGCTGAAGTATCTTAGGTGAATTTTTAGCAAGCCAGTGTAAAATGGGAGGATCAGATAGAGACATATGTTCCTGTTTACCTCAGGATACAACAAAGACTTAACACTTATGAACTGTCACCACAAGAACTGCCGCCGTTACAACTGACATGTACAACACTTTAATGTACCTGTGAAAAAATAAGAAACAGCATATTTGCACAACATTTTATATTGAGTCTTCTTGTATGTCAGCGTTGTAATTAATTTCTTAAAATGTAACCAGGCCATTGAGATTAAGAACCTCTTTTACAAGGGAGTCCTGGCCAAGATAGGCAGCAGCAAATGCAACCCTCAGTTACAGGATCACACAGTTAAAGCACATATAACAGACACATTTGACTATAAATAGTAAAAAAACAACATTTACAAGCAGATTAAAAAAAAACAAGTTGAAGTTATGGAGTCAGCCTCAAGAACTTTCAGGTTGGATTTAAAAGCACTCAAAGAAATTCACTCAGTTTCCAGTCTTTCTGTAGCTGATTCCATGTATACGGTGTAGAGTAAACTAAAGCCCTTTGACCCAGTTATGTACGGGCGAATGGAACAGAAAGCAGCAGTCATTTGTATGGAGAGAATAAATATCAGAATTTCTTGTAACAATTAACGTACAACTGTACAAAGGCAAGAGGCCAAGTATTGTCTTATATATAAACATGTACCAATGGCTGGTCCTTCTTGTGGCCAGAGCAGGCCATCCTACCTGAGAGTACAAGTCACAGTTTACAGTTGGTAATGAACCTCAGAGAAGCATGGTAGACAGTGTCAACCATCTGAAGACATTGAGCAGAAGCACTCATGTATAAAACATCTTCATAATCCAATACTGATTAAAAAAAAAAAAATGTTAAAACGTTGCAGCAACAAGCTGCTTTTTTACATTAAAAAAAAAATGCAATTTGTTTCAAAAATTAAAACTTAACAAGATTTTCCACATGTGGCTTGAAAGGATCACGTCAATGAAAACACCCAGGTATTTCTACATGTGAACTACATCTATTCCATTTCCCTCTAGAGTGGTCACTAAGGGGAACGTTTGTGGAAATTTCCTCGAATTGTAAAACAACCTGTTTTGTCTGCATTGATCATAATGTCTGAATGAAAACCTACTTTTCCATCTTTAAGTCACTGATGACAAAAATGAGACCT
>JAPQRQ010000001.1:1336388-1351871 GCA_037367365.1 Apogon talboti
ATGGAAATGGTTAGAGATATCAATATAGTTACTATTGAGCACTGATAGGAAGTCATTTATGTACTTTCATTTAATTACTTGAGTTATCCTCCAGTGAAAGTACCACCCATTTCTATTGAGGACCACAACATAGCGGCAGAACCTGACAACCTCACAAATTTAATTTGTTATTGATTCTTGAAAGAACATGCCGTGAGATACAGGGACATTGGTCCGATTTTTACAGCATAAATGCATTTATTGGACATGCAATAATGTCTTAAATGTCCTAGATGTATTATAACACATGCAGCCTATAAATGTACATTGTTCCTCTATCAGGACTTGATGTTTTTCTGACTATTTTGGGGTGTGTTTGATGTGGCTTTTTGCATTTTCACACCATGCAGTTTATCTTGTAATGGTGGGAAAAATGGCTGAAACAAAATGCAAACACTATATAAGCTCTGAGCACATACATTATTTGCATTTAATTACACACCAAGACTACGGCCGTTCTTAATAGGCTTTGTATATTTGAACAGAACCGGTTTTTAAACGTGCTTCATGTATAAAACCAACAAGATGACAACTGTCAAACAAACACTCACACACATTGTCTGTTTTACTTCATATTGTCAGAGCCTCAGACGTGACCATGGTTAGTCTAATGAACTGGACGGTGATTCTGGAAGAGTGACCACAGGGGATCCACCTCTGACCGTCTGTCCTTCCTCAGTGGACTCGCCATCTGGCGTCGAGGACGAGCTGCCGCTGAGCTGACAAACGCCTACAGGTGACTCCTTAGCAATAGTCTGAATGAAAACTGGCATTGGTGGTGCAGATTTATTCACAGAGGTGTTATTTTTCGGCCACAAAATGCTGTGATGCCATGATAGCCGTTGAGACAAACATGGAATAGTTCACAAAGTGTGTGTGATGGTCCCATACTTCATTTTGATTATGTGATGCAATAGCTTACACTTATACATGTATCTTTTATGTAGTCTGTTCATAAACTGACAGTGCAACATTTACACACAAGTTCATTTAGATTCTAATCATAAAATCTATAATTACAGTAGAGGTCTAAGAAACACCACAATGTGACATTTTATTCTGAATCTCATATATGACAAGAGCAGGTTTAGATACCGGAGAGTTCTATTGTCAGATAGATACAGTACCTAGTAATACTAACGCACTGTGTCAATGTATATAAATGCACATTTTTCCTGCTTCAGAGTAGTGACACTACATAATACACTATAGTAGAGGTTCCAAAACTTTTTCGGCACCTTAGATTTAGGGTTCAGGTTGTTGTTGCACATAAGAGAGAAAGAAAAAACTCCTATAATATATAATGGATATGTAGCAAAAACAGAACAAATACAGAACGTAATGAGTAAATGTTTAAAAAAAAAAGAAAAAAACTTCAGACAAATAAAATCATACCAATAAATACACAAGAAAAAAACAAAGTGATTAGTAAGGGGTAAAAGTATGAATAAAGCTTGAGGCTCTAATGTGAAATGTGGTGTCTCCTCAATACCCAGTCTTGTAAAAAATACATTATGAATGGACATAAATTTAAATCTCATTGACTCTTCCACCATTGAAACCATTGATATCATTGATTATATTTGACTCCATGTCCATGTTAGGTTTTTGAGCCAGAGGTGACCATATTTGGACAAAAGGGGTGGGGCTAAAGAGCCTGAGAGGTCAGAGATTAGCTAATGTTAATGGTTTACTTACTGACACAGTAAAAGTATAAACCTCATTAAGCACCACAAAACAAAATATGTGTACTGTCTTGTTAGTGGAACCTACCATCTGTCAAGAAAAAATGTTTTATTAAATAAACTATAATTCCAAAAGTCCAACCTGGCAGATGAGTGAGCTGTCGTACACACCTGTCAGTCAAAGCCTGATATGGCAGACATCAAAGATGTCTATTTGACCAGATGTCTAACCGTTTTACATCTTGTTTCCATTTTTGACGTCTTGTGCCTTTTATTTCATGTCCATCTTGTTATGTCATATTCATCTTGTTTTGTCTCCAGCATGTTTTACAACTGATGCCTCTCCACTACATTTGACATGACTTTGGTAATTATTGTTCATAAATTATTATTCATTATTCATAAACTCCAGAGAAGACACTTCCTCTGTCTTAATTCAGAAAATTAATTCACATTTATTGTTGCTATGTACACTCAGCAGCCACTTCATTAGGTACATCTGCTAAACTGTACATTAACATGGTCTGGTAGGCCAGTCACATGGCAATGGCTTAATTCACTTAGGCATGTAGACATGGTCTAGATGATCTGCTGAAGTTCCAACCGAGCATCAGAAAGGTGATTTAAGTGACTTTGAAAATGATGTGGTTGCTGGTGCCAGACTGACTCATCAGTGTATTTCAGAAACTATTGCTCTACTGGGATTTTAACCTACATCCATTCCTGTGGTTTACAGAAAAAGATTAAATATCCAAAGAGTGGCAGTTATCTGGATGAAAATGAGGAGAATGGCCAAAATGGTTTGAGCTGATAGAACTGAGATTTGCAGAGGAGCATCTCTGAACGTACAACACATCAAACTCTGAAGCAGAGGAGCTACAGCAGCATATTTACTCACTTTCCCTTTTTTTTTTCTTTCTTACGTTTACACTATCAGATACACCCAATACTACCAAGGTGTACGTAATAAAGTGGCCGGGGATTGTATTTCCCTCTGCCAATTGGCGACCCAATAAAAATGACCTACTTTGAGTCTTAAGTCTTAAGTTTTGGACAGACAGAACTATAGCAAAGTTTGCTAAACTTTTTTTTTGTCCTGGTTAAACCACTTTTAAACATGTCAAACCATCAGGAGCAAAGCAGGCATTAAATGTAAATTGTCAAAATTTGTGCATCCATTACATTAACATTCCTGACCCTTTCCTCTGTCATTTTTCCTTTAGATTATAAGATCTTCATGAATAAATCCGTAACGTTATAGAGTTAAACATAATTGACAACTTTGTTTTACTCTTGTGCTATGTAACACACAGAGATGTGGTAATACTTGACAAATATGACCAAATAATCACGTGGAAATAACATTTCATTTTTATGTCCTCTCATCAGTGAGACAATTTACAGATTGGAAGTACTTTTGACCAGAAGGCTTACATTACAGTGAAAAACATGCTTCTTTATAAATATTTTTCACTGGGTGAATAGGAATGGATGGGCTGCAGAAGATGTTTTATCAATTTTGTCAAGCAATTACAATTTTGATGTCAGCAATAAAGACACATGTACTTTACTGTAGACATCCACTCTAGTCCTATTAGTAGTGGTAATAAGAGTCTGGTTTGACCAGCTATAAATGTCAAGTGTCATGACATTTATTTATTTATTTATTTATTTATTTATTTATTTATTTTAATCTGTCCTTGTTTTTTTTGCACTCTGTAGCACTCTGAGATTCTTTGAATGAAAAGTGCATTACAAATAAAATCTATTATCATTATTATTATTATTATTATTATTATTATAACTTTTGCTACATTTGGCACTATATAAATAATTTTTTATTGATAGTCTGCATGCTAAGCATCTCGCCGAATTTCAACAAATCACTTCAACATTTTAACTTTTATTTGTCTTATGCACACTTGTGTGTAATGCAATGCACAGTGAAGTAAATGTTAAATTACATGTAAGCGCCCATCGTCCCTGGTGGACTTGAACCACCAACCTTTCGGCTGATAGCCAAACGCGCTAACCAATGTTCTTTTTTACAGATCAAATAAATCTTTCGCCTTTTACTAAAGATGTTTTTACTTGTCTTTGCACATTATAGTTTTGCTTATTTTCTGCTACGACTTTTCAGCTAAGAAAGGTTTATCTGCATACACACATAATGTTTCATCCTCTTTAGTTGGTTGTTGAGGTTAATAATAGTGGGACTGGTGTTTTCCAGTTAATGGCGCTGTCCATGGTACTGGAGCAACTAAAACTGCCTGGCTTAAGTAACATTAAGAGGTCAAGTACTCATTACCTCCTTTCACTAGAGGTACTACTATAAGTCTAGCACTGTTATAACCGCCAGCTTTATTAGAAGGTCAGCTCCTGCTATTTTTACTCATGTTTTCGTGATGCTAGACGGCGTTAGAGTGAGAAATCCCTGTACCTCCTGTCCCAGAGTGCAGTAGTGTATAGTGAGGAGGCGGCTGCTTTAAAGGGACCTGGCTGCTACGTCACCACGGTTTAGACATGTGGCTTTGACATCCAATAGCGTGATCAGAGCCTCAGTCAGCCGCTTTCCACACAGGACATCCCTCCGCCTCACACCAGCGTAGACAGGGGTTAGACACGGCCGTAACATCACCCATCGCTGTTCTAGGACCGAGATTTCCTCCACCTGCATCAGCACCAGTCCGCATTGAGCAGCGAGAACCACCGGGTAGCGACCATGTCTGTAGCGGGGCTCAAGAAGCAATTCCACAAAGCCACTCAGGTAAGAGAACGCCGTGACACCAGATTCCATATCTCTACGCACGAGTCACATTTTTTTGCAGAGCAGCGTTTGGACACTAGAGATGGAACGTGTAACTCTAATCGTTTTTTTTAATAGCCTATAAATCCCCGATCCAGTTTGCTCCTGCACCCGCTCTTTTGTCCTCTGCCTCTCCATCAGTTATTTATTGCTCTCCTGGTCCTGCGTGCGCGGTGCAGCATTGCGCCAATATCAGAAATGCACGAGTCATGTTTTACGCTGCAGCCTCAGCGTCAATTAGTCATGCAAATATGATGCATCATGTGAAGACACACGACAGTTATTCGTTGTATTCGGCTGGGGTGCCGTCTTGGAGACAGATGACACGCACAATGTGATGATAGTGATGTCGTGGACGTCAGTTCCTCTCGGTACCCTTCAGATGACATTCTGCGTTGCACACAGCAAGTAAACCATTAGGGCTGCAGCTCATGGCAGCCGGTGCTTTGAGGATGTGAAGCCTGAATGAAGGACGCGTTAAATCACTGGTTCCTTGCTGCCAGCCACAGTGGGAACTCCGACACGCACGGTGTTATGCAATCGTAAAGTGCGCCTTGACGGAAATCCGCTCCTATTCCAACAGCAGCAGCACGCCATGACCTCAGCGCCCTCTAAACGTATTTATTCTCTTACTGCGAGCTGTCAGTCTGTAATTAACATCTAGGTTATTTATTTAGAAGAGCTCAGGTCCAGAGTATAACCTCCATCATCTTTGGAGGCCACCAGAGTGCGGTGCTCCAGTGTTCTTGAACGGGACCTTGATGGTGAGACGCATGGGCAGATTTGTCCCTGCAGGTCGCCTCTGTCTACAGGACTTTTCACTGAGTTTTATTTCCGGCTTTAGCTCTGGGGGTCACAGGGGCTCTGGGCATTGTTGGGGTGAGTCACAGTGACACTCTGTGACACTCAACTTCAGGCTCCACACAGCAGGACACCCAGAGCCTGGCTGAGTCACAAACACCCAACCACCTCCTCCTCCTCATCCTCATCCTCATCCTCATGCCACTTCCCACCTCCATGTTCTCCAGTTCACCCAGAATCCAAATGGCTTTAGTTACAGCTCCCAGTCTGCATCATTCTTCATCTTTATGAACAATTGTTAGCAAGATTGGGGCTGGGGGGGCACTAATAATTGCTTGTCTGCTGAAGGTCAACCCCTGTAGATATTGAACTGTCTTAATTGCATGTTGGACCACAGTGACTAAGAACAAAGTAGCAGTTTGTGAGGACAGGAGTTCATTTATGCAGTTTACCACTGGGATCCAATATGGAGATACAGCAGACCAATGCAGCATCGTAGTTGTAGTTGATTTAATGCTGCCACTTGTGATGGATATCATTCTTGAAATTCTTCTTATTACAAACAGTGCTGGGAATCTTGTGATTCTCTGTAACACACTCTTGAAAAATTGCACTTGCTCAGCAAAATTCACCCTGCCTAGAACATGGCACACACAACGGTTTGCTCTTCTCAGTTTTAATCAGGAGCTCATTTGGTCAGACTTGAAGAAGACAGCAGTCCACACGGGCCAATGCAGCTGCACAGACTGTGTTAAATATGTGAGATGAGTCTATTGGCACCCATTAGCAAAGCCCTCTCTTTCTGCAGATGTTCCTCTGTGGTTTCAAATGCCTCTGTGCATGTGGGGTGGAGGCTTTGTGCGAGTGTGAATATGCACTTGGTTATGTAGCTGGTTGTACACATGCATAAAGAGGAAGAGGTGTGGCTGGGTGTGAAAAAATTAAATGAATGCATTGAAATTTGCAGCTTTCACACTGCACATTTGTTATATTCCCTTTGCGATTGTCAGCTCGAGGCTCAGCGTTAGCAGCCTCTGTGGGCTGCTGCCGTCTGTTCCTCAGCATTACACCCCCAACACACAGTCTTACAAATACACACACTGCCTTCTTCCCCAGACTCCCACGGCAGAAGGCACCCCTCAACCCTCTGCTGTTCCCGAGCTACATCTCTGTAATCCAAACCCAGACTCACACAGACAGCAATCTGGCTACTCATGTACACACACACATGCATGGTCTACAGTTAAGCAGGACCCCCCACCATGACATAAGGAGAGGGGGTCAGGAGATTAAGGGTGGGGATGAGAGATTTAAAAGCACCAGATAAGACTTTTGCAGACTATACATGCATTTGTGGCTTTTACTCTACATAAAATGTACTGTTAGTGGTTGTTTTTTAGTGTCATGACTCAGTCAAACACACTAAAACTAACAATCTACACACACACACACAATAACACTGAACTTGTTTACATGCAGGCAGGAACAGATTGCTGATCCTAAAATGCTGCATTAGACTTACGCATCCGTAATTGCTAATTAGCAGCGCAGCTTTGTCTGATACAATGCATAGCAGCTGCCCTGAGTGAGGAAGAAAAATCTTCTTTCATATGTGTTCGGTGTTTTCTTCACTGTGGACTTTATGGATTCTGCTGGAAGGGGCTCATAAAAAACAGAATGCCATGACATTGCTAGGATTATATGAGTTTCACACATATTCACACCACCTCTGTTTCACCGTCTCTACCATACATCACTGAATAATTTATTTCACACGAGCACCATCACACTTTTCTCTGATAAAAGACATCCCTCTCGCTTTTTCTCACCCAAGGACATTGTGTCTCAGGGCGCTGTATTAATAACAGGGACCATTTTAAAAACGAAGGAAGCAGGGCGTGAAGGGTAACCCCGGCACGTCCACTCAGCATGTTTTTTTTTTTTTTTGTTTTTTTGATGTATCTATTTGCTGATTGATCCATCACTCATTTCCCTGTGGATGATTTTAAAGGACCATATAGCTGCATAGGCCCAATAAATTATAACTTACGTGGGCAATTTGTATCGGAGGAAAATTATATTACTGGGCTATGAAACCACATTTATATTCTCTTTACATTACTCTGGAATATGTTTAAAGATGAGGAGGGTTAATACGTCACAAGTCAAATCAATCACGGAATAAGTCGCATAAATATCGCTTCCATGATGGTTCACTTCTCCGTGGAGAGGCATGTATCATTTCTGGATCCATGTATGTGAACGTAGTAGCACGCTGAGGCTTTTAATTCAGGCCTGTTGTGTCAGCTCATCCCATAACTCAACCCACAGACCCAGTTGTCCACATGTTAATCACACATCACTTTGAATGCTGCTTTTTCGATTTATCTGGAGAACACAGAAAGCATTTTTATCTCGATAAACGGCCATGTACTTCCAGCAGGAAGCCAGAAATGTGTTCATTAAATAGTGCTGCAGGAGGGAGAGAGGAGATGAAGAGGGTGGCAAAAAGCTTGAGAAAGTGTGCCAGGATGAGCCAGAGAGAAAAAACAAAAAGGCAAGAGTCTTTGGGGACTTTGGTTTTTGGAGCCTTTTCATGAAAAATGGTTTCTTTTCTTTTCTTATCACTTTCAGAAAGATGATGACCAATTTCCCTACAAGTTAGGATGCTTCTGCTTGTACCCTATGAATAATTATTTTGATATTAGTCATTTGTTTTTATTTTTTGTGTGTCTTTATTGCCCTATTATGTTTGGTTTGGAAATGTAAGAGTGGAAAATTACACTCATGCAAGTACTTATTTGTCCTGGTGAATCTGAACACAATCAGCTTTAAGATGGAGTTAAGATGATGCTACATTTCTGGCTTCACACCAGTGCCATATGGATTATAAAACACATAACAGCTACAGGACAAGGTTTCACAACAGTGATTATCATAACAGGGTGCAGCTGAGAAAAGACATCACTGTCTGTCATCACTAAAGTGAGAATGATTCATCCCACATAAACATGTTTCATATAATTTGTAGATTTTCCTTAGCTGTTACAAATTATGCGTGTATGCATGTTATTTACAAACCTGCAAACTGTTCACCGTGTTCAACATGAAACGATACGATAGGTCAGCTGCTGATCACAGCCAAGATAATATACATGCATAAAATCTGCAGACATATATTGCAGGTAATGCTAAAAATAAGACACAACCGTTGCATTCAGACTGTGAATAGTAAAACACTGGTTAGGGATAAAATAAGAGCATTACATGACAGCTGAAAAAAAAAAGTACCTGTCATTCACAAATGCAGGTCTCCTGAGCTTGTTAATCCATCATACCCATCGCTAACCACCTCCTTCTAAGGTTTGATCCTATTTGGTGGCATTGCAGGTTTTCACATCCACATATTCACCTCAACCATAAAAGGAATCATACGTAAACATTAATTGTAAACATCACTTTTCCAAATGGACCCACATCATTGTTTTGGTGTTGCTACATGTTACAAATGAACTACAATTTTTACACTTACCATAGTAATCATTACCAGTATCTTTTTGATGATGATACATGACTTACAGCACATTTGTGATATGTTAAAATAGTACTTATTAGTCATTAGTCATTATTAGTTAGAATAGAATAGAATAAAATAGAATAGAATAGCCTTTATTGTCATTGTGTGTACAATGAAATTAGGAGTGCAACTCCAGTCAGTGCGGCAATATTTACAAACACCAGTGCTACAGAAAAAAGAATAGAGTGAATATGAAATTGCAAAAACTCAAAAATAAGACAAGAAAATATAATAAAAAATTAAAATTAACAATTTAACAGAGTAAGGTAAGCTTAGTAGAATAAAAAAATAATACTGGATAAAATATGAATAGGTGCAATTAACCGTATTAACAGTATTAACAGTATGTGTATCTATGAACAGTATTTACCGCATGTATTACCATGAATAACAGTATATATACCTATGTAAAACAGTATGCATTTCTATTAACAGTATTAACAGTATGTATTCCCTGTAAAAACAGTATGTATTTCTATGTAAAACAGTATGTATACCTACTATGAACCAGGTCTATATAAAAATAGTGCATTTATTTTTGATAAATATTGAATAAATATTGAATTGTTATTGCAGGACAGAAGATTATTCCACGGTTATATTTATTGCACATAATTCACATTTGAGGGATTATTGTACATTATGTAAGTGATTCTGAGGATGCATTGAGGGAAGCAGCAGAACAGAAAGAAACCAGAGTTAGTACTTTATATACAATAGGCTCATAAATTAATTTCCGACTGACTGTTAGTGTGAAGTGTTACAGAATTGAGCTCCTTGTTCATTTGTTATTGAGGACAGCCAAGGTGCATTTTGGGATCATCTGTCCAACAGGTGTGTGTGTGGTTATCATTGCACGTACAGCAGCTCCACATGTGTCCGTGTTCGATTGTTCTAATCCACATTATTAGAGCATCTGCACTTTGAGGTGTCGTAGAATTAAAAAGCAGCTATTCAGATTTCCACAAGGTGTATTTCTTACAGTCGGTAACAGGACAGTAATCCTTTTGTATTCAGTCGTGGTCTGACTAGAGGTTTCCTGTGTGTGTGCTGAATACTAATATTAATACTAGACAAGGCTCTCCCTCGTCAACTGGAAACCATCTAATTTCGGGCCTCATAATCAGACATTTTTCGCCTTGTTGAGATGTATTTAAATGTATTTGCGTGCACAAAAGCAGCCATTTGCAGCATCCATACTGATATAGACATATTGAATGTTCAAGCATGCATATATAAACGTACATCCATGCATGCCCGTGGACAGAAGTGGGGTCCGTGGATGTTGTCGACACCTGCAGGGCTTTAGGGCAGCAGATTGTGTGGGTGACTCATCCAGCCTGGATCCTCACAAGGCCCACTGCAGTGCAGCGTAAAACAGATCCAGCTGGGAGATAACAGATGGGGGTGGGGGGGTGGGGGGGTGCAGGAGGAGAGAAGATAGCAGAGCAAAGAATAGAGTGATAAGAGACGACAGGAAAGGGGAAAAGAGAGGGAGATAGAGAGCTGCCTGGAGCAGGTAGGGAGTGGCAGACGGAGAGCGAGAGAATTCAGCCAAAGTGATTCTGAAGGGGAGAACGAACGGCAAGGAGGAGCTGAGCCAAGTCAAACAGGAGGGAGTGGGGAGCAGCTGATTTGCAGGGATTTACGCTCCTGCAGGCCTTAGCAGAAATATCACTTCAAACTGAATTTATGCAGCTGATAATACTATGCCATTTCAAAGAATGAACGGTGCCATGTGCAGCAGAGTAAAACTGGATCATGCAGTGCCAAGTGGGGCCTTACATGGACCAGTCCCAATAATATACACAGTAGCGTTGGTTTTAATAATACAATGCAATCATCAGATAAAGGTAAATACTGAACAATATACAATATACTAGGTTATATTCATGGACAAATTCATGCCCTCAACAGTACTAATGGTTATGCTTTAGTAAAAAATGATTGAAACGAACAAACCTTTTTTTATCATGTAAAACTCCAACTCTTCATATATAATGTGTAATTGCATATTGTTTATAATTTCTGCCACTATGGTACTGTCAATCCACACCATAACACAATATGACATAATAAGTGATGTTGTGAAGTAAAGTATGATGATGGGAGTTGATGTTTTCATCACCATTGCTGATGAAAATATATCTGAAGTGACAATGCAACATATAAAATGTTATTCACATTATGTTTACTGATGTATATTCATGTGTATTCAGTTATTTCCACTAGGATTAAGTGGCTACAAGTAATTTCAGACAATGGGATATGACGTCATTGATAGGTAAAAAAAAATTAACTGTTTCTTTAACTGAGGTTAATGACTTTTTTCCCTCAACTTGGACAGTGTTGTAAAAAGTTGAAGTCAACAATAGCTATAACAGGCCTGGTAGTGTTGCCAACTTTACTTTCTCTGCACACCTAACTACTTCCCAACATCCACACCCACCAACTCTTTTGTTTTTGGAACTGACTTTCAACATTGGCACTGGATGTAAATTTATTCCAAGCTGAAGATAAGGCTGGTTCTTATCATCATCAATCAATATGCCAGCATTTATCTTGAGTCTTTAAAATGCAGTATCTTAGTACAAACAACAGATCAAAATCCAAAAATAGTACAAGAAAATGATTAAATTCTCATATTTGACACCGTTGAATGTATTCATTTAATCACTGCAGATGTGTTGTTTCGTGTCTGTCGCGTTGTCATTGGACAGAAACCAAACGGTCGCTTCTTCCAGACAAACCCAGTGCACCCAGTTTTGGCGTTGTCTAGTTCAGCAATGCAGCAAAAGTGATGCTGCACTGGATGAAGTCCAACAGTACAAAACCTGCAGCAATCTGCCATCAGTCTATCTGTGATTATATCCTCCCATTACAGAGACTCTATTACTCTTACCCTCTGTTTGCCATTGGCTTTCTGCCTTAAAAAAAGAATGTACTTAGTGCACAAACAGGTCCCTTTTCTGAAACGTATGGTTCTGGAGACTCTTTCCCTCTCTGCTCTGTCCTCCTTTGTTTTCAGGAACAAACAGTAGCTCTTTCTGAGATATTTGATCCCAACTGCCTCCTGACATTTCCAGCAGTGAAATCTTTCACTGGGTTCAGGCAGGTTTTCTATATTTTATAACAGCAGTGATGGTTTTCCGACCGGTGTGCGTGAAATGTCACCTTCATCACCTCTCTGCCGTCACTCCATGACACCACATTAATCCTCAAGAGACCACTGCTACGACTTTTTTCGGCCGCTGACTGATTCCCTCTGATGTGTTTATAAACCAAGACTCAGATACCAAAATATACTGAACAACTAATCCCTTAGATTCACTGAGAAACACTATTACATTTGAGCAAAAGCTTTAAATAAACTTTCATTGGTCTAACTTCTGTGCACAGCCAGAGGGCTGAAGAGTGGACAGTTTGTTCTGGAGGTTAATGACAGACGGACGCTGCCTGTAGCAGACCTATTCTTAGCTCGTCCCGTGGTTTGATGCTCTGGGCACATTTTCAGTCAGAGCAGCAGTGAGGTAAACCCATTAAATGTCCTCATCCAAAAGAAATGAATGAGTGTTGAGCAAAATTTGTAAAAGAAAGATGAGCTAAACACTGCTGCAGATTGATGCATTCTTTATTTTCTGATGGTGACAGTCGCTGCAGGTTTTCAGTTTGTCTAAAGAAAATGAGCTGCTGTCTGCGGGTTCTGCCCATTCCTCCCCTCCTTTACCCTCCCGTCTTCTTCGTCCTCCCTCTTTCTCTGCATCAATATTCAGGCCATGGTTGATGTTTTATTCAGTTCTGCTATATTCTATATTCTGAGCGTCATCCACTGCGGGAGAGACTGACTCTGGGCTTGAGAAGGGAAATTCTCTGGACTTTTTTTCAAGCTAAGGAGTTAGACTTACCTAATCACCTATAATTAAAGAACAGTCAATAAGAGTAGGTAGTTTAGTTTTCATTTTCCCTTTGAGATGTTCAGAGTTAAGGTCAGTAATACCACAAAACAAAATAAAGCCATTAGGTTTTTATTTACGTGTTGATTCCACAGGGAATGTGATGCCATTTATGTGGCAATTTAGTGAAGCAATTTACTGTTATATATGGAAATAGCCACAGACATTGATAAGACTAAATTAAACCACGCACACTCCTGCTGCAGGGACATTCAGGTCATATCATTATTACCCAGATCTATAACACAAGCCTGCAGTATACGCTCCCTACAAAACCCATTCACCAGGTTGGTTATTGGCTTTTGTTGTGCAGCTGACGTGTTGTGTATAATGAAATATGGTCCAGTTTAATGATCTGATAATACAGAGGTGTTTATAGCCTCAGAGACCTTGCAAAAATATATTCTGTAATGGGTTTGCTCAGGGTTAAAGGTCACAATCCGGACAGTGGTTACCCAAGTTAGGACAGTCAGTTTGAAGTGAAAGTGCTGGTCAATGAAAATAAAAGTGTAAGTGATTATGAATGTCATACAACGGCCACAAAGGAGGCTTTCTGAACATTTTTAAACAGTTTTACATCCATCAATGGAGATATATTTACATTAAAGGTTCAATATATAAGATTTCCACATGCATTTTTGTGAAATTTATGTTCCAAATAATAATAATAATAATAATATGCATTGAATAAGCATAGAAAAATAGTGTGGAATTTAACCAGTTCCTCTTTATACATATCAGTGGTAAGTCTGGTATCATAGATGCAGGCAACAGAGGCAGTCATTAGCTAGAAATGGAGGTAGCTAACATCAGCAACCACCTCCAGCACAACAGCTCATGCAAGCACTTGAACATGTACCATTATTTCACTGGACAAAATATCTATGATTACCTTCAGCATATTGTAATTCAGTTGGTCTGAGAGGACACAAGACTCCTGCATCTACTCCTTGCCTAAACCTGTGTTTTCAGGCTGTCAAAAATCTACCCAATGATGCAGATTTTAGTTAATAACTAGTGTTTCTTAAATTCTCGACTGACCGCTGTCATTTCAATGTTAAGATTCCATCAGACAAGGAAAAGTGGCCTCACTCTTCTGTAAAAGGCTAACCTATACATTTATATTTAGTCTTTTGATTTTAACTGAGAAGAGAGAGCTGCAGAAGTAAAGTTTGCTTTCTTAAATTCTACCTTTTTTTCCCCTCTATGATTTCAGCTCATGTAGCTTTAAGATGAACTGAGACTTCTTTGTTACACCTATTCATTAGGGCTAGCTAACATCAAAGTGAGAGGCCATGTTAGGTGGCTAACACTTCATCTTTCACCTAATTTGGGGTTGACAAATGATAAACGAATGTTACCTGTAAAGTTTATTTTTTTAAGCTTTCAAAATGATCCCACACTCTGCATTATTTAATAACCAATAATCAGTAAGTAGGTGATGAAGTCAATGACAGCAATCAGACTCTGATCAATTAACATGTTATTGGCTACAAGAGGTATCCCAAACTGTATAGCAGAAACATAGATAACTCTGAAAAAGCATGATTTCTAAGTATTTGAAAGCAGTAAAGACAAGTGGGGGGGTGCAAAGGGTATCATGTCCTCAATCTGTTGCCTAATTTGGCTCCTAAAGGAACAGTAATGCGCATACAGCACATGCTTTATTGCACTCATAGATAAGACGTTTAGTGTTTCGCAGGGACAGTACATCCTGTTTTGTGTGCATATTAACCTGCTTTTGTGTGTATAAAAGCTGTGTTATTTGATTTCGCAGAGGACACGCGGTAAAATCACACAACGCGTCCTCCCACCGACTGCAGAGCGGAGGCTGAATGGCTTGCCGGGGATTATACTGAGATTAATCAGAGCACAGTGACTTTGCATCATATTGGGGCTGAATCAGAGCCCTGCAGCGGTAATCTGTGAAACGTGCTGCATGTAATGTAACATGTGACAGGTCAGGGAATCACGACCCTCCATCCTCGTGTTGGTAAGGCATCATTTCTATTTGATTTCTTCGGTTAGTTTAACCCATAAACACCCAAACATCCACCACCGACCAAAACCATCTACTGATCTAAGCTGTTTAATACCTGTCCACTAATCCTATCAATACATGTAAATACTTGGTGTTAAATGCAGTTTGTCTTTTCATGTTCATCAGATATGACCCATTTGGACATTTAGAGGCTCCGTAGTTACCATGGAAACACTGTCATCTTCTACAACATTGATTCACCAGTAAAACCCATGGACAGTGGATGGAGAAACTTGTTTTTACCTTCAGTTATTGATGTCTTTGCTGAAAAAGTCCCTTTTTTTCAGTTTTCTCTGTCTCTGATGTAATAATCCTCAACTTTAATCTGAGATTTTATAAACATCTACATGATCAGTAAATTAAATACAGGAAAATACCTAATTTTCACTGAAAAAAGCTAAATACAGAGGATAATCTCATAATAAATGATGATAAATCACTTAAGAAAGGTTAAATAGAGAAACAAAAATCATTTGGAAACCACCACAAAAGTAGCGCTGGGTCTTTATGGGTTAATACTTTATCCATCATCCACTGCTTTTTACTTTAACCCTTTCATGCATGACATCCACATTTGTGGA
>JAPQRQ010000001.1:1363232-1380994 GCA_037367365.1 Apogon talboti
AGAATTATTTTTATGGGGACTTAAAAATTAATTTTCTCTACATTTAACCTTTTCTCTGTAATTTATCACTATTTATAGCAGACTCATCCCTACTGTTACATAAGAGCCATGCAAAGGCTTACAAATCAGATTATAATAGCCACAGGCCACACACTCCGAGAGGATAGAGGTCAGTGAAGCAACATTGCCAAGCAGAGGACTGATGCTAGAGTCTGGAGAGAAGAAAAACACTGGCAACTTGTCCTGTCTGAGTGCTTTTCCAATCAGTCTGTACACGACACTTCACCTCCACCTGAACTGACCGAGTGACGTACACCGTATAGGGAGGCTTTACACTAAGAACAATGCAAATAAACAACACAAAATAGAACATTCTTCTAAAAACTTGGAGAATTATTAACCCTCAAAGACCTAAACAGCCACTGGTGACCGAAAGCATGTTTAATAACTTTTAAAGCACTAATCCAGGTAAAATAATCTTTTCAGCTTTAACGCAGCATCAGATGTGTCTCATTTGGCCGTTCAGAGGCTCCGTAGTGAACATGGAGACACAGTTCTGCAACACTGATTCACCAGTAAAACCCATGTAGTTTGACAAATGACAGCGGTTGTTTTTATGCTGATATTTTGCTGAAAAGGTCTCCCCTGCTTCAGTTTTCCCTGTTTTGACACATTAGCCTTTAAATATTTACTCTGCGCTTTTATGAACATCTACATGGTCAGTGAAATAAATTTAGGTGATGCAAAATACAGAGGAAAATATTGTAATAAATGCTGATAAATCACTTGCAAAAGTTTACATGTAGAGAAAAATGCATTTGAAAGTCACTCCGAGCTGTTAAGGGTTAAAATGATTCCTGAATTACACTGATTATTAAACTTAAAAAACAGCAAGGTGAAAAATGTAGGGTCCATCCTTGTCTTGATGCATTGATGTTAAACAGTATTTTTTATTTTTTACTTAAAATGACACTTGATTTGTGATATAATTTAATCAAGACAATCCTGCTGTTTTTATAGGTTTTCTTTGAGTATTATGATCCAAAAGAGGAAAAAATGTGACTTGACTTTTTGAGATGTCCTACCTTTTTAGTTATTTTTTGGGAATTTTGCAGCTAAGGTCCAGCACTGGACTGAAGATCTAATTGTTGAAGTGCAACCTCCTCCTCCAATATTAGTCTAAAAATAAAAACATGCACGTAAACACACAGGCCTTGTCTGACAACATGGAGACATACCTGTGAAGACTGTCCCCACTAATGCCACCCAAGGCCTTGATGTTCTGCAGGGTTATAATCATCTTGGAAACAGCTGTAGTCAAAGCAGAAACCTCCCGCCCCCACGCTGGCTCTGAGCTCAGCACCAGGATTTAAGAATAATAAATGGATTTCCCTTGATTCCACAAGAGCACAGGTCTATTTTCAGGATGGCCTGGACAGTTATAGGTTTCCTCCTAAGAAAGTTTTTAGTGTCCGCTTTGTTCGCTTCGGTGCCATGTCCTTAGAATTGTTATCACCCGGAGGTCAAGGTTCAACCGGTAGATTTTGGGTGAGGCGACTGTAATGGTTGAGTCATGGTCCAGCAGTGAGTGCAGTGCAGCGTGACAATGACAACAACAAGGACAAAGGAGTGGAAGGAGGAGAGAAATGAAGCCTTTATTATGCAATTGGATTTTTTGTTGTTGTTGTTGTTGTTGTTGTTTTTTTTTAATTTCTCAACATTTGGCAGCTGACTGTCATATTTCCATGTATTTCCATATGGAACAAAAGGGCTGGGGATACATACCTTGTAACTCTTGTCAAAATGGGATTGTTTTGAGAGTATCTTTTTTCCTCTAAAGCATGTTCCTTCCTCACTGAGGGAAAAAGGGGGCAGGTAGGTTAGGGGGGGGTGTTTTAGTGCTGTCAGGAGAAGTCACATCCTCCTGTTATTGTCCGACAGCAGGGGCTGTCCTCCTAATAGCCTCACTAATCACTCTTGTCATTTTTAATCTCCCTCCTCCACTGCAGGCGTATTTAAAGCAGAGGCCTCCTTGTGCCTGTCCGGGATTAGACCAGTGAGCGGGGGGGGAGGCAGGAGGGAGGCAGGGGGGAGGAGAGCAGCAGCAGCTCGCTCACTGTGTGTCTCACATTGGGTGCCATGTGACCAAAGCTAATGCTAATAGTACAGTTGTGGTTGCTAAGCCTATTGGCTAACACAAAGATGTGAATAAGTGCAAAGGTGACTAAAAAAACAATCATCTAATATATTTAGGTTGTTTAAGAAAGAGTTACTGCTAATAAGCAACAGTAAAGGTATATCAACTGTAACATTAGTTAACACACTAATACACATTAATTAATGTGCATTACTGTATTAACTATTACAGTAATAAATGCATAAATACAGTAATAAATAAATATTAATTATTGTTAATTAACAGTTGACTAATAGTGGAGTGCATCTCCACCTTGTAAAACAGTTCAATAAAGCTGTAAATACATGACAGAGGATACATTTTAATACAGAATGAGTCAATGCAGTTTCAATGTACTACAATCTCCAATTTGCAGAAATTAATTTTTTGTTTTAAATTAGAATAAACCAGATCTACAGAAAATGTAATTTCTTACTATCAAACAGATTCACTTTTTAAATGCTCTAATGCACCGTTATTGACATGTGGGAGCCATTTGCATGTGATCCTGGAAAACATGTGCAACCAGTTACAGTTTTAAACACAGATTTTAATAGTGAGTGTTACCTTAGTTTAACCAAAGATCTCTTTATAGTTATGTACTGTGTATATGCTGTGTGTAGTGAGAAGAAAAACATACAATGTTCATTTATTCATAAACATAGGTTTATTAATTGGCATTTATTATTTTAATGGCCCAGTCTGTGTGAATTATGAATGGCTGTGCGTTGGCTGTTTTTATCTAGAGGACTGGGTCGAGTTCACTATCACTCTACTCTGAACAGACTTCTGCTTCTTCTTTTTTCTTCTTATTTTCTTTTTGATTTTTTAGAGAGCAAAGGTACAGTTACAGACTTACAAGACAGGACAATGTCAAATCATTGACTCATGACAGCATCAGAGACAACAGAAAATACATAGACAAATAATGCCTTTTTTCAGGTCAGAGTGGTTAGCATCTACTTTTAATGCCCATTACTATTAACTGCAATGTTTGAGTGTAAACAAGAGTTAATATCCACTTAACTAAAAAAACCAAAGCAGACAAAAACACTTAATATCACACACTGAGCCATTACATAGGATTTAATGGCAGGACCATCATTTACAACAGTATCACCAAGGACTTCAATACATTCACAACAAAGTATATACAAACCCTGCAACAGTAGATTTAATAGTTTTCCTGAGAACAAAAAAACAAAATGTGATATCTATCAGAGGTTACAATAAAAACAAATATTTTAATGTCAGCTTGTTTGTGTATGTGTCTGTTTAAGTATAATGTACAATTGAGACTATCAACGAAAGTGTTGCATTATTACTGATAAAGAAAGAAAAAATCAGTAAATAAAAGATATGTAATAAAAAAGAAAATAAAATATAATGACTTTAAGGGAGAGTTTGTCTCTTACAGATGCTTAAATCCATGCTATTTGTCATTCTGTTAAACATACTGTAGAAAGTTGATCTGTGTTACAACTGAGTGCATGTGTAGAAATGATGCCGTAGCATTGATCCTACTGTGTTTTGCGGCGAGCAGCGTAATCTAATCCTTGACTTCCGTTTAGAAGCAACAGCAGCAGCTTTATGTCGGCATGAGTCTTAGGTCGTTTTCTTCCTCAGGTATTTAATAGTATTATCTCACAGAGTCGTACACAGGTGTAAAACCCTACTGTTCCCTGTTTCATTAATCAATGTGGACAAGTCTCATTATAGTAAAGAAAATATGCGGTTCATTGTGTTTGGTTAAATATAACAGGATGAGACCCAGTACTGTGTAAAAAAAAAAAAAGTTGTTTTTTTAAACTTTAGGAACAGTAAGATAAATTACAATCTGTATCTGTGTCGGATCAACCCTCAAAGTTCTTAGTGTTTACTGAAATGCTTATCTTCACATGAAATCACCTTTAATGAATCTATATTTCATATTTCTTGCCAACTATATCGCCAAACCTTCCTTCTTACCTCAGTCTACTACCTCATTTTTATATTGTATTGTCTTTTTAGCTAAAATTACAGTTTGATGTGTTAAACCGAATTAAAAAAAAGAGGATATTACAAAAATATGTGACACAGCATCAATAAAACCAAAACAAATATGATCAAGAAAGAAACACCGTGAGACAACAGGCCTGGTGGTCGCAGGGTTTCACTTGCATCAGTTTGCATAAAAATGCTGCATAAATTCCTTTTATTCCTCATGGATGAGTTTAGAGGCTCTTTATTGCATCATGCGTGTATTACCTCTGGACACTGATGTCTCGTTAACGGCTCTGCTGTTCATACGATGCTGTCTGAGGCGAGGTGATGCAAGACATGTGGGGGTGAGGAGCGAGGACGCCCTGGGGCCTCGGGCAGGACCTCCTGGCTGTTTTCGTCTTCCTCTTTAGTTTAATCTGGTCTGATTTGGTTTGTGTCGGTGCCATTTGGAGAGAAACAGAGAGAGATGAGACGTAAAACCTCAAATGAACCCAAGCAATTACTTCCTCTACTTGTTGTTAATGATTGTCACATGTAATAATGAAAGTATTTATAGTTTGTTTGGCAAATTGATATTAAGGACTTTGTAATAAGTGTTAATATTACTTAATATTTAGTCAGAAATCATCATCAAGTCATTAATTGTAATTAATAATTAGAATTCATTCTAAAATTGTTTTAGTGAATTTTTCTGATAATCATGATTAATAACATAATATTTATGAGTTTCATGTATTTTTCTTTTGTCTAATATAATTACAAATACATTTATTTAATGTATCTATTGAGTAATCGTTATACCTTTACTAACCTAATATTAATATATACTTCATTTACTAGCTGGTAACTATGCACTATTTATCCCTTGAAGACTTAGAACTATTTTTGTGGCAACTTCAAAATTTATTTTTCTCTACATTTACTTTCTTGTGATTTTTTTGCTGTTTATGTTAATACTATCCTCTGAATTTAGCATTTTTATTGAAAATCAGGTGTTTTTCTATATTTAATTTACTGATCATGTATTTGTTCATAAATGCTCACAGTAAACTCAAAGGTTATTATATCAAAACAAAAAAATGACTTTTTCAGAAAAATATATCATTAACTGAACATAAAAACAAGCGTTTACAACTGCTTTCATTTGTCAAACTCCACATTTCCACATTCACAGAGCTTCTGAACATCCAAATAGGTCACATCTGATGCTGCTGAAAAGCTTAGAAACTGCATTTTACCAGTGTTATGTAATTGTATTGATAGGATTAGTGGTTCAACAGTTAATTCACAGATCAGTAGATGTTTTTCGTTGTCAGTGGCTGTTTATGTGTTTTGGATTAACAGTTAACTATGCTTTTGGAGCTGTCGGTTCTAAAGGTAGACCAAGCCTTACTGCTGCTATAGGTCACAGTGACCAATTAAGAATTTATGAACACGTTACATAATTCCTGTATTTGAAATGGCACTGCATATTTAAAGGTTGATCAAATGAGAATAAAAAAATATGTATGTATATGTATACTGTATAGGGTATGTACGTATATGTATAATGTATGTATGTCTGCTCAAAAACACACGTAATGCAGCTAAACTATAATAACTAACTGCAGTTAATGCATTAACAGCTGTTAATGAGTGCATAGTTACCTTCTAATAGACTAATAATAGATAATAATAATAGAATAATTAAGTTAGAGTGTAATCAAGTAGTATAAATCTTAATAAAAGTTTATGTTGCAGACTACAGTAAGTGTAACCTGTCTAAAGAGATTAGCCATGCGTACATGTAACAACTATATATTTATTAAATAACCTTCACTATGTCAAAAACAAAGCAAATAAACAAAACTCTAAAATCCTAAATTAAAAACACAAGGCAGCATATTAAACTCATATCATCATTACGTACGTATAATAAGAACGTACTGTATTACCATTAATTAAATCTTATTGAAAGGCCCTTCACATAAAATGTTAGCAGGAAATGATGAGATTCTGATCATAGTGTGTTCTACCATAGCATATTCATGATATCTGTACATTATGTAATACACATACAGTATATGTGTCCTGTATCAGTAGAAAGCATCTGGATCAGTGATAAGCCTCCAGTTAGTATCAGATCCCCCCACTTACATGTACTTAGTGCATCATCATCATTGTCGTCATAGTGATTCACGCCCCATGTGACGTAGTAACTCATGACATCATCAGTTACATATCATGTACACTACTGCAGTTTTTTTTTTTTTCCCAGGATCCAATTGTGCATTTTATTCATCTCTGTGAGGTTCACTTCCCACTGTTGCCGCTGTTCAGTTCACCTTGTCGTGTCCTTCTCCCCTGCAGGGAGAACAGGAACAGGAAACTGGGAATGTGTAGAGAAAGTGATAGGTAGAGAAAGGAGGAAGAGGAGTGTGTTGGAGGTTGTTGTTTGAGAGTGAGGCAGAGGAGGGATCGTTTGTGTGAGAGTGCATGGACACGCTGCAGGTTCCTCAGTGGTTTAACCCATTAAAGACCCAAACATCCATCACCGACCAATAGCATCCACTGATCTAAACTGTTAAATACCTATTGATCTAGTAATCCTATTAATCCATGTAAACAGTTGGTGTAAAATTCAGTTTGTCGTCTTTTCATGGTCATCAGATATGATCCATTTGGCTCCGTAGTTACCATGGAAACACTGTCATCTTCTACAACATTGATTCACTGGTAAAACCCATGGAGTTGGATCAATGACAGTGGATGGAGACACTGGGTTTATGTTCAGTTAATGACATATTTGATTGAAAAAGTCACTTTTTCTGCAGGTTTCTCTGCTTTTGATATAATAACCCTCACCTTTAATCTGAGGTTTTATGAACATCTTCATAATTAGTAAATTAAATACAGGAAAATAGCTGATTTATTCTGATAAAATACAAAATACAGAGGATAATATAACAACTAATTGTGATAAATCACTTAGGAAAGGTGAGATATAGAGAAAATTTAATTTGGGAACAGACATAAAATTAGCGCTGGGTTTTTTATGGGTTAACATGTCTGACAGGTTTTTTTTTTAGGTGAGGTAGGTGGTGGGTCACATGTAGTGTGTTGACATTCAGTGGGAGAAGAGCATGAGTCTTCAGTGCCGTGGATAGTAGATGTAACACCTTATTTTCAGCGAGTCCCTGTGTGAATAAACACTCATGCATGTGAGGACTCTACTGCATCTCTCTTCCATCTGTGCTGAATTGCTGTCTCTTAAGCTCGCAGCCTTCAAAGCACAACAGCAGCTCTGTCTTTGCTCTCCACTCTGCAAGTATCTGGAGACGGTACGTGCCTTGACAGCAGCGTTCACAGCAGCACTGCTCCACTTACTCAAAACAGGCACCAACAGCTCATTTCTATTCATTTAGCTGCTCCCCATAGGCCCTGCTTGACTGAGTTGTTTTTCATCCATTTAACTCGAGAAATAACTAACTTCTGCTGACTCTATTACCCTTCTATATCTGTCTTTTTATCTGCTAAACCCAAAGAAAACAAATCTTGGTCCACCTGGCATCAGGGCTTCATTCAAGCCTGTTTGTCAATTCTCTAATGACTGTAGTTTGTTGTTGACTGGTTAAAGGTAGTATAATATGTAGCATTTCTGTGTTAAAATAATACAATAATAATAATAATAATATTGCTCAAAATAAATTCACAAAAAGAGACCCATCTCCATTTTTGCACCTTAATACTATTATATGTTGTTGTTTTAGCCCTGACACAGTGTATCTTAACCCTTAAAGACCTAGAACTATTTTTGTGGTGACTATATCTAACCTTTCTTACATGGTTTGTCACTATTAATAAGATTATCCATTTTGCATTCCATTATGCATTTTGCATTTTTCAGAGAAAGTCAGGTATTTTCCCATATTTAATTTACTGGTCATGTAGATGTCCATAAAGGCTCAGCAAATTCAAAGGTTATTATATCAAAACAGAGAAAAATGTATATTAATTATATATAATTAACTGAACATAAAAACAAACATCTACAACTACTGTAATTTTATCAAACTATATGGATTTTACTGGTGAATCAGTGTTTCAGAAGATGACGGTGTTTCTACGTTCACTACGGACGTCCAAATGGGTCATATCTGATGAAAATGAAAACTGAGAGATTGCATTTTACCTGAATTATTTACATGTATTGATAGGATTAGTGGTTGAAAAGTGAATACAATTTTAGATCGTAGATGCTGTTGGTCACCGGTGGCTGTTTAGGTCTTACAGGGTTAAGGGATATTGCAGATATTGCTTTGTCTTAAAGATAATTACAGTGTTTTTCCTTTTAAATGCAGTACATAAGTAAACACATGATTTGATCTGTGTGGCACTGAAACTGTTCCAGTGAACTACACCTGCGTCATATATTTGTTGACTTACATTCTTACAAAACATTACAAAAAGCGAGAAATTGTGGGGTTTTTTTTTCCATTTCCATTGTCAATAGAGTCATATCCCCTTTACAGAGAAACACAGTAAATACTGGATAGAATATTAGAGATGTTTGCTGCAATCTGCATTTAGTGTTATGTGGAAGTAAAGCAAATGTGCATGGTAATACAGTGTCAATATCTACCTTACCGTTAGGAAAGATGACTCATCTAATGTTAAGACATCATTTGAAAGTACATTAGCTAACATCAGATTGAAATGACAACGTGTCACTAGGTGTACATTACTTGTCTGTTAACGTAATTTCTGTCACATCAGAATTTCATGATGCTATGCTACTTCACTTCATCAAACTACATCTCTTATCATAGTTTTGATTGAGAGACCCCTAGCAACAGAAATTACATATTATAATCACAGTGGTGGTCTATTTCCTGCTCAAACAAGCTGTGAAATGAGTCATAACTGTGAAGCTGTAACATCCACATCAGTCATTTGCAGATCTAATACACTTTGCTTATATTATTTGCTAATTTTAGTAGTTCAGCTAAATGGTTTCCATGTAATGCAGGCAGAAATCATTTACAGTATATGACACTGAATTTTATAATATGAGTTTCCTGCTCATTATAGAACCAAATATTAAGTGTGTATTGTTTAGGACGCAGTGAGTAAATAAACTGCAGCAGGGAGTGATTTCCGACACAGACAAATTTATGATTTTAGACACAAACCAAAACCCTCTCATAACCTTGTATAAATTACGTCCATCATGAGCCTCTTCTCTCTGTTAGGACATGAAGACTAATCATAATCTTGGTTTAGAGCATTACTTATTCTTTTTTTGCAGCCTTTCTATGAAAGCATCCAAAACACAGCGACAGTATCATTACAGCCATTACAACCACCATCTATTATGAGAAGAGATTAAAGCTGCAAATAAAATGTCACTCGCATCCCCTCTTTGATGTCCTGCTTTTTTGTCAGCTTGAAATCAGCTCAGAAGGCTCATTAAAATGTGTGGGCGCGCGGCGTTTAACATGGAAGGAGTGTTATTTATTTTATAAATACAAGTCTCAGTTTGACAACGTAGCATGCCAATTGTTTATGTGCGACCAAATATGCACAGCCGGGCCAAAAAAAGTGCCCAACAGGATTTGACTGAGCAAATAGGATAGTGGGATAATTAGCACACAGATTGATATGTTTCAGATACATGTTCTTTAAAGCTAACTGATGCAGTGAGTAGATTCTCATTTCTTAAAAACTATGTCATGAGACTAAAATTGTCCTAAAAACAATTTCAATGCATTATTAACCCATAAAGACCCAGTGCTACTTTTCTGGCATCTCACAAACAAATTTTTCCTACCTATTTAACTTTTCTTAAGTGATTTATCACAATCTGTTATAATATTATCCTCTGTATTTTGCATTTTTCACTGTAAATCATGTCTTTTCTATAAATATATTCTATATTTAATTTAGGTTTTCATGAAAACTCACAGTAAATTCAAAGGTTGTTTTTATCAAAACAGAGAAAAGTGGATTTTTCTGTAAATCTATCTTTAACTGAGCATAAACCAAGTGTCTTCTACTGTCATTGATCCAACTCCATGGATTTTACCGGTGAATCAATGTTGTAGAAGATGACAGTGTTTCCACGGTAACTATGAAGCCTCTGAACGTCCAAATGGGTCATATGTGATGACCATGAAAAGATGACAAACTGCATTTTACACCAATTATATACCCAGTATATCAGCGTACTCTCTGAATCAAGTCTAAATCAAGAATTATTGTTAGTACATTTTCTTGTTGCCAGTCAGAGATATTTTTTTTGTTTTTTGGTTTTCTTCTATGAATGTACAGTCGTCCTTTAGCCCAGTTTAATGTCAGCTCCTTCCTCTTCTTTTATCCAGTTTACGCCTGTCTTCGCCATATCTGTTGCCGCATGTGCACAGACCTAGTCAAACCTACTTATTAGACGGCGGTATTTCAAAGCACAGCAGCTCGGCTTGTCACAGTCTTCAAAGAGTTAATGATGTCTTTGTGAGACACGTGCGCCTGTTTGCTCTTTGATCATTAGCTCTGACAGAAAGAAAAAAAACTATAGACTGCAGAGGCAAGAGTGGCGAGAGAACAGGAAGTTACAGACGATGAGACGAACACACCACATCTGATAAATCAGATGCTGGCAGGTACCTGTCTCTATGGCAACCACTTCGAGGAGGATTTGACGTAGTGACATGCGGGTGAAAAACTAGTGACAGGAAATGTGACTCATTCTCTGTGTATGTGTATGCATAATTTACTTGCATTATTCGGTGACATTGTGGTGATAGGAAGGGTCTCCCCACATTTTCAATAATAAAGATTTGAGGTTAAGACATGTGGTTTTATGGTTTGGAGTAAAGGTACTGTATGTTTGGTTCAGGCATGTTGTGGATGTGGTTAATGGTTAATGCTAAGTATCCACAAAATGCCAGTTAACCCCTTACTGCAGAAATTATTTATAATTATCTTTTTTTTAAAAAAACAACTTATGTAGTTGCTAGATTAAGAGGAAATTGTTAGTGTGAATATAACACATACAATAGCTATGAAGCAAATTATTGATATTATGTTAAATATTTTTATTGAGCAATCAGGTGTAGCATATATCACAATAACATATACAGAGCTCATTTTAATTATTTCGAATTGTGCTCATGACAAAGAAAGAAATATAAATCATCCAAAGGATTAGTTAATACAGTAGGCACAGAGGTGATATTAAAATTATTGATATCATTGGTGCTGCTATTGATCAGTGCTATTAATCAGTTCAACAATCCAAACAAAACAAAAATGATCCAGAATCAGTAGAATGTCATGAAATTAATAACGCCGCTTTGAAACTGATCCGTGAACGTCGTTGGTCTTAAATAACCAAGAAATGTATACGTTCAAGAAAGATTGTTGAACAGCATCTCGTTACAAAAACAGTGGAGTACCGATGTGAATCTGTGGCAATAGTCTACAAGCAGGTAAAAGCATGAAACTCATAGTATGTACTGTATGTGTGTGTGTGCATGTGTGTGTTTTGCATTGCCATCAGAATTTTGAGTTTTTTCACAAGTAGGATCAGGGGAGACTTTGCTGAGATGACTCATAGAACACCAAGGAAGTCTTCTGTTGCATAAACTTCTGTCACAGGCTTAGTCTTCTAACCCCACAGCTCCGTCCATCACAGATCATTCCCCTGGAAAACATTTTTATTTGTCAAAATCCAAATGACCTCTCTCTGAAGTAGGTCTTTGTTCTTTTTCCTCCATTTGCAGTTAGAATCCACTGACCTCAGCTTTGACGGTTTCCTTCGTCAGTCATTGTGACATTCCTTGAAAAGCCTTTTCCCTCCCTCAGTCCGTCTCTGAGGGGCATGTCTGGCCTCGTTGTGTCAGATTCCTGCGCCCTCCAGGCATCCAGTTACATCACAGACTGAGCAGAACAGAGCTGGAAACATAATCAGCAGACAGAGAGAGGAGCCCAGAGGAGTTATTTCTGTATTTATGTCTGTGCACGTGGATCTCTAGCATGCTTGAAGCCACAGAGGCAGTTTATTGCCGGCATACTTCATCACTTCCTCTTTGTATCGTCTTATTTATTGTTCGTCTCCAGTGCTGCGTCCGCCTGTAACAGTGACGGACAGTGCGTGTCGCTGAACAGAGATACTGACGTTGTCATTTTAAAGGCAGGAGCTGAGTGACTGCCTCTGGTCTCGGCTCAATTAGAACAGCTTATTTGCTTCCAGATGACAGGCGGAATGCATTGTGATTGTGTGCAGATACAGTCCACAGTGGGTTAGTAAACATTAGGGATTCTGAGGATGGTTAGATGATATGAATAGAGATTTTTTTTTTCTGCTGCGTTTTTGATGTGATATGTTGACAATGTGGATGAGAACTACACCATTTTACCTTTTAATTTAACCATGCTTTGTTAGGTATTTGTTTTAACCATTATTCCACCTTTATTCTGTAATGAGCAGACACAGGCTATCCTGGGCTTGTTTGAGTTTGCATTATGTTTGGTTAAAATCATGCACGGACAAGTATAGTTGAATTTAAATGGGTTTATTGGTTCGATTATGTTTTCTTTAAGTTTAATCATGTTAGGTTCATACTTGCCATGCCCACCATGTGCTCCAGGGATAAAAGGACGAAGCGCTCCCCTACCTCCTCTTTTTAAAACCTTGCTGACATCATCAATGATCTGAAAATGAATCTGAAAATCCAAAACTTGCATTCACAAATATACTATCTGCTGCTTTAATCAATGCAGTCACAAGTCTAAAAGGCCTGAAAGTGCTCCTTTACAAAGGCTGTTACAGGCATGAGATGACACTCATTATTTACCAGAGGACGAGAAGTCTAATTACAGAACCGCAGCTGACCTTTTTATCTGTGAACACCATGGTTCACCGTGGAATGATGCTCAAGTATAGTTATAAAGCTGGCAATTTTGTAACGCACGAGGTCAGGCTAATAATTTGACATTATCTCAGCTGTAATGGAGGGGTTGTGATCAACACAAAGTCTCACTGCCTCTACATCATGACAGGGAAACCCACCCGATTATTATGTGTGCATGGTTAGCATTAGATAAGATACTTTACATCAATACCCTTATACAACAATAAAGGTGAAAGCAACAATTTTCTCTTTTAACCCTTTATCGGGCAAGTGACTATTTATGATAATTTCTGCCTACATTACAAGACAGTAACAGCAACAGTTCCATTGAGGACAGTGAGTCAATAATCTCAGGTCCAATGTGATCTACAGGGTCTGTAAGGTCCACCTCTGCATGAACAGTGAGTGTACCTGCTTTGTTAGGTACCATAAAGTAATGGTACTAATTTAAGTAATGATGTTCAAAGGGATAATGTGGATGTTGACAGGTGTCTGGATCAGCACCTATGTTGTTCTAATGTTCTAAAAGTGTTGTTCTAATGTTCTAAAAGTGTGTTTTTTTCATGTGTTTCTCTTGTGTTTTTTATATATACTTCTTGGATTTTTTATGTATTTTATTTTATTTTTTGCCACTTATGGGCAAAGAACCAAATATGGTAACTTCATTGACCTTGACTGTCTAAACAATAAAAAAAAAAAAAAAACGGAAATTTCACAAAAGTAATAAAGTCTTGTTATGGTCTCCAATAACACACTAAGGTTGAAATTGGGAATTACAGAGTATTTCTTTGAGTGCCCTATAAAGGGTTAACCTGTAGGAAATAGCCACAACCGTCAGAAAGCTGACAGTATGTTATCAAATGAAAATAGAATCTATTACATGACTTCGATTATTTAACCTTCTTGATATTTCTTGTGGTTGTGTAGAGCAGTTGAGTTGACCTAGATTTTACATGGCAGATAATTGCAATATTTATTCTTCCTGATTTATTCATTATGCCACTTCACTTGCACTGAACCAGACATAACTTCTCTTTAATTTTCAATATCCCTTTTCACCTCCTCTGCTTTTAAATTTTGTAACATGGTTATCTGTGTTTGTCTTGCAGAAAGTGAGTGAGAAAGTCGGCGGCGCAGAGGGAACGAAGCTCGATGAGGACTTCACTGAAATGGAAAAGGCAAGACAATATTTTTTGATGCTCACATTAGCTGAGGATAGATCACCACATGCTATCAAAATGCTGTATTTGCTCAGTAAGCTCACAGTTTCTGCTGTTATATACTGAAAAACCCAAACATTACAGAAGCCTACATGTGTACTCCTGGTGTATTAAACCTGTTTAGGTAGCATTTTGCAAACATTGCATCAGTTCCCAAAATGTGTCATGGATCAGTTTTTATTGGGTCACCAACTGGTAGAGTTAAATACAGTACATCCCAATGCTATAATATACAAATTAATTTCCCCAAAATGAGTGTTTCCTGCTGCACTGGTTGAACTATAATTCTCTATCCTTTTCTATTGCTCTGATTCACATTTACATTTTATTCACACACCAATTTTTCCACTACTCACTTTTTCATGTGCAAAATGCTATTCTTTTTTTCTAATTTTGAATTTTTTTATGCACCATTTGAAAATACTGTATGAATAAAATTTACAGGACGGGAATACAGTGTTATTAGTGTTGAGACAGTCCAAAAGTTGGTCAGTTATGTTTGCTGCTGAATGTGTCCGTGTTAGAAGTGACTGATGATGCTACTTTTCTGACTTTGACATTTCGACATTCATCCCTAGCTCATGAGTTTTCCTCGGATCACTTTATCTGAACGAAGGACATTTATTCAGCATTGTTTTGACAGTGGAAAGGGCTGTGAAAGTGTAGATGTCATCACAAGTTTGGTTCGTACCAAAGATACCAAAAGTCTTCTCTGGATCTGAAGCTGAAACATTTGGGAGCCCCTGCTGTGGAGAGTTTTATGGCATTAAAGTTAGGAGTTTGTCAAGAGAAACAATATTATTCACTTAAAAACCAATACTTGGACAAAACAAATATATGTGTCATTTCATTAAGACACTTACTATTACTACCACTGATGCTAACCTATGCTAAAGAAAGAAAATCATGATTCTATTCATCTGACTACTCTAGATTAAGCGTTGTTACATATTTGGAGGCTTTTTAACATTAAACAGTATTTATATTAGTCTGATTTTCTCTCGTCACTAGGGTTAGGGTTAGGGTTAGAATGCAGATGCCTGAAAACATCTGCGCTCTGAATAAAATTTACTTTTTAGCATGTGAGCAATGATAAATACATGTACTGTATGTCCAAGTCAGTTCTGAGTGTGTTGGAGGCATCATGGAGCTGTAATCATGTGCATGTGTGTTTGATCACATGTTTCTACATTAGTGGTTTCAGTGTGAACGAGGGACTGAGCTCTGTCTCATGGTCGCTGAAATGAGAACACAAACACAGCAGCCTACTTTTTGCTCCTCTACACTGCAGATTTATAGACACTAAGCCCTTTGATATTCATTTACTCTCAGCTGCTGCTCCTTCTTTTTCTGGCTTCTTCTGGTTCATATTTGTTGTCTCTTTGTTTTGTCACTTGCAGAAGGTGGACACCACCACCAGGGCAGTGATGGACATCATGACCAAGACCACTGAGTATCTGCAGCCAAACCCAGGTCTGCATGAAACTGATACTTATATAAGATGAGAGCCCATATTAGGAAATTAAAACAACAAATATTATGAAAACATTATCTGGGTCAGTTTGTTATTTAGGTGTATTATTGTGAGTTCCATCATTACATTTTCCTGTAAAATATGGTTTCACCTGCACATTTTAGTCTTCAGTTTTAACAGCTATGTTGATTAGCTCTCATCATCTGGCCGCAATTTAAAAACATGGGTTAGCATTTAGCCTGGAGATGCTAGCTTTTTATTTACCCTTTATCAGGCAAGTGGCTATTTTTGGTCAGTAAGTGTAACTGCTTTGTTAGGTACCATGAAGTAATGGTACTAATGTAAGTAATGATGTTCAAAGTGATAATGTGTATATTGATAGGTGTCAGGATCAGCACTTATGTTGGTCTAATGTTCTAAAATACACATTCCATTGACATTACATGTGTTTTTATTGTATTTTTTTATATTTACTTCTTGGATGTATTTATTTTTGCCACATAGGGGCAAGGGACCAAATATGGTAACTTCAGTTCCCTTGATTTTTCTACATAACAATAAAAAATCTTGAAAAATTTCACAAAATTAATAAAGTCTTGTTATGTCCTCCAATAACACACTAAGGTTGAAATGTTGAATTCAGTGTATCTCTATGCATGAACTATAAATGGTTAACCTGCCACCGTTACAGCCACCAGAGCCAAGATGAGCATGATGAACTCCATGTCACGCATCCGGGGTCAGGAAAAGGGTCCGGGTTACACGCAGACTGAAGCGATCCTGGGAGAGTCCATGCAGAGGTTCGGCAGGGAGCTTGGAGAAGAATCAAACTTTGGTGAGATGCGGCACAAAATAAAGCTTCTCACAGAAAAATCTGAAAAGCACAAACAGTGTTAATAGCTTCACAGGAACAAAGTGGCACAGTTTATTTATTCCCTCAAGGACACAGAGACAATGTCATGAAAAATGTATGAGCCTGTTTTCTAGACAAGATGTCTGTAGTCATTTAATTCACTGTGGAAGGCATTAAAATGTCATCGAAACAGAAACACAAACACTTGTCTCCATCCCACAGTGTACATTTGAAGAGTTTGACTGAAAAGGAGAAAAACCTTATTATTAAATGGGATCAATGCTGTATACACGGCATACTGGGATCAAAGCCAGTATCAGTGATGTGTTTTTATTTTTCTTTTCTTTTTAGGCCTTGCACTGATTGATGCTGGAGAAGCCATGCGTGAGCTCGGAGAGGTTAAGGATGCTTTGGACATGGAGGTGAAGCAGAATTTCATTGATCCACTGCAGAACCTTCATGAAAAAGACCTCAAGGAAATTCAGGTATGAAGATTTTAAGTGCCGCCAAGTGTAGGGAAAAACAGATGAATTAATCTCTGAGCACCAGTTTACTATCTGCTCCTCTTTTGCAGCACCACCTGAAGAAAATGGAGGGTCGTCGCCTGGACTTTGATTATAAGAAGAAACGTCAGGGAAAGGTGACGGACGACGAGATCAAACAAGCGTTAGAGAAATTTGACGACTCCAAGGAGATCGCAGAGCAGAGCATGTTCAACCTGTTGGAAAGTGATGTAAGTGTTATTTTAACTAGACATTTGTCCGTGTGCTTGGTATTTAATACCTGTATCTGTTTTCTCCTGAAGGGTTTATGTCTGTCACACAGGACTTGACCCTTTCTTTCCACTGGCTTCTTCCGTTTGATGCAGAGAAAGTACGATGGTAGTCAAGGATGGGTTTTTTTTTATTTTCTTCCTTTCTTTTGTGAACTAAAAATACACTTCATCCAAACTTACATAGAATTTAACAAAGAAATAACACGCAAAATCCTCTACATCAGGGGTGGGCAATCCTGGTCCTCGAGGGCCGCTGTCCTGCATGTTTTAGATATTTCCCTCTTCTATCACACCTGGACGCCATTATGTCGTTATCAGGCTTCTGCAGAGCTGGAGATGAGCTGATCATTAATGGAACCAGGTGTGATGGAAGAGGGAAACATCTAAAAC
>JAPQRQ010000001.1:1400193-1413954 GCA_037367365.1 Apogon talboti
AATGACGTTTTGGTAGATCTCATTGAGATACATATGTATACCAAATTTCATTCCGATCGGAGCATGTTGCTGGAGGGCCTGGAGGGCGTTGCATTTGGGGGCGCCCTACAGCCATTTTTGGGCGTTCGGTCGCGAAACCTCGAACATATCAAATTTGCTGCCGCCACTCGTGATTTTGCCAAAAAAAATTGAGTTTTCGCACATGTTCAAGCCCCCAAAAATGAGATGGAAGAACATAATAATAATAATAATAATAAACATTACAATTACAATAGGGCCTTTGCATGGCCATTGCTCGGGCCCTAAAAAGCAGGCCTAAACAATAAGAATTGTTCTTTTTATACAGAACAACAACAACAACAACAAAAACCACACAAAACAATCCACCTACCCCATGGACAAATGTAACAGAGTTTGTAAAGCGCAAACTTACATGTAAACATAGGTATAAAATATCACAAACAGAAAGAAAAAAAAAAAAGACGTACATACTGTACATTCATATAAATACAAATGTATACACATACATGTAAAATGTGACATACATTCTCCTATAGACATATGTACATGTAAGCATACACACATGTTCATGCCCAAAAATTATTACCATAAGGCATGTTTACATAGAAAAAATAATATTTATAGGTTATTATGATAGTATTTTACTGGTCTGATCCACTTTAGATCATATTGGTTTGTATGTGGAATATGAACTAAAAACATTTTAACACCCCTGAAAAGTGTCTGACTGTTGCATAGTGTTAACAATTCAACAGAGAGCAACTTAGAAAAGAAAAGGTGAACGGAAGTTGTAACAGATTTTGCAAATAACAGCAGAGGTCACAATTTGCTAAATGAGTCCTACAGAAAGGTTTAACCCTTTAACGTGTTATTGACACTTCAATTAAAACTATAATACTGTATTTGTAGTGATTACGCCAAACTAGCGGCTCCAAATTACAACATTACTACATGGATTGTTTGATTACTTAATATTTTTTTACACTATCAGATAATTGGTATTACCACTTATTTGTAACATCCACTACAGTTACACTTCAGATGAAGTTTTCCTAAATAAATTGAATGTTATCTTAATGGAGAGAGGCTTTTGGATACTATGTGCAAAAATATTACATTTATAAATATTAAAATTTTTGACTAATTTCTGAAATATTAAAAATTTGCCTTGACTTATAATGGTTCATATTTTAATGGATTATAATATGGAAATGGGTACAGATATCAATATAGTTACTATTGAGCACGGATAGGAAGTCATATATGGACTTTCATTTAATATTTTGTTGTGTTCTCCTCCAGTGAATGTACCACCCACTTCTATTGGGAGATTGATCTGCATAAAAACCACAGGACTCAAACATAGAACAGAACCTGACAACCTCGCAAATTCAAGTTGTTGTTGATGCTTGATAGAACATGCCGGTGAGATACAGGGCCATTGGTCCTATTGTTTTAGTGTTTTCACTGGAAAATATTTGTTCACAAAATACTGTACATGTGATAGACCAACATTTATTGATACAAATCAATATGCTTTACATTTTTACTGAAAACTGCAGTTTTATGAACCTCACACATTCAGGTCCTGTTATTTTTGGTGTGTATATACTGTAAGCTGTGAGTGTGTGTGTGTGTGTGATTGTGTGTGTGTGGTGTCAGAAGATACAGAGGATACTTTTATCACTATGAGCATTTATATTCAAGCACTAAATTGCCCACTTATTAACTTGTATTCATTAATCTTTCAGATAATGTTTTTGAGCAAAATTAGCAAATATTAATTTATGTGTGTAGATTTTATGTCAATAACTCGAAACGTTTTGGGAACTTGTGCAAAGAAACAATGTGGTTTTAAGTTCTCCTAAATAAATATTAATCACTTTAAAATCAGGTGTCATTAGCACCAGATGACATTAGAAAATGCAATAATACACTGAAAGCCTTTTTCTATAATACATATGGATAAAGAGTCATTTATGTTTATGGCTTAAGTGCAAAAAGTGAAATTTGGAATATGAATAATCTTAAACAGTTGGTGTGAACGGTCTTTAATCAGCTGTATAAATGAATTGAAAATTGTTATTCTAATGTACACTTGACATCCACATGACTTTTTAATGTGTGTTTGATTGTGTAGATACTTCTGTGACTTCTGACAGATGTGATGGACATGTAATGTGGTTCGCAGTGGACCTCACCCTTTAGTTAAGACAGCTTCTTATGCTTCATGGCTTTGAACAATTAGCGGTGAGTAATTTCTCAGGTACCTGTTGTTACTGGAGCTCAGGCTCATAGCTGCCATAGTTTGCTTATGTATCATGATCTGGCACTGGTACAGATTTTCTGTTAATATTTGTTCATGATCCCTTTATCTTGATATTTGTGCCGGTGGATTAAAAATATGACTTATGGTGCTGAAAGGTGACTCTTCTGTCAACATTTAAAATCAAGAACTTTATACGATGTGTCAAGGCGTTTCAGCGGCTTAATTGAGTCTTAATTTAAACTTTAAATAAGAAATTAAACTCATTTGAAACATTTGATTTACAATGAAGAATAGTTTTTCCTTATAGAGTGTAGAAATATTAGAAATACATACGTACTGGTTGATATGTAATAGAAATATTGTTTCAAAGGTAACTGTCATTCAATAATACTGAAGAAAACAGTCCATTTTGATTCATTGATTTTTAAATGAACATTGATCGACAAGTAAAATGCCTCTGTAATAAAAGTAGTGAAACTTTAGCAAATTTGAGTCACTAATAAAGAAAGATTTGAGTAAAAAAAATGCTTGTAGGCTGTGGTTTCCAAGATACAGTCTTGGGTCAAAATGTGAAATTCTGAGAATTAATGAGATAATGGGTTTTACTCCAAAGGAATGTTTGTCTCAGAGCTACAGATCTACTTAAAAACACTGTCTGTACATTAGAATACGTTCACTTTACAGGTTCTGTGTAGTGGAATATTTATAAAACTATTGTATAAATGGACGTAAACCATGTGTAATAACACTTTATTATATACATTGAAAACATGAGCTAACCAGCACTTAAGTCGTTTCATCTTATTAAAGTATGGAACATTTAGCACATTTAATCTCTGAGGCAGAGGATTTCTAAAAATAATTTTGGACCAGTATAATCTGCTATTTATTAAAATGTCCAAGTCACGTGACAAGAGGCCAAACACTAAAGAACAGGACTAGCAAAAAAAAGATGTATTAAAAAGTTTTTTTAAATGGATGATAACATAGAAATTAAAGTATTTTAAAGAAATACTAATGTAATTTTGGTTATTCTTGTGCACACATTCAGTGTTTGGTTTAAAGCCCTTGAACATCAACTCAGGAAGTGTATCTTGTGCATTTCCAGCCCTGAGCGGAGCCCTTCCAGGTGAAGTGTACTTGAGTTTAGCCTCAGTGACTCTATGTTAGGGCCCTTATGGCTGAGGACCCTGGAGCCATGCACCGATGCGGGTCTGAGAGGCCTCCTCCCTCCATCACAGTGAAGTGTGGAGATGCAAACGGCAGCTGGAGGCCGGGACAGCTGCACAGGAGAGCAGAGCTGCAGGCAACGCAAATGAAGAGCTCTTCACTTTGTCTCACTTGGACTTCTGGCTGTGCCAGAGAGAAACGGCTCTCTCCAAACAAAGACAAACAAATGAGTCATTTGAATGTGAACACTTGACTTTTAACTATTTGATGGCTGACACAGGTGACACAACTCCCACCCACAGCACCGAGGGTAAACACTGTAGTAGCTTTTCTATGTACTTTTAAGGAATGTTGTTTAGTACATTAACATTAACTTCAGTAACATTAACCTTTTCTACAGCAACATATCATTGTAACTGAAGACATTTTACCTACGGTGAAAAGGTACCTTTGATCACTGTTTTAGCTGAACTATCATGATGGTGAATACATTTTGTGAAGGGTGTAAGTGGGAGAATAACGTTGTTTTGTTTTTTAAATTAAGTTATTGTTGGATTTAAGTTTTATCATTTGATGTCCACTAGTCCACTGAAAGCAAACTCTCAAAACTAAGTGAATATTATATAAAGACACAAATATCATTAAAGTAAACCCAATAACACAATAATTTCTTAAGTTATGTTGAATAAATGCAGATTGTATTGTGTTAAAGCAGTTGTTTAATTTCTGTTTGTGATTCTGCTGATGTGTGTGCACATGTGTGCATGTTGACTGAGTCAGGTTCATGTGAAGCCGGTGAGGGTGTCTTGTTTGCATTAGCAGCTGCAGGGGCTTGGCGAGGATGCAAAGTCCTGACGGTTGACTTGCTCCAAACCTGGGCCAGTTTACATAACTGAAGCACTACACTGCCCTGGGAGGCTGCCGTTAAATCACTGTGTGTGTGTGTATATATGTACATATGTGTATCAACAATTACAATTTAAAAATAAACATGTTGTATGTATAGGTATATGCACCATTACAAAGTATTAATTAAAATCATAGTATTTATCCAGTCGTCCCTGTGTACAAACCATGTGAGTGTGATTTGTCCGTGATGTTCAATGCCCACTGAGCAAAGAAGCAAAGGAAGTCATTTTCAGTAACTGATATCTGTTGGGATTTATGCAAATGGTTTTTTTTTTAGTTTCTTTCTTTTTATTGAGTGCAGGAAAATGTAAATTTCCCCTTGGGTATCATTAAAATTAAGCCGTATCTGTATCTGTTGTGCAACATAAAAGAGCAAAGTCTTTCAGAAACAAAATATACACTCAACTGTAAAGACGTCATTTAATAAGTGTCCTGTAGAGCTGATTAGACTTTGTTGATATTACGGCAAAAGTTCAGTTGAGATACAACTCAGCATACTTTAAGTAGCATCTCACTTAAATATTAATTTATTATTTTTTAAGCCTCAGGTTCTTTAGTTTCCTCGGTCATGCTAGTTCTTGATGGAAAAAAATGTGCATGTAGTTCAAAAAAGCATGTACAGTGGTGGGAAAAAAGGTTTTGAGGGTTTTGATTTGTGATGTATAGCATTAAGAGTCACTCTAAAGTCACTGAACTCTGCCAAGTATTGTTCCATTCTCCAAGCCCACATGCTCCCTTCTGCACATGCTCTGTTCCATTGAGGTCAAAATAAGATAATGAAACACATCCAGGACATGACATGTTGAAACTGTCAAGAATTTAGTTATTTTGGGGATGGATTTTTTTTTTGTTTTGTTTTTTTTCTTTTTCTTCTTGTTGTTGTGCATGTTTCTATATTGTTGTTTAAAATTCAATAAACACATTAAACACTAAAAATGTATTTTAAAAAAGCACAAAAATGTAGCTATTTCTTCCTGTTAATAATAAATTAAAAAATAATAAAAATTAGCATTTATTTGTGTCTGTCTAATGCAGCCACACTTTTTGAAATGCAAAAAAGATTTATTCCCACTACTGCATTTTAACCCTACTGAACTGAATGCTTACTTATTGTGATCTGTTACCATAGTGACTCGTCATCATTTAGCTCCACTGATGATGACCTTTTCTCCAGGCACACACTTCTGAAACTAAAAACTCTTTTTTTTTTCCTTTTTCTTTTTTTAACCTGTCCTGTTCAGCAATTTGGCCTCCAATATGAGTGTACTGGGTGCCACGAGTTGCTTAACAGTTATGATTTAAGAGGGTTTTGAGCCTTAGATCAACTCCTCTTATTGGTTGGGTTTAATTATTTTATTACTGTATGAATATTACCTGATGGGAGAACAGGGCAAGATTATACACAAACAAACACTGATACAGACCCTGAAACAGAAACAAATAACAGGCAAAAACCAAACAGTAACAACCACAATAGAAGAACATCAGTGAATTTGAAGAACAGAATAGTCTGATATTAAAAATAACCAGTAGCAAACAACAACTTAAAAAAAAAAAGAAAAAATATCAACTGAAACTGAAAAGTCTTGAGTTTCCCATGTCAGCGTTCATCCAGTCAGAGTTCAGGCTTTGTCAAACCGGTTTTCTTAAACATGCGTGCAGAGTGTGTCTTTTGACCAGTCCCATGTTCACACTGTGTCAGATCCCTGGATATGGAATAAATGACAGAACATAATTTCACTTGAAATGCCCCTTCTTTAAAGGTATTTTACAGTCTGCTACAAAAATACTGTGTTTCTGCTTTACATAGCCACTGTATGGAGTTATGGATGGGACTGGTATGGTCAAAGGACAAAAATACAGTTACATACTTACAAAACAAGACAATAATAGGACCAAAGACAACAGACAAACACATGGACAGAAAAAGAACAAAAACAAAAAAAGAGAAACGTAGAGATCTCTTTCTTACTATATTAATCTCTCTAGTCTTGTTTTACTTTGTTTCTTGTTCTGCTTTTATGTATTTACTGTGTTTTATATGTGTGAAAACGTTAATATCCACTATTTTGACCTGGACTACCTGGAAGAAGAAACCTTGAATATCAGTGGGACCTTCATGTTTAATAAAAGCTCTTCAGTGGTTGCTGTGCTGAGAGCCAGTCCTTTATTTGACATGACATTAGGTGACTTCTGTTTATTGTAGCTGCTGTTGTCACTGTAGAGGAGCTGAAGAGACTCACTGAAGAGCACGGGAGTGAAAGTAAGGATATTTGCAGAACATGTGACCTGAGTGTGTACAGAGTGTTTTCATGGATGTACTGTCGGCGACCAAGATAGATAGATAGCTTAGAACTGACATCAATAACAGGACTATCTCCCAGGACAACAAGGGCTGCAACACACAAACATCATATACACAAGACAGTAACATAGCATCATATAGCACCTATACTGTATGTGGCTGCATGGGGCGAAAAGCTAACCTGTTTCAGTCTCATGTCCAAACCATTATTAGTGTGTTTCAGTGTTGACAAATGTCACTTGCCTCAGGGGCATGTAAACATATGACCTTTTGATGCTCTACTAAATGGTTTACAAGACAAAATCATTTACCTGGCGTCCACGCCCATCAGTATAAATCAAACACAGTATATAATTGGGCCATAGAGTCGCCCATCTTTCAACACTTGTCAACTTGAACTAATTAACCCTGAAAAATCAACACTTATTATCAGATCAAAATGGAAGGTGTGATTCTAATAAAATGGAAGATGAAGAATAAATATCATGACTATTCCAATGACTGAAACAAGAGGCATGCTATCATGGATGGCTTCTTTAGTAGTAGTGTCAGTATTCAATGGTCTTAAATATATCAATAAAACTGCCAGTTGTATTGTTGTGTATTCGGGTTGTGGATCAGGATCTTTATGTGAGTCACCCAGTCTGACTCACCTCTTCACTGATACACACAGTATCTCTCTCCTTCACTGTAACAGAGCGCACAATTATAGTCATGCCTGGTTGCAAATGTCAGTGCATCTGTGTCAGTTGAACTCCATGTGTCAACACCTCATAGATGTCTCAGCCTGCCGGAGCCCAGGCAGCCGCACATGAGCATTTTTACCCGTGCCTGCACCTGAAAGGAACTTCAGTTGCACAATAGGGTTGCATGTTAGGTTGGCTGCAGCGCTCCAGCACTAGCTGCCTTATTTTGTTCTACTTCATTAACGTGGATTCATTTCGCTGTCGGTGTGTCTGTGGTCTGACAGAGGAGGAGGAGGAGGAGGAGGAGGAGGAGGAAGAATAGTCACAGGAGATGTGTTGTTACCACACAGAGCTTTTGTGGGTTTGGCAAAGTGTTTCCCATGAAGTGAAGCTTTTTGATGCCTTTCCTCTGAATTTTGTGAAGTGGTGCAGACTGTATGTGGGCACGCAAAGACACGCAATATACACTATTTAGGAACTTTAAAGTCATGTGATTAAAATGTACTGAATTTATTCATAACTGGGCAAAGGTTGATCTAAACTAAAACATAAAACCTCCAAAATATATTAAAGATTCAATAAGATTGACATTTGACATTTGCAGTGTAGTCTGTTGTACAGGGAGCTGGTTGTGTGTTGTTGGTTAACTCCATTTCCAAGAGTCGTCTGACCCGCTGGTATCTCACCTACAGAGGCCCCTCCTAACCACCAAAAGTACATAATATGTGCAGCGCTGTTGTAATGTCAAAATGTTTTTCATAGTTTGTTTTGAACTGTTTTTTTTTTTGGATATCATCAGGTTGAGCCATTAAAAAAAATACTCAATAACTGTCATATTTTTAACCGTTTAAATGCCATTTATATAATGTAAACAAAGCATATTTTTTATGCAAATACAAAAACTAATTTTTTTTTCTTTTTCAATATATTGCATAAAAATTTGATTACTTTTTTTTTTTGCAGCCTGCCATATGTCAATGATTAACAGCAACATTGGTTAATCTGCATTGTTATTTTTTGTAGTAGGTTAAATATTAAATGCTAAACTGTGTCAATGTGCATTTTTTACTCAGTTTCGAGAAGGGTGCTGGTGTAGTAATTTTCCATTGTTTACAATGTGCTGATTTTAGTGGTTGGGTCAGAATTTTAAAAATCATGCAAAAACAAACAGCTTTTGAATTCTGACCTAAAACTTATAATGTGAAAATAATATAACCTTTAATGACACGAAATGCAAAGTGTGCATAATATGTTCACCCGGATACCAGAAGGTTAACCATGTCACTGCCTCAGGGTCGTGGAAGAGGCTGATCTTTTTCAATGGAGTCCTGTGGGAGAAGTAGGTCTTTTCCCTGAATAAACAATCAGATGATCTTAGACAAACAACAGAAAAGGAAAAAGAAGAGAGAGGAAAAAAAACATTACATAGGTAAAATACATTATGCACTAATCAAAGCTACAGAGAGAGACAGCAGGAGGTTGGTTTTGACAGTAAAGAAGAGAAGCCAACACCAACACCTCAAACTATCACTTGTCTTCCAAAATGATCATTAGATCTTACGAGGTTACATTGTAATTTGCTAGATGATGGATAAGATGTTTGTTTGTTTTTATTCTTATCTACTTATGCATTTTTCCACTTTCTTATGTCCGGTCATTGTGAGTCCATGATTTGACTTTGTCTGGTCAGTCTGTGACTGTACCTTTGTTATTGAAAAAATCAAAAATAAAGTATAAAAAAAAACAATGTTAAAAATCACCATATTCGCCACTAATCTCTTTTATAATACCTATTAATCCACTCCAGAGTTATATCTTTTGGCTTTAGTCCTATGTATCTTTGCTAAAGGTAGCTAGTCTTGCACACTGTTGCTGCTGTAGATGAGCAGAAGAGGCAAAATGAAGCACTAGTGGACACGAAAAACATCTACTTAGAATCAGTGAACACGCTGTTCTCATGAGATGCTGTCAAACAACACAGCTGTTAGCTTATAAATGTAGGTAGCTAACGTCAACAAACGAGTGGCTCAAAGCACAACAGATGTTTCTTAACACATAAGCACGTATGAAAAACAAGCATTTTGCGCATTTTATGTGTAGATAGACTAAAAAGACCCATTGCAACACCTCATTACATCAACATCAGATCACACCAGCATCATTAAAACACCACTATGGATTTATTCCATGTTCGCTGTTGTCTTTCTTGTCTGTGTGAACGGGGCACTCTGCCAAAGCCATAATCCCACATTAATATCAATAAAGGCCAATCTGTTTTTAATCTTAAGCCCTGATCTTATCATAATTTCAGCTTTAGTTGCAGGTATTGCAATTGTTCAGCGGTATACAACAAGGCTTTTGTGTGTCATTTGTGACAAGCTTTCACCGCTGCCTAAATCCTCTGATTCCTAAGCAGGAAGATACAGGTATTCAGCCAGCTTCCACCGATATCCCTGAGCACAGTGTTGTGTTTTCTCAGCTGTCAAACTCCTGACATGTCTTTTTGAGCCTGGCAGATAAAGCACTTGTGGAAAGGGCCTTGGCTCTGCAAATGCATGTTTGGCATTATTTGATGTGGAGACTGCTCACTTTTCTGAAAAATATGAGGAGATGATTGATTTTTATATAGATGTAATGTAAACAGTGACAAAGCTTTGTAAAAGGAATACAGAATAATTGATGTTCTGGCCATTGAGCCAATTTATTAAGTCATGACTATTCAGAGTGATTGATGTTAATAGCATTTTCTAGTGAAGTGATGTTTGACAAAGGTATAATCACAGACAAGGTTAATAAGTGGTTAAATGCTTTATCTGTCAAATAAAACTATGAACATTGCCACTTTTTATAGCGTTGTAAGGTGAATGACTGCAGTTTTTGGCGTGGGCAAAAAAATTCAACCTATCAGTTTGCAATCCAGTTATTTTTGTTGTATTTTTTTTCCAATCTTTTTATTTTATTTTTAACATAATTAACAAACATACCAACAACATACAAACCCATTCCCCCACCCATTCCCTATGCTTGGGGGGAGAGAACATATATATATATATATATATATATTTGTCCAAAGACCATCCAAAGTGATACTGATAGGTTAATTGGTTAATCTAAAAAAATGGCCCATAGGTGTGAATGTGAGAGTGTTGTTTGTCTCTGTGTCAGCCCTGCGATAAACTGGGGACTCGTCCAGGGTGTACCCCGCCTTCGCCCTTAAGTGGCTGGGATAGGCTCCAGCGACCCTAGTGAGGATAAAGCGGGTTCAGAAGATGGATGGATGGATTTATCATTTGTTATAATATTATCCTCTGTATTTTGCATTTTTCACTGTAAATCATGTCTTTTCTATATATATATACAGTATATATATATATAATTTAGGTGTTCATGAAAACTCAAAGTTTGTTATATCAAAAAGAGAAAACTGAAGAAAAAGTGAATTTTTTCAGCAAATAATTCATTAACAGAATAAACCCAGTGTGTCCATCCACTGTCATTGATCCAACTCCATGGGTTTTACTGGTGAATCAATGTTGTGGAAGATGACAGTGTTTCCACGGTAACTACGGAGCCTCTGAATGTCCAAATGGGTCATATCTGATGACCATGAAAAGATGACAGACTGTGTTTTACACCAATTACTTCAATGTTTTAATAGGTTAAGCGGTTTAGAAGTTATTAAACATTTTAGATCAGTAGATGATTTTGGGTGATGTTTAGGTCTTCAATTCAATTTGTGTTATATACTTTACTTTTGAGTGGACATACTGTATGTAGGCAGTGGCTGCATGTGGTTATTTGTTGGAAAACATCATATGACTTGGTTTGAGAGAGACTTGAACAGTGACACAACACGTTCAATAACATTTCAACTAAACCGCCGTCTTTCCTAACCTTAACCACATACAGGATGCCATTGTCAGTTTCCTGTGTCCGGCATGTTTGTCAGAACCCCCCCAATTCGGTTCTATAAATAGAATTTATAACAGAAAGAACTGGAGCTCATTTTTGTCTTTTGAGTCTTGAATTGCGAAAATACTTAACAGATCATTTGCATCATTTGTGTTTCATTTATTAGAACTGTTTCACCGGCACAAATGTGTAACAGCCTCACTTGTATCTTTGTGCATAACCTGACTGGGATCTCAGCATGACCACGCAAACAGGATGTGGTGCAGATGAGGTCACCTGTGTCAGAGTGTGTATGTGGGAAAAAAAAAAAAAGAAAAAGACACAGATAGATTTAGAGGTATAGCACTGGGTGTTGCAGGACCATCACATACCTGTATATGGATTGTGCAGAGGGAGGTTGCCTTTCTGACTCAGCCTTACAAGCTAATTAGCCGGTTAAGACACACACACACACACACACACACACACAGAGGGAGAGAAATCTAGACTGGTATGCTGTTTCTTTCCAGTGCCACCTGTGTGTCTGTTACTGTGGGATTTGTACCTCCTCAATCACTGACACATGTGGATTATCTGTACTTAAGGCAAAAAGCCAGTACAAGCCACATCTTGTGTGCAAGCAATCAGGCACTCAAACACAACATATCTTTTCCCATTGTGGATTGAATCTTCTAAGGATCTGCTACCAGTGTAATTGTAGTAATTATACCCAGAAAAGAGTGTTGTTTCAGCATAGGCTTTTCCAAATGTAAATTTAAAACATTTGGAAAACACACTGAAATGCCCTGAAGTTGTGTGTATTGTCTGAAAAAAGTCTTAATTTGATGTCATATTAGGCATAAATCTGATTTTGCTTTCGGGAGGGGGGGGTAACGATACTTTGCGGTTGCTGCATGAGCTGCCCTGGGCTTGTGTTTGGCAGCGATAGCCAAATTCAGGTGCAAGTGCAGGTTAAAGGCGCGTCAACTGCTGAAGAAACATTACAAGCGAATGAGCGAGCCAAGTGAGAGAAAGAAAATACTGTTGAACAATGTTGATAATCTCCCTCACCAAAAAAAAAAAAAAGAAAAAGAAAAACTGGATTTCTCTATGTGCAGGTGCAGGTGGAAGTGAAGACACTTTCTTTTTCTTTGTTTAGCTCTTATGGGCGTAGCCATGAGTTCAAGTCAAGGGTTTTTATTAACTTACATGTTATCAGTCACACAGTGTGGGGTGAAAGGTCATCTATTGACAGGGTTGTATTCAGAGAGGTTAGATCAGAAATCGCAAAATCAACAAATTCAATTATTTAAACCTCAGATTGCACAGATACAAATAAACAGTCACTTTATACCTGTATGGGTGTAGTGTATATTTACTCCCATTTCCTGTCTGTACATAGGCACATTTTTTTCAAGAGTGTTTTCATATGCAACTGAGCATAATTTCCCTTGTAGATCAATAAAGTTTGTCTAAGTCTAAACAGTGTATGGAGAGACATAACAGACCTAACAGATATAACCATCAGCTGCTGAGATGAGGAAAAAAATATAATATGTTTGGAAGAGAATAAACACTGTTAAAAAGATTATCCTGGGGTTTCCTGGAGGTATTGGTTTATGTTTGTCTCCTCTTGGTTCTCTGTGATGTGACTTTTAACAGTATGTACACACTAGTACATGTCTAATAGAGAAAAAGTTTGTAGTATAGAGATGTTCCTGGTGTTGTCTACTTAGACTATCATAGCTGTGTGCACTGTTTATTTTAAAGTGTTTTTGGACACTGTGCAATCGCGTCTCAATATTTGCCCCATTTTGCGGTTTCCCTAACCCTAACCCCTAACTCTAACTCTAACCCTAACCCTAACCCTAACCCCTAACTCCTAACTCTAACCTTAACCTAACCCTAACACCTTCACCCCATTCGTTTCTATGGGACAAATTTTAACCCAGAATATCACCGGAAACAAGATCGCTTAGACATAATTCGGCTCTTCTAAACACAGCAGTCTTGGGCCCGTGTCTCCACGACCTTCCGTTCCCAAGATACAGCCAAAATAATGATATTTCCGACCGTATCTCCGGATTGGAAGTTGGAAAGACTCATGGTTGGTTCTGTTGGAAAGCCTGTAGTCACTTTAGGGGGGGTAGACACTGGTTTCATCTCAATACGACCTTCCGTTCAAAAGTTATTCACTGGTAATCCCCCTATTTTGCTGTATACCTAACCCTACCTCTAGGGTTAGGGTTAGAGGTAGGGTTAACCCTAACACTAACCCTAACCCTAACCCTAACCCTAACCCTAACCCTACCCCTAACCCTAAATGTAACCCTAACCCTAACCCAAACCCTAACCCTAACCCTAACCTTAACCTTAATCCTAATCCTAACCCTAACCCTACCTCTAACCCTAACCTTAACCCTAACCCTACCTCTAACCCTACCCCTACCCCTAACCTTAATCCTAATCCTAACCCTAACCCTACCTCTAACCCTAACCCTACCTCTAAC
>JAPQRQ010000001.1:1427504-1441918 GCA_037367365.1 Apogon talboti
TGCACGGGGGGGGGGGTCATGACTCAATAGTCTGTGTCAAAGTTCAAGAGAGGATTGTTAGAAAAAGAATATTTCTCAACACAAAATTGCAATGAATTGCAAAGTCAGTGCATAAAGACCAAAGGTGGAAATCACTGCTGTATTTATGTGACATTAGAGCCCTCAGGCGACACTGCATGACGACCACTGTGAGTTAACATGGTCCACCGCTGCATCTACAGCTTGAACTGTATCACACAATGAATAAGTATTACATCATTTCTGTGCAAAAATAATCCCAACTTCTCCAGGCCCAAGTTCATCTGGGACAGACTGAAAAACTGTATTATTTCGGGGGGGAGGGGCAACTAACTCAAAGATGTTCCAAAGATGAAAAAGACCATCCGGACTGTTGTCAGGGAAAAGTGCAAGGGTAGCATCCGTGATGATGTGGGGGTGTATCATCATCCACATGGCTGTTCTGTATGTGAAGGCACCATCCATACAAAAGTGTATATTAGGATTTCAGAGAGGCATATCAACTTCAGCATAACAAAGCCCAGTTTCATTCTATAAGGGTTATAACGCAGGTGTCAAATATACGGCCTGCAGGCCAAAACCGGCGCGCCAAAGGGTCAAATCCAGCCCACGGGATGAATTTGTGAAATACAACAATAACACTGAAGATATTAACAAAGGTGTCATAATCATTTTAGTTCAGGGGCCACATACAGACCAATTCCATCTCAAGTGGGTCAGACAGTCAAATACTATCATAATAACCTATAAATAAAGACAGACAACCCCCAATTTTTCTCTATGTTTTAATGTAAAAAAAAGGAAAATTACATGAAAATGTTGACATTTACAAACTATTCTTTTACAAAAAAATGTGAATAACCTGAACAAATATGAACAACCTGAACGTCTTCAGTGAAGTAAGTGGAACTTTAACAATATTCCACCTGTTACTAAATGTTTTGTGTATTTGTAGATCCACTGTGGTCTCTAAGTTGGAATGCACATGTGTAAATGATAAGCTGAGGCGTTATATTGTTAAAATTACACTTATTTTTCTTTAGACATTACAGGTTGTTCAAGTTATTCACCTTTTTAAGGAAGCTTTTCTGATGTAAACATTTTCAGAATGTATTTTTTCTTTTTCACTGTTGTTATTTTACTGGTCCAACCCTTTGAGATTGTATTGGGCTGTACATGGCCCCTGAACTAAAAGGAGCTTGACAAGTTTGACACTACAACTTTGTGGCTTCATGGTCATAGAGAGCATATGCTGAACTGGAGTCCAAATCCAAATCCATCTCTGACTGAAAACATATGAACATCACCAAGAGGAGAATCAGACAACGGCCACCACAGATTGTTGAGTAGCCTAAGGCTTGTAAACAGCAAGTATGAGCAAAAATTCCCCTTGCAATTGCAACAGTAGTCTTCATTCCCAAACAATTCAGAAGCGTAATAAAATAGAAAGGTGATGTAAGACACTGGTAAATATGCCTCTGTCCCAACTGAGTTTGAGTTTGTAATGGGAATCAAAATGTACATGTACAGATGTTAGTTTGCATTGTATTTTAGTAAATGTAGCAACCTTTTAAGTAATTACACTTCCTGCCACAGAATGTTTTAGGACATTACAATTTTTTTACCCATTTGTTATATATGAGGTACATTAGTATTAACAATAATACCACCACGTTTCTATAGTCATGGAGTTCTTTCTATATAAATGACAACTCTAAATCCTGCTGTTCTTCCTGTGCTCATGATAATTACCTTGCTCTAATGCAGCTCGTGGAGATGCTGGGGTTGTTGGGGTTGATGTGGATGGTAATGTGTGAGCTTTCCCAGGTTCACTCAGTTCATCCTTAGACACAACAGACTGGATGGATGTCATGTGTTTACGGTGGGCTCTGATGCCACTGTCCAGCGTTTGCCTCGAGAGGAATCACCAAATCACATACAGGGACAGACAGCCACAGACAAAGGACTAAGGTTATTTATTGACACCAACGTCTTTACATATGACAGATACACACATGTTTGACACAGAATAACACAATCAGACACAGATTTCGTGATTTGACAGTTACTCTACCTCTACAGATGTCAACATACCTCAAATTCTTGAGTTCCTTTCTCATCACTGAAACCTGCCGATTCAGTTTATTAACATTTTCTCGGCAACAGTCACACTGAGGACTCATCTTTTCACACAAGCCCAGACAGCGGTGAATAAGTTCGCTTTTAGCTGAAAACAGGAACAATCATAACACGCGTTGCCGATACATGCGGGACAGTCTGAATGCGGAAGTGTGCTTGTGTTTTTTTGTGTTGGCCAACCATGACTGATTCATGTGACATCCAGTGAACAACAGCTCATCTGAACTAGAGTCTTTAGAGATTTTATTATATAATCCAATAGAATTGTGTAGAAAAATCTTTAAAATAGCTGCATTAGACTGCGCATTCATGCTTTGTGCAAAGTTATGTTGCACTCATTTTGTTTTGTGTTTTTGTTTTTTTACTCCAGCAGGGGGCAGCCATGAGTACCACATCATATATATCATTACTTTTTAATGCAAACTTTATCTCTTATAAAGGCGTGTAATGTAACGTAAAGCATATGAAAAGGCAGTCAGCGAATATTAAATAAAAACGCTAATTTACAGCTGTCGCCCCATTTTTGGACAGTGGTGGTTAATGTAAAATTCACATGACCAAAACTGCAATATGTAGGCCTACACTAAATATAAGCAAATGCAGGAAAGAACGATAATAACAAGTAGCAAACAAAATGTATCAAGATTTGGAAATAAAACATTTGATATCTGGCAGCATCTTTAGTTAGTTTCATTTAATCAAAGTAATAATGTAATATAATGTTTTTAATTAAGGTATGTACCCTCTTGTCACCCAATAATATTTATCTAGTTCTACCTTTCTACTGAAAAAGCACCAAATAAATATAAATATAGGACCTACATATAATGATTATCAGGTAGAATAACATGCATTTGGGACAACTAATGCTTCATTTATTGTGTGCTTTAATAGCCTGTTAGTAGCCAGTCACAATAATGTTGTCATGTTGATTTTCTCCTCTTGTTAATGAGAGTCATTCAGTTCTGCAAACCCATATGGCTGTCATATTTTTAAAAAATGATGTAGGATGTTGTGTTTGATTAACTGTTTGACCTTATATTAAACTATTTACCAATGCATTTTACTTTTTGTGGAAAGGCAAGTGCACTCTGGTATAATAGGACAGAAACTCAGACAAAGTTGGGCATTTTTCCACACAAACCAAGCCATAAAACCAAGCGTCACTGTTCTGTTATACGTCACATTGATAGAATGAGTGCCTGCCATCAATAATAGTCAACAACTAAAAGGTATCAAGGCTGGAGAGAGGCTGAACCTTTTTGATATCATCCCCTCCAGGATTTACACGCGTCCTACCCAGCCTATTTATTTCAGACCAAAGTAATTACTTTAAATAAAAGACGTGTAAATAAACAATACAATAACATGTTTGGTAATTGGCTGCTAATAGTTTAATAGCCAAAGATGTAAAAACGTATTTATCCTATTTTATTCAAACATATCACTGAGGTGAGGTCAGGGTTATTAATATGTTTGAAGAGCCAAGTATTTTAATTGGTAACATATTTTCCTCAAGGAAATATAGACGAGATCAGTCAATATAGAGATGATCTACCTAAAAGTTTCCAAAATTTCATGTCTTTATCCTCAGAATTTTTTTCATTTGAAACAAGGGTGACAAATAGATATTTTAGTGATACACATAAAGTACATTAAAAGGAAAATGTTTTGATTCAATTAAAAATTTGTCCATTTGGGACTTTTGATGACATAAAAGATAACGACCACAGTTAGATTATGAAAGCACTGTATTTTATTCATTGAAAAACAACTTTTACAAAATTCCAGCAAATCAGTTGATTTACCAGTGATTTATATAATTTACTTTTAAATACAAGAAAGCAAAATTTGCTGTGTAATAAATGCATAATATAAAACAGAATTCTTGATGAACAAACCAAGAATAAATACGCAGACAAGTCAGGTTTGAATTCTTCCATTTTTTCCAATAAGCAATGCATGTTTGTTGGCTTCAGTAATGTTCAGATACAGACTGCAGGATGTCATCTGGCTCACAAGTTCCAAACTTAGGACGTATCTGAAAAGTGCACTTCAGAAAATTAGAATGAATTTCCTGGGAAATATTCCTGACGGGGAGGAGGAGGCGGCGATGACAAGGTTGGATTTGAGAAGATTTTATTTTGTCCTGATGCACCATTTAGAGGTATGTCACTCAAATCTAAAAAAGACAGAGAAAATGATTTTAACATTGACAGGCATTCATATTCAGAAGAAGCAGAAGTCCTTCATCTGATAAAAGCTCCAGGTGTCTTTGGGTTGTAGCCTTCTCAGCCCCATATCCTCATGTCACATCTTACCTTCATCTACACTCTTGTCCTGAGATGGATAAATGTCTTCCTCCTCATCTGGGCCTAAGTCTTCAATCAGGACCTGATCCAGTGCTTCCCTGTCCTGTGACTCTGCGTAGAGGGTTTTCACCTGAGGAGGATCCGACGGAGGAGCAGGAGCTTCAGTGAGTGATGGAAGTAGACCAGCCTCTGGAGCAGGAGATGATTCCTGCACAGGGATCAGAGGTGTCTCTAAAACTTCAACTGGGCCTGACAGAGGAACTGAAGGTGAAACCAGAGCTGGGGTCGGATCCACTGGAGCTGGAGCAGGAGAGCTCTGAGGGGGAGCCGGACCAGGGCTTTGCAGAGACGCAAGCATCGGCACCGGAGCAGGGACGACAGGAACGGGTTGTGATTCCAGTGTGACCCCGCCCACAGCAAATAAGGGGGTGAGGGAACTCTGTGTTTGATCTGAGATGACCTCCACGGGTTCAGGCATAACCTGTTCCTGAGCCACAGCCGTGTCATCCTGTGTGACGGCGGCCTCCACTGTGGGTTCAGTCTTCCGGGGCCTCCCTCTTTTCCTTGCGCCACTCTTCTGCCCAGCTCTTGATCTTTTCCTCTGACTCTCCTCCCTGGAAGAGCACAACAATTGCAATCAACAGTGGACATTGAAACAGGTCTTTGTGATTCTTTGCAAAGCTAATAGTACAAAGTCCTTGACCTGAATCTGGGGCGTCGGTGGAAACGCCAGAGCAACCTTTGGTTCCCTCTTGCTTCATATTCAGTACAAACCAGAGGAGCGATAAGCAACTAGAAAGCTGATAGTGTTCTCACCGCACACAGTAACGTACAGTGTGTTATAACTAAGCTCACTAAATGATCCTAAAAGTTTTATTTCTCCACTTTTTTTTTGCGACACAAAGAAAAAACAGTCATTCACTTGATAATTACACTGATGTAACACTAAACTGCAGAATGTGTTACACTGCTGTGAGTCCACTACATACTTAAAATGAGCAAAGCAGTCAATGCAGGTCACATGCACTAAAACTACAAATTTACCCAAAAACCCACTGGTTAGTTTCCTTCTCTTCTGCTTCAGCCCTTCTCTTCCTGAGAAGCTCTCTGTCCCGCAAACGGCGACGGATCCCACCTTGAAAAAAGAAACCCAGTTAAACTACCCTAACAGAAAAACCGAACATGTAATTTACACACATTCTGCTACAACTTAGTTTATGATTTTGTTTACGAACAAAATAAAATTACATGGGTAATGCTAAGTTTATCTTTCATTATTACTGACAGTACAGTTTAGATGTGTATTCAGAGATACATGACCAAAAGGATCAGACTCGGTACTCAAATACAAAACTCACTTATTTCATTTTCTACACTGAAATACTTAAAGACTAAGTACTAAATACTTAAAGAAAAAGGTTTCAAAAGAGAAAGGTATTTTTAATCGTACCTTGGTCCTCATTTGGGTTTTTATCGTCCAGTTCTTGTTTTTCTTGTTGCAACGGCTCCTCCATCCTGAGTCCTGATATGAATGAATTCAAATCATTGAAGGCGGGCAAACACAAGACAGCACGACTTCTTACTGTTTTCTATTCCCACCCCTAAAATGAATTATCTGGTTAACCATTACCATAGTGTTGGGAGAGTTCTAGCGGTGTTGCTCTTATCATATTTGTAAAGCTGGAGGAGTTGGCACAGAACTTCTAAAAAGAAAAAAGAAAAAAAAAACTGCAGCAAGTTTTGTGTGGGTAGTGTGTCATAGGAGTACCGTGTTTAGTAAAAGAAATTTACTGTAGAAATTTGGCTGTTCTTCCTAATAGAAAAGCAATAGTTGTGGGTGGAATTTGATGCAACATAGAAACTGAGAAATAAAGAGACAGTTTTTATTTTGCATGCTTTTTTTGTGCTGTTGGTGAACCTAAAATGCAACTGTAATTTAGCAATTTCTGCAGTTAATTACTGTCTAAATCGTGTCTTTGCAAGTCTTGTACCCATCATGTAGTGATTAATCCTGTTCTGAATTCTGCAAAAACAGAGACAGACAACAGCATTCAAGAGGCGACATGTAAGTCTCTGCATAAATAAACATCACTAATCATCAGTAAACAAGCTAAAAGCGCTATTTCTTTGCTCTGTTTTTCTCCCCTCACATAAATATGGAGCACTATAGGACTAGAGCAGCTGGAGACCAATTGAGAAATCCTGTCCTGGACCAGAGTAGGGACATACCCGTCTTATCTCACAGTTTGAGAGCTGCTCAGTTGGGGTGTGTTCTCAATCTTCTCACAGCACATTGAGCCCTGATGTGTGTGTGCGTGCGTGTGTGTGTGTGTGTTTGAGCCACTCGGAGAAACAGAGTAAATAACACTCAACTGCCAATTGCCTCCAGCACTGTAGGGGAATTGTTGAGGGTCTCGTTTCAAATTCACTTTTGCATGAAAGGAGTTTCCTGCAATCTACACACATGGTCAAATGATAGAATTACCTTTTTGGGTAAATGTAAATTATTGTCTGTTTCATGTAGGACATTCTTTATGGGTGAAATCATGAGTACAAATAGTCACAGTGCAAAATGTGCATATCCCCCCTGTTTTATCCAGGGTTCATCCAGTGCAAAGTATCCTCTAGGACACACTATTTGAAATGCACAAATAACGCAATTTAACCCCAACATTCTCATATTTAATCTTAAAAATGGCAGACAAGTACCTCCAGTGTACCTATTAGTTGGTAAAACGTGGTTAGACTGCTTTCGTGTCAACTTATCTTTCCCAAATACTTATTAGTACCTGAATTACTAACAGTTAAAAGCAGAAAAAAACTGAAACTCAAAGGCAAGACTGATGCTGCACAATGAAACTTTGAGGAATGTAAAAGTAGAGATTGCAGTGCCATCTTCTGGCGCACGTTCTAAACTACCAAACCAATTGAAAAGCTTGGTATTTATATCGGCTGTATTTTATGCAGAAATTACACTTGAGCTATACATGGGCTATTTTTGGATAATGTGATGTGAGGAGTGGATATAAAAAACAACAGCCTGAGATCTATGTTTGTTTGTAATCTTTAGGCAGTTTATCATTTAAGTCATGACCCAGCATATGAAAGAAAAAAAACCTAATATAATTGCAATGTGTGTCTGATTCAAAGATTTATTAGGGAAAAAAATCAACAGCTCATACTCAGTGGTCTGCTGGGCTCCGGTATCTCAGGAAGTAATAAGGGGTGGGGGTGGAATGGGGGCTACCCCTCCATATGTACAATGCTCTCTTTACTGCAAACCAAATATACCCCTCCTTTCTAGCAGTGTGTTCAAATGGGGGTGCGAATGTGGCGTTTATGAACACACACAATGCAACAGTTTCTTCAAAATGCGGTTTATTGATGTTAAATTTTCACTCAGATTACAAATAATTTGCAGTACACTTGATCATAGCAGCCTCATAATGCATGTGGAAATCTGGATATTTCTGCTTTGACTGTCAACAGGTTTGAGTAGTGTCCTGTTCACAACGCGCCCGTTGTAAAAGGCTCCCAATGTGCTTCCATCACACACTAAATATGAATCAATGCAACAGTAACAATCTGACGTTGTGGGTTTTCAGACGCGGGCATGTTTTCAACTTATGAAACTAAGTTAGGCAGAAAACAAAGTTCACCATATGACCTACTTTATCGATGTCGATCTGGCCGTAGGCTGTTTTGTGTTAACTTTGCATTAAGATGCATTTTTCTATTGATCCCCGCTGACTTTAGGACATGCGGCTCTGGTCTTCGTTTAACACTTAACACAGTGTTTTGCTTGCATAAATAAATTGCACCATAGCTCTGTTTCGGGGCAGCGTCATGTTTTGTGACTGCAATGCCTTTTTACAGGCGATGGGCGTAACTGGACGGAGATGGCGCTGTTGAGCATATATTTTGTTTCAGTCCCGTTTCCCTCCATGGTTTCTCCTCTCTCCGACTAACTTAGCGTTTGGCTCAGTTCATTATACAGTCCTATATTCTCCCTCCATTAGGGCATCTCTGCCTTTGGACTGAAGATCCCACCAAAACCCAGGAGAGAAAAGTTTAACTTTCATAGGGCAAGATGGACATGAAAAAGAGGATCCACTTGGAGCTAAGAAACAGGACACCGTCTGATGTGAGTCGTGCTTTTTTAAAACCAACCCTTAGTTTTCTGGCTAGCCTTGCTAGCTAGCTTGCTACTTTTTTGCTTTGCGAGTGACCTGAGTGGCTAATGTAATGGTGACCACATGGGCTTTAGATTATGTTTCTCGTTTATAATAGGGCTGAAAACACTCGCATAACAAGCTTAATCCTTTCTCCTCTTCTGGATTGGGCGTATAGGTGCAACGAGACGAGAAAAGCTATATTCAATCGTTACTTTGAAACGGCGATTCCTCAGCTTGCTGGCATTATTGCAGTGCTTTAACCGTTTCGCAGCCTCCTTGGCCAGCGGTGCACACACGATCCAGCTCGACTCCAACGTTGTGGCACATTTACTAAACTTCTTTTTGCGCTGATATATTAAGAAATCAGCTTCCTGCGCTGGGTTTGGCATTCACAGAGCGGTATATTTTATACAGACCTTGGAAGCCATGTTTGCTGCTAGCATAACTGCTAAAATGGGGCGCTTTTTATTAGAAATGCACTTTAAAAACTACGAGGCGTTCGCGTTAAAATTGATTTTTGTGAAGCGTGTTAACGGAACACCGCAGCTCACAGGCAACGTCCTCACATTTCTTTACAGCAACGTTAATATCAAATCAGCAGCGACAACAAAAAACAGTCACTTGATTCACGAGTCATCCATACCTTGACTACTTCACGTTAAACCACTGTAATACGAATATAAACACTAACCAGGTGGTGTTTACACGCAAACAAAAGCAAACAGCCAACAAGCCCTTTACTCGTGATGTGTTTAAAAGCCATGTTTAAGCTGTTGCAATTCACAAGTTTCAAAGGGAGTGTGCAGCAATTAATTCCTTAAAATAGCTTGCATGCTTGCACAGCAGCCTCGTTGCAATTTCTTATTCTTACATTTATACTTACTGTACAAATATCACATACTTATTTGTGAAGTCTGGCGATCAGACGATGATTCCGTGTCGGAATCATTCAGACAGCAGCCACCTAACTTGGTATTTTGTTCCCGCCATATTACCCCATTCCGTACATTGGTCAAAGACAACGGAATTCATCGTTTATTAAGCTAGAAACGTCTAAACCAATGATGCAGTCTGAAACTGAGTGCCACTTATGCTAAAGTTGACTTTGTTTGGAACAAAACGCGTGTATTTGTTAGCCAGCGGCTTCATCAACCGATCCAGGCTGCTTGAATGACACGGAGATCCGGTGCACCGCGCTTGATGCGTGGGCAGGCAAAAACTCGACGGTCGGCGTTTCTTCTCGAGCCATGCATGAAATAAAACACACTATCACTCGAAAAATAATTTCAGTATTGTATAAGTAACGATAATTGCTCTTTGTAAACAACAGTTTTCGCTAGTGAAGTGTTCAGAGAACGGCATACTGTGTCTGAGGAATCGCCATGTTGTCATTCTGTCGTCTTTGAAGCTCTGGGAGAAAGGAACTGTCTCCATCTTTGTTTTTACTAAATTTCCGTTCTCAATATATTTCCTTCGCCACTTCGACCTGAAAACGATGTAGTACCCTGTAACAAACTGGCAATATCGTTCGTTCGCTCGACGACGAGGAATATTCCACTTCCCCCATGAAAGCTGGTTTTACAAAAAAAGAACGTCTTTACTAAGGGTGTATTCGCAATCCTTTCCGTTGCTGTTGGGTTGGCTAATGGCGGGCACACAGACCTCTGTAGCTGCTCCTCTACGGCACGGCAGCGTTTAAAAGGGGCAATGGCTAGCCTGTAGCGAGCTAGCTCTCAAAAATCATTGCATTTGTCATTCGTGACTGCATCAGCAGGCCATGGGAAGCTACAGCTTTGCTCTTCCTTGTTTCAAAGAAATCAATGTATTAACTGTAGTGCCTGGAAATGAAGCACAGTTAGTACAAAGTGTTTTTAGACGGAGACGCACTATCCATTTCGGCGTTTTACTTGAGAAATTGCGATGTTTGACGTGTAACAACAACTTTTTTTGCAACGTTTTTGTCCAACACTGAATTGCGCAACCAGTGAAAGCTTTAACTGACTCAAACTAACTCCGCCTTCAGACTTGTTTTTCCAATATTTTATATCAAATACTGAATGCCTTTAATGACTTTACAAATATCAGTAGGACATTTTGATGAATAATGAATCCCTTGTTCACTCTTAAACATGTTTTGGTCACATTTTTGGCCAGATTATTGACATTATTGTTCTTTTGCAAACAAAATTATATTTTGTAGATAAAGCACAACTGGATAATACAATATTAATTTTCCAATTTGACTGTTCATTTTTCCAATAATTATGAATCTCAGACAAAGCATGATTGAAACTAAGATTTAAATAAACTGAGATGCATTTTTCTCTTTTTTTTCCCCCTTCTATTAAAGGTACGAGAACTTGTCCTTGATAATTGTCGATCGGTTGAAGGGAAAATCGAAGGCCTCACAGCTGAGTTTGTCAACCTGGAGTTCCTCAGTTTGATAAATGTTAATTTAATTTCAGTCTCCAACCTTCCTAAACTAGGAAAACTCAAAAAGGTAAGATGCTGTTTAATTTTTTATCGTATCATATAGAGAATGAACTGCGACAAGAAATGCCTGGATTAATTTTTCCTCCCATGTTTTCAGCTGGAGTTGAGCGACAACAGAATCAGTGGCGGCCTTGATGTTTTAGCAGAGAAACTACCCAACCTCACACATCTAAACCTGAGTGGAAACAAATTGAAAGACATCAGCACGTTGGAACCATTGGTAGGTGTTTGTGAATTTGTTAGAAGCAGTACTTGATACATTTACACATACAGAAAATATGAATACTTTGTCTTAGCTGGTGCAAACTGCAACTTCTGGTATTTCACATCCTATAAATGTAATTGATATAACTGGAAGAGCTTTGGATAATTAGACAAACTCATTGTGTGCACAGCTGTCAGCTGGCAACTCATAGCAAACAATGCAGCTTTCTTTATATTTGGATATAAATATTCATTCTGTTGTCGTTAAAGAATATCACACATTGGAGCAGAGCCTGAATAGAATGCAAGAGAGATCATTTACAGATGCATCAAACTAGCTCATACAATACTCCATAACTTGTTCTTGATTGTTCAGAAAAAGACAAATAAAATTACAGTGAATATTGTAATATGCAAAACCACCTTGGAAATTAATTTCAGAAATAGTTTTGTGGTTGTTCCAGTGAAATCGGTACCCAAAAAAGGCAGTCACAGAAGCATCACTGTATTACCCTCATTCACCAAAACACATCACAGAGATTGTTGGCTCAAAAAGAAATGATTTAGTACAAAGGCTGTCACATTGTTATAGCACCATTTACTTAAAAAAAAAAATCAATACCAGTTTGTCATTATAATGCATGACTTCATTTGATCAACAGAAAAAGCTGGACAACCTGAAGAGTTTGGACCTGTTTAACTGTGAAGTGACGAACCTGAATGACTACAGAGAGAGCATGTTCAAGCTGCTGCCCCAGCTCACCTACCTGGATGGTTACGACATGGAAGACCGGGAAGCCTCCGACTCCGACGGAGAGGTGGAAGGAGATGGTGTCGACGATGAAGACGACGAAGGTAACAGGTTACTTTACAGTGCCTTTAGCTGGGGAAAGTAAATGTATCCGTGCAGTATAATTGTGTTTCTGGTGTTCATCCGTTGCACTCACAGGTCTTTATGCTTAATTACAGAAGGAGAGGAGGAAGAAGACGAGGACGGAGAGGAAGAGGACTTTGATGAGGAAGAGGATGAAGAGGAAGATGAAGAGGAAGTAGAAGGAGAGGAGGATGATGAAGAGGTCAGCGGAGAAGATGAGGTACAAAAGGAGGAAAAGCCTAAAGGAGATAATGTGGTTGAAAATGCCCTTGGGTGGCTTTTAAATGCATTGATTTTTGTTTTTCCAACATAGGAGGAAGAATTTGGTCAAGACGGAGAAGCAGATGAAGACGACGATGATGATGATGAAGATGAAGACGGTATGCATTATCTCGTTTTAAGACCTACCTTTTAGGTTGAATGTAGAAAATGCAGAATACCAAAGACTTGGTTGTGTGAAGTACACCACCACTACACTCAGTCACTCCATTAGGCCCAGAGTTGGGGTCTGTATTATTCATAGGGAGGATATAGTTCTGATTTGGCTGCAACTAAAAACGGATATTACCTTTGCCTTGAACGTCAGAGTCATAAAGATTTAAGGTGTGAAATATAGATAGTTGGTCTTTTAGTAGAACAATCAATTCATGCAGAACAATTGCTGAAAGTGGTTCTGGAACCACAAAGAATTCACTGTATAATAATAAAGAGACCACATATAATTTAAAGTGGGTTTACATTTTAATAGCTCCTTAAATTGTACTATTCCTTTTATGCAGGCCTACTTCCAAATACAATTCAAGGTAGTCGAGAACCATGCGGATTTTTTGCTCTTTGCACCTTTAAATTGTGGTGTATGTGCAATTGTCAGTCTCTAGTTTTGTTCTTATGAAGCAGGTTGGCCTGTCAGTGAGTGTAGTGAAGGATTTGGATTAGATTTGATTAGACAAGATTTTATTGATCCCACAATGGGGGAAGTCACTGGTCAAGGCAGCAAGAAAAATGTGTATGCATAAAGATGGTGCAAAAAACAAACAGTATAATAATAGTAAGTAATAGAACTCTATAGGCTATATACATATTTAAATAACAGTAGACAGATGAGATATACATTAAATGTTACTTATACAGTAGCTGCAAAGGTTAAGTCTGTTAAGTACATGCTACGCCATGTTTAATGATGTGTAAACACGTAGTATCAGCGATGTTATGCTGGAGATTCAGGTTATTGAGGAAGCTCCATGTAAAGTGAAAGTGTCTTATGGAGCAGCTAATAAAGGTATGATAATATATAATAGAAGGCCAGTAGCTGATTTGTGTTTTTAAAGGCTGATGCTATAACAATAGTTTGCAGCAGGAAGAACAGGGTAACCAGTTAATATGCTGATATTACTCCAAACTGGATAACTGTACGTCTCAGTCAAGGTAAATATATGAACAAATAAAATAAATCTACCCACACTTAATCCAAAAAATCTAGGTGAAAGTGTTTTTTCAGCTACTGTTTTCCCTCAAAGTCCATATTAGCTATCAACCACCGTAATGTTCCACTAATACCTACAGTTTGTGAAAAGTCACATCAACATCTGTCTTTAATATATATTCTATAACAATAAACCTCAAAAAGACATCTACAGCTGCAGGTAAATAATGTTGTACTGTATGTGATAATGGTGTAAACTATAAATACAGACTTGCATAAGTGTAACAGGGATCACTTAAATCCTTCAGCATTTCAGTTCTGGAGATGCATATCTGACACCCGTATTTATTTTGAGCCACTAATCTTGTGATGTTATGACATGTAGAGAGACTGCAAAACTTGATACACTCAGCACACTTCCTACGATCCCATGAGAGGAAGTGTACAGCTGTTTATAGGGGTTAGAAACACACTAAAATCATGTGAAATAAGCCATATACAATAAAGATATGTGACAAAGAATGTTGGTCAGATAGTAAAAGATAGATAGAAACTAGACAAAATGAGGGTTGATCTTGTATTTTGATGTGGCTTTTCTTCGTCGCCTTCAGAAGCAGAAACCGGCAAAGGGGAGAAGAGAAAGCGAGACCCCGAGGATGACGACGACGACGATGACGATGAAGACGACGATTAAGAGCTAAAGTGAAAACGAGAGCCTACCGAGTTCCCCTTCCTCTCCCACAAACCCAAACGTCCGCCTTCCTACAACTCGCACC
>JAPQRQ010000001.1:1451931-1470101 GCA_037367365.1 Apogon talboti
AGGTGTGTTGGAAGAGGGAAATATCTAAAACCTGCAGGGACACCGGCCCTCGAGGACCAGGATTGCCCACCCCTGCTGTAACACATCTTCTGAGTAACAGGTCACCTTCCTCTCCTCATATTGGATGGACTTAGAGCAGACTGGATGCTACGCTGACTCCCTAAACCACTTTAGGTACAGAGTGGCATTGTAAGATAGGCCAGGCTAGCTGATTAGCATGCTAACTTCAGTTGACATTTTTACAACAGTAAAGTCAAAATTATTATTTTTTAAAACTCTTGATTTAATTTCCTTTTTGACTGTTTTAAAAGTAAATACATTGCCAATTTCTCCTGTAATTATTATCATAATTCAGCAATTCTAAAGGAAATATGTGGTAGTACTGTAGAAAATAACTATATACTACATTTCCTGGGGAGATTTTGTTGACTAGTAATTAATAACTATTGTTGATTTCTTAACATTTTAACAAAAAATACTGGCAATTGCTCATTAAATTACTATCACATTAAAGCAATTCTCAAGGAATGTCTGGTGATATTGTACTTTTGTTATTTTTTTCTGTAAATTCTACAAAACTACTACTTGGTACACTATGAAATCTGCTACGGAAATAATGCAACTCTAAATTAGCTGCGTAAGTAATTATAATAAACACACATGTTATCCAGTGTAAAAATAAGCTCTCAGAGTCTTTAATTACATAGAAAATGTTATTAGCATAATCAGCCAAGTATTGAATTTAGTCTTTTTGTGGGATTTGTTGCCAATAATAAAAACATCCTTCAGTTTCACTTCTCGGGTCAAATATAATGACTCTTAACTATCTGATTTGAGAAGGTCAGACTTCTTTGAATTCTTTCTCTGTAACACAGCATTACACTTAAGGATGTATTGGAGCAAAAAAATTTAAATATATAAAAAAAAAACTGTCATTGAAAATATAAAAAATCTTTGGTAATACTGGTAAGTAACGTTCTTTCATTTAAATGGTTAAAACTGCAGAATATAACTATAACTCAACAAACCCTCTTGTACCTCATTCTCTGTCCTTGGGGGAGAGCAAAGTGCAAGGTCTTCTCCGTTGCTAACCGGCGTCCGATTCCTGTCCTCGTCCGTCAGAGTACTGTCCTCTTTGCCGTCTTTGGTGCCTAGTTGGTCCTGAATATACGCGAGCTGTAGCATCCCCGGCCGACTCTGAGACCTGCGAGTGTCCACAACGTTTCCCTGCCCTTTTCCCAGCTCTGACAACGACTCTGCTACTTGACTTCCAGGCTTCAGAGACATCAGCACCGGGCCTGAACACAAAAGACAGCATCCAGGAGAAAGATGAGCTACTCAGTCTGTATATTTTATTCATGCCCAGTGAGCGACTGCTTACTATGAAGGATCCACTAGACTTTCAGACATGCAAATATTCCATTTAGCTTGGTTTGATATTTGACTGAGAAAAAACGTGCTATGGGAAGGATATTAATAAAATTTTTTTGTCATCTCAAAAACTGATAATGGAGTTTTCTAATATTATTTGTGATGTTATGGCAAAATAATAATGTGGTTAATATTGAGATGCTGATTTCTGCTAGATTAGTTCTCACCTTTGTTGATCCCGCTCAGCCATTCCTCTGCAGTCAAAGCAGGGATGTTACCAGCTGTCATTGGATAAATGTCTTCTTGGTACGACTCCGACTGCAAACGTCCACATACACATGAAACAAGTTAATTCTTTCTTTTTCCAGATATCTTTATTCATTTTTAAGTTTAGAACATTCAGAAACACAAACAGATAAAGGAAAAGAAAGAAAGAAAGAAAGAAAGAGGAAAAAATAAAAAACCTGCCCCCCCCCCAGGCCCTGGCTCAATCATACACACACATTATTCAACAAAATACTTGATAATCTTCACAACAGCACTTAGTCAAGTCTCTCAAATCAGTGAAAAATTCTAAAAATGGATGCCACTTCTGAAAAACTCATTAGTACATACACCCCCTCGTTGTGTATTCAATTTTTTCCAGTTTAAGAAAAGATACTGTATCCTTAATCCACTGATATAATGAAGGAGGATTAGAAGGCTTCCACTGTAAAAGAAGACTGTGTCTGGACAGTAATGATGTGAAGGCAATGATCTGTCTCTGTGTGGAACTCAGACCAGTCAACTCAGCTTGGGTCCCAAAGATGGCAATCAAAGGGCAGAGTTCTAAGCACACACCCATTATAGAAGACACTGTCTTAAAATAGCCAGCCCAAAAGTTCTGTACTGCTGGGCAAGTCAAACAACTTAGTTCTGAATAAAAAGTGTATCTTCTATATGAACCAGAGTTTTGGACTCTTACCCTGCGTGGTACAATCATGGAAAGAGGCTCAATGAGACTCTTGATTGTCACCAGTTTGTAGAACCTGAACACTTCACAGGAGCTCACATCCAGGCCTCTCTTTGGCATCATGCCTGATAAAGGACACAGCAACATTTAAAAAGAGCTATATGTAGTATTTCTACCTTAAAACTTTCAAATATGTCCTAAAAGCGTCATCATAGTGTTCAGAATAAATTAGAGGTGTCAAACATATGGCCCACGGGCCAAAAGTGGCCCGCCAAAGCGTCCAATCCGGCCCTTCAGTGCAAAAATTACACATAAGATATTCACAATCAAGGCTGTCAAACTGGTTTTAGTTCAGGGGTCACATACAGACCAATGTAATCTCAAGTGAAATAATAGTATAATAACTTAGAAATAATGACAACTTTATTCTTGGTTCAATGTGGAAAAAGACAAATTACATTACAAAATATTTTAATATCCAACCTATCATTTCGCAATAAAATGTGAATAACCTGAACAAATATGAACAACCTGAAATATCTTCAGAAAAATAAGTGCAATGTTAACAATATTATGCCTATTACTAAATGTTTTGTGTGATTTTAGATCCACTGTGATCTGTAAGTTGTGACAATAACAAGCTGAGACATAATATTGTTGAAATCGCACTTATTTTTCTTAAGACATTTCAGGTTGTTCACATTTGTTCAGGTTATTCACTTTTTCATGATGTAATTTTACTTTTTTTTTTACACCAAAACAGAGAAAAACTTGGATTATTATTTATAGGCTATTGTGTTTTTCTTTACCAGTCTGGCCCACTTGAGATCATATTGGGCTGAATGTGGCCTTTGAACTAATATGACTTTGACTCCCCTGGAATAAAGAATTCTGAAGTTATGTGTTCTAAAGGTTCCAGTGTATTGGATTACAGAGGTATGCAGTGAATCTATTTGCAGTCATGGGTCGGCTGATTTATGTGTCCACTAGAGGGAGTAGTGAGTCACTCTGCTGGTCTCACATTGTGAAGAAAAATAACGCCATGGGGTCAAATCGTCAGAAACTACATGGAATGAGAACCGCTAAATAACAACTTTTAGAGTCAAAGGAAGTGACAAAGTGATTAAAGATAGAAACACTGTTGTTTTCACCACTGGACACAGTTCCAAATGAAAAGAATGGACTTTGATGATAAAATGAAAGCTTTTCTTCTACATAGGTGAGTTTGAGGCTTATAAAGGTATAAAGTTATTATATGATGTTATTATCTTTGTTAAGTTGCTGTTTGTTGATCTATGGTTCAGACTAAACTATAACAGTTCTGACCTTGTTTATTCGATTCCAAACAGATTTTTAGTGCAGCTCTTGACAACACAAAACAGACGATTTATGGTTTTACTGTGGCTGTTTTTTGTCTAAAAAGCTAAGCTAGTTAAGCTAACAAAGCAATAATGTAAACTATCAGCTAGTGCAGTTGTGACTTTACTACAGTGTTATTTTAACCAGCTGTCAAAATAAGCGACTATGAATTTTGCATTTGAAGGAGAAAAGTAGATAATAAACCAGGGTACAGATGTGTGTAGCATTAAACAATGATCTTCATACTTTATTCAGTGAGTGATACAGTCTGTGGATACATAGTGTTGATTCATTGGTGGTTTTGGTAGTATTAACGACGTTCTTATACACAACTTCCCCCTCCTGGTGAGAGTGTGGACTATTAATACTACATATCAGCCCTTTAACTGTGAGTAAACTGTAAATGGTTGCTACAATACCTGTAGATCAACAAATGCTTTATTTTATGTATTAAACTATACATTATGTCAACTGATACAAAAATAATTAAGTGCACTGAGATAAAACATATGAAATCAATCGTCTTAGTTTTATATTGTATATCTGTCTGAAAGGTAGTACACATACTATTCATGTGCCTTTTCATAACATCCGATGGTGGAATAGTGTTTTCTGTGTTCTGAAGTGTTCAGATCTCTGCTGCCGTCACGTCACATGATCTATGATTTCACTGGTTTGTCTATTCAAATGCTGCAGGCTTATTTGCACAGCAGCTTTGCTTACAGGTGCAAAAGAGATGACAGTGCAGCAGCTCAGTTTTCAATCAGGAATCAACATCCGCATGATGTACACATCCAACAATAAGATTAAAAAAATACAGCATCTGGTTTAATGGAGTGTGATTTCTGGTGCACTGGGCTGTGTAATATGATAATCTTCATTTCATAATTTGCTCTTTTCCTTATATTGTTGTGTCTCATAACATACACTTAACAGCAATATGTTGTAATAGTCTGGATGGTGCTTTGTTTTATTTCATGCGATCAATGCAGAGGAAATAAATGTGCACAAGAGCAACACAAAAACACTGAACATGACATAGAACAGTGTCATTCTGAACACTACAAGAGGGTCTATATCCGCTCAACGGAGGCCGTCTGACCAGGACACCATGCTTATTCAATTATACAGCAGAAATAAAAACAGATGTAATGGTAATGGCACTATTTTGTATGCTGTTACATGGTTAAGTGAAAAGGCTCTAAATAAAAGGAGACAAAAAATAAAATATGAGTTGTATATCCTTCATTTGTTGTGTTAATAATTAAAAACACAGGCCTTTTTATTTGGTTGTTTTATAAAAACTGTGTATTATGCACTGAATTTTTCTGAAATTTCTTATATTATCATAAGTATTGTTATCTGGAAATGAAATAATGTACTGGGATATGAGCGTTTGGCCATCCTGTGTCTATTAAAGTATCTCAAACATTACTGACTGGCTTCAAAACATTACAGGACAATCCTTTAGTTTTTCAGCTCAGCAGCATGTTTTACATTTAAAACAGTTGTTATTATCATTACTAATACTGTATTATACACTGCTAATGATGATGACGATGATGATGATTCACTCCTCATGTACTGAAGTTTCATATCAATTATCAGAACATTTTTCAATATTCAATAATATTTAAGAAATTTGGTCAGTGTCTTACAAGTACAAAGTTCAGGTGTCATCCCTGCAGGTACATATAGGTACATATATGTGTGTGGCCCTTACCCATTCCTTTCTGAGGTAGATGGGAGCGGTACTCTGTAAGGTAGTGGAAGTACGGTTTTTCTGAGCTGATCTCATAGTACCTGATATTCCCGTCACCCTAAGAGGAACATTAATGGTTAAAATATTTTGTCGATTAAAATATTGCAATATGATGAAGACACTTGTTTTTTGTATTTTTTTAGACCCACCTTCCCGGCCAGGTAGAGCATGTGTGTGTCAGGGTCGTAGAAAGGAAAGAGGACACCTGACGACCCGTCCAGATTCTCTTCTAACAAAGGCACAGACATATCATCCTAGAAAAACACAGCAAAACATTTGGTCAGATACTTCATCCAAAGCAACAGTTTAAGAGTTAAACTGCCTCCGATATCAAAACATGACCATTCAAATCCACTGTGACATAAGAAGCACTCTCCATGCTGAATTAAAAACAAGCACTCAACCCCTAATCCGAGCTTCAGCCATAATCCTCCACCCACGACACACTCTCACGTATCAAAACACACCAGCCTTCCACATCTGTGCAAAGACATACTAACAGGTATGATGTGTGAACTTCACCCCCATTATTAACAACAGAAAGACTCAGGACCTGCTTTTAAAACAGGCTCAGTGAACTCCTCAGGTGCACCGCATAAGTGGCTTACATCAGTTTGTCCACTAGATGGCGCAGTTGTATATGAGAGGTAGCTCACCTTATGCTTTGTAGATCAGTGTTTCACTCACAAACTCAAGGATAGGAAATGCTAATTTTAATTGCATTCTGTATCTTCACATATTCTTGTTTTAATTAGAATAACTGATTGTGTAATTTCCAACTTTCATCCAATTCAGTTAAAAGTGTTTTTCAATCCTGTGAGTTAAATAAATGAATAAATACATTTAAAGCATTTCCGTGGAGACTTTCTTAGTATGAATGCATCATGAAACCATGCAATACATAATAATACAATAAAATATGCTTTTGCCGTCTTCATTCCCTTTTTGTATTTACTAAGCTGTTATTCTGACAGATATTTGCTTTAACTGTCAGTAACGTTAATATCATTACTTATTATTAGCATTTGTAGAATTATTATTATTTTGTATTGGAGCGTAATACAGTAACTATATCAGTTACAACAGATAATACCAACCATGGAAAACTAATGACTACTGTATTTAGCAGAGATAATTATAAGTTTAATTATAATTTTAATATCAGTATTTTATTTTCTGAGTCACTAATAAACAAAAATGAAGCCCAAAGTTGTAGTTGAATATAGATTTGAAGTTGCAATATTGGTTCATAATATTAAACTCTATAAATCAGTGATAGAATGGGTATTAGTTAAATAGAATATTTGTCTCGGAGCAACTACTTCTAGTTCAAAACACTGTCTACACATTATTACATACATGCACTTTAAATATAATATCTTATCACAGTATTATCACAGTATGTAAGATTTAGCACATTTTATCCCTGACACAGATCATTTCCAAAATACTGTAGACCTTAGCGGACTGGGCATTATTGTAGAATAACACCTTTAGACACCTTTAGAATATTAATCAAAGTGATTATAACTGACTTGCTCCACATTAAAACCTCATATAATAACTTCTGCGTCTGTATTTCTTCCTACATGTATCGCTCTGTTCTATTTTTAAAAGAGGGGCACAAATGTATATAAATCCTGCCTTGTGGTGTTTATGATGTAAACAGGAAATGGGGTCACCAACAGTCATGACCTCTGATGGTGACACAATAGGCTGCATCACCAAAGTAATCATCTATTTTTAGGCTTCTCGATTTGTGCTCGTTGTTGGAATAGATTTTTTTCCCCTCTGATCTAATGTTATTTAAACAGCATAGGCCTCTGTAGTGTTAATGCCAAGTTAACGCATATCAAAGCCTCCTGTTGTTCCCCGAGCGTGAGTGCGATCACACAGCATTGCTCAATATGACCTTTGAGACTCAAACAGTGGATGTGACAGTTGTTGATAAATCCAGTTTAAAGGAGGCTTCAGTCGAAACCGTTTTTGACATCAAATCGCTCCACCAGAGAAACCCCGATTAAATAAATACAGATTTCTAAAAATATTCAAATATATTCATTTTTCTGCCCATCTGTGGTACTTTCAAACTATTCAACATCCACAACATTTTAATTTCACAGTTGTTAAGATGAAATAATGTTTGTATGTAAAAGTGCTGATCTCTCCCCTTACATTTAATGCATTCCTGATGTGTATAATATGAATAACTCCTCTGTATATCAGTATTTATTGCTTACTCTACTGTCACTTTGTCCATCCTCTGTGGCTCTTCTAGAAGTTTACATCATTTCCCCCCTTTTTATCCTGAACCAAGGCTCTAAGAACAGAGGGTATTGTATATTATACACATTGTTAAGTCCTTTGAGATATTTTGCTCTATAAATAAAACTCAACTGAATTGAATTTGTACCTGTTCGGATAATATCTTTGCAGCCTTTCACAGTAAAAAAACTAATTTGCAGATAAATTAAAAGTGACAGGAAGCACATTCACAGAGCAATGAATGTGACAGAGTTTGTGTTAATTCAGTCTTAAATCTGGTCACTAGGCAACCAAAACACAACACTACAGCATGGAAGTCATTTGTGATCTCATCTCTGTGGTCAAATTACCAGCATTTTCTAAACTTTCAAATCACATTTCACCGCGATCCAGGTGATATCATGTGGGATTTTGTTCACATGATCACAAGGTGTCGCATGTCGGTTCCACACTTAGGTCACAAACACCTGAGCCAGCTCCATTCACTGATTAACACAGTGAAATGTAGTTAAAAGCCATGTAAAAGCTAATAGATTCGATTACATACGTCATTACACCTGTCTGTAGTTGTGTAATTCACCTGATCCCACAGAGCGATCTGCCGCTCGTTCCAGCGTGATGTGCCTGTTGTGAGGAGCATCTTCATGTTCCCCAGGACCAGCACCTTACTGGCTCGGTGCGTCTTACAGTTGGCTTCCTGCAAACATAACAAGCATGAAATTTAATATTATGGATGCTTAACTTCTTTTTTTTTTACAGCATTATAATTTATATTGTTACCCTCATACCCTAATTACCTAAGTCAAGAGTAGTAGTGATAGCATTCATGGTATTAGTACTAGTTACTGGTACTTATACTTGCAACAGCAATTCAAGTTTTGAACTGTTATAGATAAGTATGCTGTGCATTTCTCTCTCTCTCTCTCTCTCTCTCTCCCTCTCTCTCTCTCTCTCTCTCTCAGGATTCTGTTGGTGTCTGTGAATTAGCTTAAGAGTGTGATTTGGACTTACTCTCAATGTAAAGTGTCATGCATGAGATAACTTTTGTTTTGAGGTGGCGCAATACAAATTAAATGTGATTGATTAACTGAATTGAGTTTTGTTTTTGGCCAAATTGTGATATCTGCGTAACTTTAGTCTCCTAACACTACTGCTTCATTTTTTCATCATTGACTATATGACCTGAATGAAATATGACTTAGGCTATTATGCTATGAGGCTAACGATATGTAAAATAATGCTCATAATAAGTTCTCTTTCAGCCTTGTGACATAATGCTCTTCGAATGCAGACATGGGCTTGTTTTGAAGTCAAAGTAGAGTCGACTAATGTAAAGTGTGAGTCTCTGGCCGGTGACCCAGAGGTCTGAGGAGCTATGGGCCAGAACAGAGGTGTCAGTTTTGGCTGTGTGGTGCTGGATAAGTGCCTCAGCCTGGAACAGAGACAGGACTAAGGAACTCACCACTTACGCAATATTTGCTGACACGCTGCCCACAGCTTCAGATACAAGTAAAGAGAACAGAAAAGACGAGCTGAATTAACCTTGACGTTAGACGTCAGGGTAATGCATTCCCTTTGCCAAAATGTCCTCACTGTATTTTGTCTGTGATGGAAGAAATATTTACACTATTTGGACTAAAGAAAATGGAAACATTGAATTCCAGTGTTTCATTGCTAATGACAACGACAATGATAAATGTCATAATATAATTTTATATGGCGTTAAATATAATTTCAGTTCATTGTAAATATTATCATCAATAAACACTTTCTTAATTTTACTCAGTGTTGACATTTTTATTAATTAAAATTATTTTAAATGATCTACATCCAGATTTGTGAAATATTTGTCATGTTGTGACCAACTGTCTGGTTTCTCATCCTTAAAACTCACTGATTTGATGTTGATCATGATAATTATTGATAGCGACTGACATCAACATTTTTATCATGATAATATTTCAACAACATGAATGGGTAATCCCACGAGCTACAGCTGTGATATGTCCCAGTGTTTTTGTCCCTATAGCCTGGAGTCTTTACTAATATAAAAGTAGTGAATGTATTTCAAAAACTACAGGTATTAGCCACAAAATGCAGTAAAAGTATGAAAAGTATTATGTTTTAGATTCATTTTATTGCTGCATTAATGTATGTTGGTAGCATTTCTGCCCAAACATCAGAACTTTTCATGGAGTCAGAAACACAAGACAGTTTTCATCTTTGTGACATTGACATCCTACTAACCAAAGGGTTTTTAAAGTGTTTATTTTAGCTCATGACGGAAGAAAACTAACCTCAAAAAGCAACATTTTCCTCTGAGATGTAGTGGAGTAGAAGTATAAAGTAGTACTAAATGGACATACTTAACAGAAGTCAAAGTTTCTCAAATTTCGTCTTATGTACAGTTAGATAAAGTACTCAGATACATTTTATTAGTGGTTCTGGTCGGCACTTCGGAGGTTAAATATTCAGTCTGGTTTTCACATTGAAGGCTGTGTAAGAACAACATGAGCACCCAAACAGAGTCGTACCTGCAGCAGATTTCCTGAGCGCGCCTCCATGAGTCTGACCTTCCTGTCTTTGCAGGTGGTGGCGAGGAGGCTACCATCTGTGTTGAACGACATAGAGAGGACCACATCCGTGTGGTGGCTGATGGTCCGCACGGGGTTCTTTATCACCTGCTCTGGACAGTCCAGGTTCCAGATCATTATCTGAAGGTGAATAAGGACAGGACAGGTATACGATCAGCTGCCACTAGTCAGTCAGGTAGAAACTGAAAACTTAAAGGCTTATATTTAGTGAAGGTCAAACAATGAGGAGAGTCTAGTTCATTCTACTCATCTCACTCACTGCTTGGTGCAGTTGGACCTGACAGACAAACCTCTGAGGAAAAAAAACATACAGTATGCTCTTTAACCTTTTCCCTCTTGGCCAGCCTCAGACAGCAAAGAAGAGGAAGCATATGCTTTTGTTTTACATCCCATTCTCAAAGAGTTTAGAAGTAGTATAGGCATGTTTGTGTGCTTAAGAGTATATTCACTGTGAAACAATCATAAAATACTGTAATGTTAATTTTTTTCTATTTCTTTAAAATTTTTCCCTTGCTAAAGGCATTTACCCTCTTCATTCAGTTTATTGTTTGCTTGATCAACGCTGCTCAGTTCCCTTTTTTGCCAACATAAATGCAAAATGTCATAGTTTTGCTTAAAAAGTTTGTTGTGCATTGTGATTGTGATGTTTTTTATGTGCTGCAGAAAAGGAACCTGTTATAATCTAGTTTTAACTGAGTCAGACCAGGTCTTAAATGATGATGACAATGAAAACGAGGAGATGAGATGAACTTCATTTATCCCATGAATTAAATCTAACTGTTCTTAAAATGAAATAGAACAAAATAAAATAAACATACTTCAATGTTTACTTTTTCAATTTTAATTGTCAAGCATTCACTATGTTTTTTATTTTTATTGTGGCAGCAAGTAATAGGGTAATCATGCAAACATGAACACTAGATAACCTTTGACATGCTAGCTTTGAAGCAGTAGTGTATCCTGTCTTTGTGGTGGGAGGTTCCTCTTCAGCACAGCTCCACTGCTCTGCATCATGGGATATTAGCATTACTGTTGCTAAGCTAATCAGTATATAGTGATCCTCTTCAGAGTCTGTCAACACTAAATGTGTCACCTTTACCTGCAGAACTTTGTTGAAAGTATTTTGATGCCATTGTAAAGTCATAATATCGCACTTAAAACATGTTCAACTGCAGAGATGCCTTTGAGTGACCATCCTCGTGGTCATGTTGGAGATGTCCCAATTTATGAATCGACAAGTTATGGACATTAGAGAAACTGTCAGTTTATCATGTTATTAGTTATTTGAATGTGTGCTGGATTGTTAAAGCTCTGAATGTGAGTGAATTTACTGCAGCATTGTGTTACTTTCTGCTGCAATGTTAATGATGTCTTAGGAGACTTATGAGTATCTGCTGCTGATTATAGGTGAAGCCCTGGAGCCCTAACCATGGAATTCAGGCTAGCCCTAATATAAGTAAATGTAAGTGAAATACAATACGGTGCAGCACTTCTACAGCTACGTCAGTGTGAGTGTGCTTCTTTGTGTTACCTTGTAGTCATAGGCGGTACTGAACAGTATGTTGTTGGCCGTCGGGTGCCATTCAACGATGCTCACTCTGCGACTGTGACCCTGAAGCTCCTTCCACGGCACTGTGAGGTTCTTAAACACACCATGAGGTGGGATTTCCCACACTTTCACCTGCACACACAGTCACATTCACAAAACACGTTTTATAAACACATACTATTATAAAGACATAGGCCCAATTCACCCCTTACCCCTACCCCTCCACTGTGCCCATTCACGTGAAGGGGTAGGGCCTATGTTGAACAATGTGCCCTCGAAATGGAGATTTTTCAGGACCACACTATAAACAGAGGGGTATGACAAATTTCCCATAATTCTGTCTGAATCATCAGCAAGATGGAGGTAGACACAGCAAAAAAGTGTGCAGTGAGATGAAAAAAAACACATAAATGTAAGTATTTTCTTCATAAATATCATAATCATTTGATTGTCCATTTAATGCCATTTCACTGGCAGAATTCACCAAGCGTTGGATAGTTCACCCACTAACAGGGAACATCAGCTGAGGTTAGACCATCATGAGACAGGTTAGTTTTTTTTATAGACCGCATTTCTGTGGTTTGCTGTACAAAGTCTGTCATGGTGGAGAGAATGATTGGACTTAAATGCAAGGTACTGAAGGGAGTAAACAGGTTTATTAAACAAAGAATATACATGAACATGGATAAAACAAAAACCTGAGGGTGAAAAGTAGCAGAGTCCACAGTGCTGATGGTGAGAGTCTGGGTTATGGCTGTGAAGAGGAGTAATTGTAGCAGAAGTTGGGGCAGAATGTTCCAGTGCCGCCCTGACGCAGAGGAGCCCCTTATATGGGGCTCTGATTGAGATCTGCTTCAGGTGCGGTGCTGGCAGGTGATACACATTAATTAGTCTGAGGAAGGGGTCAGTGGCAACACATGAGTGCACCATGACAGAGCCCATGCAACAGAAACAGTTACAGCTGCTGACGGTATGGTGAATTCTATCGCAAACAAAGTTGTCGCATTTGTTTTTAGCGGCATCGATGACTGCTGATGATTTAACAGGTCTTGAAGGGTTGTCCCATTCCGTAGGGGAATATTTCAACCCCTAGTGCCAACTGAAAGGGCCAAGGGGTGAATTGGGATTGGGCCTGGGCCATAACCTGCTACACTAACAACACATTTAAGTGTACCTGTACTGGTCATGCTTATGATATTAATTGTACTTTGTGTATTACTTGCAAGAGAGGCACAATTCAGTAAAAAAAAATCACCATAAATGCACCACACTGGACTTTTTTATTACGTGAATTACGGGCGGGGTCAGAACCTATGGGGAGCAGCCATTGCCGACCATAAGTGACGTACCAGCGTTGTAAATAAGTAGCAGTCAGTGAGCCAGATTGAGTGGAAAGCATGTGTTCGCACTTGTTGTCCTAGAGACGTGACCCACCACTGGCCAATAATGTGTCATCTTAGACTGGTGTCTGCTGTACGGGGTCAGCGACCAGTCCATCACAGCCCAGGTAATCGCACAAAACAACGTCTCTGCGTCAATACCGGTGAAGGTGGTCACATGTCTCTGACCATGCCTGACTGACAGAGCAGTGACCTCGTAGTCACACATACAGTACTTGACAACGTGCTATGATGTAAGTTACCGGACGTAACAGCTAGTATTATACGTGATCTTTTGAAATAGCTAACAATGAAAATTCACTACAGGTACCATTTAACAGTCAGCTGAATATGCAAAATAAATGGTACAGCCCTCGACAGTCTTCGTAATGCAACCCTGTTGACTCTTGTTTGATTTGTTATGAGCTCCTCTGCCAGGTCAGACCTGAGGAATGTGAGGAATGACTAAAAGTTGATCCTTGAAAGCCAAACTGCAGCCAATAAAATCATCTCCTTGCAGCTACATGTTCATATTGCAGGAAAAACGATAACACATCAGTAAACCATTCAGAAAATGTAATTAGTTTATGAAGTTGTGTGTGTGTGTTTGTGCACAAACCGTGGCGTCCTCAGAACAGGAGGCGATGCAGTAGTCGTTAAAGGGGTTCCACTTCACATCTAACACATTTCCTCTGTGGCCGGAGACCCTGGGGTGGTGAGGGTCCACTTTACCCGTCTGACAGAAACACACACAAATAGAAAGAATTATGATGCAAAATACACTGATGTATTTAAGACGCTCCTGAGGACACATTTTTCTTTTGTCTCTGACTTTTTTTTTTAAGTCTTTAATATGTTTTTATGCCCTGGTCAACATGTTTGTTTTTTTTGTTTTTTACCTTGTCTATGTTTCACTACCACTGTTGGGAATAGCGCGTTACAAAACTAACAGATTACTCTTTGCTGTAACACAGTAGTGCATTACTAATCTTATTATTACTTATTAATAATTACATTACTAATCAATTTTCAGTAATATTTTTTACTCAGTACATGTTCAATAGCACTTGCATTACAACACAATTTTCACCCATAATTTCATTGCTCAAATGAAAAAAAAACAAAACAGCAAGACCGTGGGACTTTAAGGAATCAAAAATGCAGCAGGATGTGAAAAAGACACTGAAAATGACAACAACTTGTGTTTTATTGCAGAACCAGCTGCAACAACAACCACAAAAAGTATATTAAAGTAACGGGATATATAAAAATAACAACAATGATATACATAATATAAAAGTGTATATAAAATGAAGAGGGCACATGCGCACACAGCGACCAGCAGCAGTGAATCTGGAATAAAAATATCTATAGATATAAATAACAACAAACAAGTCAAATGACATCTCCAAACAATATGTGCACTGCAGTCTTCAACACATTTGTATCCAAATTACTAACAACTTAAGGTGGAAGTAACATACAATTTTGATTTGATCCTGGCATCAATTTAGGAAAATTGTAATCGAATATTTTTTTTTTTTTATCGATTCGAGTCGATTAATCAATGAATCATTTCAGCTCTGCTTTTTCTTTCCAAATGCAGGAAGCTTATGTACAGTTGCATGATCCAAAACACCCCAATAAAAAATAATGATAGGAAAAATAAAAATAGAACAGTTGAATTCTTAATAAATCAAGCAGCCCAACAGACGGAGCTTTATGCTGCTGGAGGATGACCTTATGAATAAAAAAGCGGTGGGAGACTTGTGTATCGACAGTTAACGTTGGCCTGACCTACTACAGCTGCAGGTTACAACATATGCATAAAACCCTTAAAACCTAAGGTGGAATGATTCAACTGTTTATGACACACGCTCTGGTATTCAATGAGGAAAAAGTCAGCAAATCCTTTCTGCCTCAACAGGACCAATAATTATACTTTAGTATGAACAAAGCCTTCACACGCCTGACACACACCTGCATTAAAGGTGTGTTTGTAACCAGGGTATGATGTAACTGCAATCTGCGCTGCCAGTAAAACTCACACATGTACAGGTAAGAGAAACACATACTTTTGGTGTTTTTTATGCATTTTAACAACTTTCTCCTCGGAACAATAGGGCGTCTGTGAGTGCACACACACACACACATAGGTGGGATGTGAAGGCATGTGAGGGGAGGAGGGGGCCGAAGTTTCACCTCCTTGAGTCCGAAAAAGGGGGGGGAGAAAAGATAAGTTATGTCATTCCTAAACTCATATGTAATTCCTGCTCATGCCAAGAGAGTGGTGATAACTCACCGTGACGATTTAGAAGATGGAGACAGACAGAGAGAGGGAGGAAAGAGGAAGAGGTGTAGCGTTTGATGAATGGATCTGGACATTAGATTTATGGCAGCGCTGTAAAAATAACCTGCAGACGGGTGAGGAGGTTTCTTCTGAGTTGATTTGAGAGATCACCGTGGTTGTTGAGAACACCAGCAGAAGGAATAATATGCATGAATATGACGGAGACTGTTGATGGATCATGTTCCAGCTGAGCTTGGCGCAGCAGATAATACAGAATAATGAGGCGAAAAATACCACATGCAATGTTTAGGCTGAAGTGGATTATCTGCCAGGGGTTTCCTGGTATTTAGAGATCCTTTTGGCTCCACTGGTGCAGAGCTATTTATATTCTGAGAGCAGAAGCTGTCATTTCCAGGTGTGCGGGAGTAAAGAGAAATGAAGGTAGATGGTGAAATATCAGTCTGAAAGATACATAAGGTGACTTTGGCATAACAATAATTACAACTTTGAGGAGGGGAAAAAAAACCGAAAAGATAAAAATGAGAACCATTTGTAGTATTTAAAGGGAACATTTTGTTTTCCTCTTAGACACTTAACCTTTTATCGGGCAAGTGACTATTTTTGGTAATTTCCACGCAAATTACAAGACAATGATAACAACAGTTCCAGTGAGGACAATGAGTCAACAATCTCAGGTCCAATGTGGTCTACAGGGTCTGTAAGGTCCACCTCTGCATGAACAGTGAATGTACCTGCTTTGTTAGGTACCATGAAGTAATGGTACTAATGTAAGTAATGATGTTCAAAGGGATAATATTTACGTTGACAGGTGTCTATAATCTAAAATGCATGTTCCTTTTACATTACATGTGCTTTTCATGTATACTTTTATATACTTCTTGGATTTATTTATTTATTTTTTGCTAATTACGGGCAAGGAACCAAATATGGTAACTTCGCTGATGTTGATTTTCTACATGACAATAAAAAATGTCGAATAATTTCACAAAAGTAATAAAGTAACATGCTGATGTCAGATGCAGAGGTGTTTATAAACCAATTAAAGTCAAGTACAGGAAGATACACACGGATGATGATGGAAGGTCATAGTATGAAAGAAACATGAGTCTTGGTTTGGACTTTCAGGTGTGGCATCAGTGTGCAGACCCTGTCATGGAAACACTTACATGATGGACCGACAGGACCAGGAAGGCCCCTCCCCCAGCGCACTCAGTGATGACTGCCAGGAAGCGTGGGTTGACAGCGCAGAAGTTGTTGTCCTGGACGCTGCGTGTGATTGGCACGCCATCATAGCAGCTCTCCTTGGTGGCAGCTTTACCAAACACGTGGCGAAACTTGGAGCTGCGGTACTGAGGACGCCATGTCATCTGAGACAGACAGAGGGAGGGAGAGGGAGGTCGGTCAAGGAGAAACATCCATCTCTACAGCTTTTTATAGGTGAAAAGTTAACACTGCACCAGTCCACCATAAAAACACAAGAGGGCTGAGTAATGGGAGCCGCAGTTGATTCTGCAAAACATCCGCTACATTTTGATCGGGATATTTCAGACTCAGTCACTATATTTATGAAACACAAATACAAGCAGGTTGTAAAAAGGTACATTTTAGTAGTTGTCAATCATATATTATAGCAAAACACAGATGGAGTCCTAAATTGTTATGTTTTGGTTGCTTTGCAGAATTATGTAGGAATCATCATGAAAAAATACAGGTAATGTTTATTTGACACACATAGATAGAATATAGAGGGAAAAGGTAAACACCAGCAGAACAGAAATTTTAATATCATCAATATCCTGAAAGACGATGCTGAGAACACAGTTAACATCAGCATATTATTGGATTCAAGTGGTGAAACTACTGAACTACTTGACCTTTTTTTTGTTTGTTAGTAATCTTGTTTATTTTCACATTTCTCTGCTTGGGCTGCGTCAAAAACAAGGTGAAGTGACGAGAAATGACATCATTACATCAAACACATTACAGAAGTCAACACACACATGAAGGCACAGGGGACATACCCACATAAACATGGCTGTTGTTTTTTATTAAAACAGTGGCCACAGAGTCACTATCAATTATTAATGTGGCTTTTCCTTCAAGTTTGGGTCCTAATTGATCCATTCACATGCCTGGAAATAAATCTATTTGACAACAGCTTATGGTGTAGGCTATAAAAGGGCAAATTCATTTAATATTAAGTACTGTTTTCCGCTTTTCTTATTGTCAGTAGTTGTCAGATTTTATTTATATGTCAAATTTGAAGCACAAGAATAAGGGGTTTAATAAATATTCAGTATATTATGTGAAACTATTTTCTACTTAACATAAATCCACTGTTTTGCAATCCACTTTATGAATTATTAGTTTAGGATATACATGTACATAAACACTTTTTACATTGTAATGACCATATTGATCCTTAGTCATTGTTTGTATAGTAAATTACTTGCTTGTCTAGTAATGACACTATTAACCCATAAAGACCCAAACAGCCACTGGTAACCTAAAGCATCTACTGATTTAAAATGTTTAATAACTTCTAATCCATTAATTCTATCAATACATGTAAATAATTGTTGTAAAATACAGTTTGTCATCTTTTCATGGTCATCAGATATGACCCAT
>JAPQRQ010000001.1:1495195-1509358 GCA_037367365.1 Apogon talboti
GAGTGTACCTGCTTTGTTAGGTACCATGAAGTAATGGTACTAATGTAAGTAATGATGTTCAAAGGGATAATATGGATTTTGACAGGTGTCTGGATCAGCACTTATGTTGGTTTAATGTTCTAAAAGTGATCTCCTAATGTTCTAATATACAGGTTCCTTTTCAATTTACATGTGTTTTTCTTGTATTTTTTATATTTACTTCTTGGATTTTTTTTTTTTGCCACTTACGAGTAAGGAACCAAATATGGTAACTTCCTTGACCTTAACTGTTTACATAACAATAAAAAATTTTGAAAAAATTCACAAAAGTAATAAAGTCTTGTTATGTCCTCCAATAACACACTAGGGTTGAAATTTTGAATTTCAGAGTCCTCTATGACTGACCTATAAAGGGTTAATAGTCCGGACCAGGGGTTGGCAACCTTTTACCGTCTACACAGCCATTTTTGGGCAGAAAGAAAAACAGGATTCCTACAGGTTTCTGCAAGTTAAATTTAAGACTTTTTAAGACCTTTTTAAGACTACTTAGAACAAAATTTAATGCCCATTTCCCTAACCTTGCCATACTGGCAAAAACTCACTCCAAGAATTTAGGAAAATGTATTGATTTACTCCAATGCCTTGAGTCCCACTGTTCCGTGCATCCGATACAGTGGGTAAGCATCTGAAGTTATAGTATGAACATGATACAGACAGGTTTAGGAAATGTAGTCTTTAAGTAAAAAACTCGAATAAAAAAGGATCCTGCACAAACATTCTCTCATTTCACACACGCCTTTTTTTCTACTCTGCTCTAACTCAGGGAAAAATCAACAAGAGAATCAATAAAGGATCAAAGTGATAGGTAGAACCATTAATTACATCGATGTCAATAGACTATTTTCAATTCCCATCCCTGTCCGGGAGCAGAAAAACAATGGCCTGCGTTTGACAGGCTTTAGACTAAATCAATCCCTTTATTGACTTACAGTAAGAGGTCCCAGCCTCATGATACTATGGACGCTGTGGACAAACAGTTCAGACCTGTGGCACTCAGCCACATCTCACCGAGTCCCCTTTGTCCACTCGCCTACTGGTACAAACATGGAGCTGAGGTGATAAAATGCGGTGACACTGTGTTTTACCTGTCCTGTCCATAGTTTTCTAATAATCTCATAGAAATGTTAAATGATATGTTGACTGTAATTTCCAAAGAAGGTTCCAGGACAAAGGATAAAGTAATCTGAGACTAACTGACCACTGCCCCCTTAGTTACTGTTACTATAACTGTTAATCAGATTAAAACAGACATACGCACACTCCTCATTGTCTGTTAGAAACCAGATCATCTACTCTACTGGGTCGTCAACTGAACTCTAATCTGCTCAAATAGAATATATTGATGAAGTTCTCTGATATATAAAATCAAACCCCTGTGAGATCATTACCGCTGTGAAATTATAATGAGATTACGACCTGTAAATTTAAGTGTCACAAACCTTTATGTCTATGGCATGATAAAGGATGTTTCCATGTGCAGTGTGTGGTTCAAGTCTAAAGCCTAAGCAGGGTTTGCTTTATTAATTACACAAAGCTGCTGTGCCAACTGACAAGGAGCAAAATCTCCAAAGGGATCCAGAAATATTCGACATCAAGCAGAAGAAGGCAAAGAAATGAAAGAATCACAAGATTAAGTCTGATGTTTGTTGAAGTCAGAAATGCCTGAGGAATTAAAATAGTACAAACGTGCATTTTCAGCATGAGGTACCATTTTAAAAAACATCCCATCATGAATATTACATGACAAGACAGCTGATGATGATAAATTATTCAGGAAAAACACTGAGCAGACCAAATAAGTCAGTGGGACCCTGATCACTTTAAGGAATAGTGTCAGTGAGTCCATCCGTCTGTCCGACCATAGTAACTGTAGTCAAGGTGAGTTTCACTTTCTGCGACTCAAGGGGATTAGCTGGTCTTTATATAGGCTCAGCCTCTCTTTATAAACAATACACAGACGGCACTCTGCTGCAGCACACACCCTGTTATCAGACACAGGAAGGCCTCCCATCACTTCCATTAGCTAACCGCATTAGCCTGTTTGATACTTTAGTGCGCAGCTCAATGGCAAGCTATGGACAAGGCATTTGTTTATAACAACATACTATAGTGAGATAAGGAGGAGATTGTCTGGCTCACAGAATGCACTCTATTTCAATAATCCAGCCATTGGGTGAACACCTTTTTCAGCAATTACAGCTTTTCTTCCTCAATATCCCTTCCCCTCTGTACAAATCTCCTATTTTACCACCTCAACACACCCCCACACCATCACACTGCTTCCAATATGCTTGACTGATGATATTAAGCACTGTTCTTATATCATTTCATTTGTTCTGCATCTCATAAATACTCTATTTGACCCGAAAACCTCAAACTTGGACTCATCCGTCCACAAGCCCTTGGTCCAGTCTTCCAGTGTCTAATGTCTGTGCTCTTTTGCCCTTTTCAGTCTTTTCTTTTTAATTTGCCAGTCTGAGATTTGGCTTTTTCTTCAGTATTGATGCTGACACTGGTGTTTGACGGGTACTATTTAGTGCAGCTGTCAGTTGACTATTTCAGGCATCCTTATCTTAAACTACACACTGTTTCTGGCAATTTCTTGCACTGAACAGCCTTTGCACACACTGCGTTTGTATATGCACAATAGACCGATAGAAACGTCTTTCTTTCTGGCCACCCTGTAAACAAACTGCTGATGGGTCAGATACTAAACTAACCTAAAGAATGTCATGCTCCTGTATTAGTTGCAAAAGCGTTTTCTAATAATCAATTAGTCTTCTAAATGATTAAGCTGTGAGAGGAGAATGATGCAAAGGACAGATAGTTTCTGATAATATACCTATATCATTCTTGAAAAATCATCTGATTGATTTTAATTGATTGTGAAATGGATAAAATTGTTTGTATATTGCATGAAAATGTGTTTTTCTTTGGAAAACAAAGATATTTGCACGTGATCCCAAACTTTTAAACGGTATCACAACTTTACTGCATTTGTAGTCATATCTGATTTCAGTTTTTTAAAGTAGCCAACATTACGGACTATACTAAAGGTGTGTTAGTCAGAATGATGAGCACAGTCGACATCGTAGTCTCAGAGTCGACTAATTTTTATTTGGGGTAGAGGTTTGTTTTACTTCATACAGACACAGAACTAATGTTTATGGTTCTATTTGTGCCTCCAGTTCTGCATATGTTAAATCTGTTAATTATTTGACCCTTGACCAAAACAACTCAAGGTTCAGGGCTGCGTTGTAACGCAATATGGACCAGTGGCTAAACCTGCAACTGTAGCTATATTTTCCATTCATTGACTAATTTGGTCCAATAACATTTGTCTTATGAGTCACATGGTACTCTTGTCTTTTTAACATTCATGTGTGTGTGAGACAGTGAGCTCAAGTCCAGGTTGTTCCGTCGGCCTGTGGAATCGGCTGCTCTGAGGACATCCAAAGGTGTAAAGTGAGGAGAACATTTGGGTCATTTTTTACAGCCAGATCTCAGAAGCCTGAGAATTTTCATCTCATGTAAATATTAGTGAGCAACTTTCACAGCAAAGTGCCTCATAATCACATATTTGTGCTTTGTATTTTTGTAACTCCTAATTGTTGAGACATGTCACTGTGGCACAATAATATACATTTAAATATTTTAATGATATGCATCACCTCAGGGACCAACTGACAGAGCTCTGTTCCATTTGAACCTATTGACTTAACAGCTACAAACAGAAAAAAAAAAATTATAATTAGCACTAACTTTAGTTATACTGATCTATTCATGCAAATAATCCTGTATATCACAGGGCATGTATAACCTACTGTATAAATACATTCAGCCTGATAAATGAGGAGTCTACTTACCGTAAACATTACACCTGCTATGACAGCGTTTTGTAACAAGGTACAACCATTACAACCAGCGTCTAGAATCAATGCAGTGTAGACACACATAAGTGAAGGAGTCGATCCCCTTTTCCTCATGAATAATGAATTAGACTGTGCTGCCCCATTTCTCTCACTATTAAGACACTGCAGAAACAGAAAGACCACACACATTGAGTAAATAAATACATCTGGAGGATCTAGTTTACTGCACATCTATAGTTGAACCTTCTCAGTATCAGGGAAAACACCTTAAGACACAGTGTATCTGAGTGGTCATGCCTTTTAGTTAAATCAATAAAGATCCACAGCAATAACATGCAATAATCTCGACTAAAGCACTAAACAGATCCAGAATCACGCTCTTTTCCCCTATGTTTTTTTTTTTTTTAAGTAATCCCTCCCTGTGTACCCCACGTGGGAGCAGCTCCAGATAATCCACCATCAGTCGGACAGCTGTCATGTCAGAAACGTGCAGGACAACCTGCCATGACTGATCTGTGCGACGGTGACGTAACAGGGCAGAAGACTGAAAACACACAGCCTTACAGACAGGTCTCTTTACACTGTTGCTTAAGGAGTCAGTAGGTTTTGCCTTGAAAATGACCCTGCCCTGCAGTGACAAGAAACCGCAGGAGCTGATTTGTAAAAGCCGGCTGTCTTAAGGGCGTCTGTTTATGACAATAACGGTGTGAGGTTTCTGCTGTCACATGCAGACTCTCCGGTTACATAAGGGCATTTTAGGATTTCCAACCCATTGTCAGGACAAATACAGTAATCATCCCTAACATCCAGCAGCAGATTGTTTCCTAAAGTCAGTGCACTTTAACACAGCAGATGTTTTATTCTGGGAAATACACATATCAAAGATTATTTGATCCCAACAGAAGTGATGAACCCCTCATGTCTGAATGTTTTGTAGCCCATCGCAAATCACACTTCTTCAGAATGCAAAATTTATTACAAAAACAAAACACTTGACCAGAGAAGAACTTACTCTCCATCTGGCTTTACTCCATTTTCATGTGTTTATGAAGGTATTGGCATTCAAAAAAACATTTAGACTACATTTAGAACACTTTCAAATATTCTACTAAGAAGCCAAATTTTATCATTCTGTACAGCCAATGTTCAAGCATCTGGATTTAGTCTGTATTGGCTCTCCTCTGAAGAGATTCCAATCAAAAAAGTCTGCAGCTGGTCTTATATACAGTACACTGAAATACACTCACATTATGTAACTTTGCTTGTTTTGACCAGCGATGGTGTTACAAAGTTGGCTCAATAATTCCATTTAATATGCCAGAGTGTAAGATTTAGGAGGATCAAATTGGACATATATAGATAGATATGCAATTGTTTTCATTAGTGCATAATTACTTGGAAATAAAAAAAAATCACTCGCATAACTCATCACTCTACTTAACCAAAACCCCCGAATGTTTAATATGGCCACTGTAGTGAGGGCATTGGGCGATGTTCAGTTGGGTGTTATACGCAACTTCACCATGTGATGTCACTAAATATCACACGTCAAACCTTTAAAATCAGACACATATTTAAAAGGTTTAATATGCAGCATTCATGCACATTTATGTACTTGTGTGGAGTTTGTACCGGAGTCTGTGAGATTGTTTACATGCACAATAATAATAATAATAATGATAATACACCATTATTATGAACATGAACAATATTCAGAATTTGACAGGTATCATGTAAACAGTGTAAGGCTTTTTCCTAATTCATCATTTTCAGATTAAACCATGTGGAATATGCTGATATTACTGCTTTATGAGGATTCTTTGGACATGTATACAGCATATTCAGAAAACGAGTGGGATGGCTGGGATAAAGACAAAAATTGTCTTGGTAGCGATTAAAAAAAAAAGTACACATATCTGGTTAGAAGGTGAAACAAACATGCTGTTAAACATTATAGCCTACAGTTTCAACAGGTTTATGGATATGAGCAAATATTGAAAATATGACCTTTTGTGTTGATGTTTGAAGGAAAAAAAGAGTGAGAGGGAATTCAGTGGAACATCTGCCATCATGGAAAACTATTATTATAATTATATATTATTCATAACTATTGTTAATAATAACTTAAATGATTTATAATTAAACTGGCGACTCATTCAGGGTGTACCCCGCCTTCACCCTTAAGTAGCTGGGATAGGCTCCAGTGACCCCCACGACCCTAGTGAGGATAAAGCGGGTTCAGAAGATGAATGAATGAATGAATGATTTATAATTATCATTAATATTTAATAGTATACATTATTACAATCAGGGTTTCCCAGTTGTATGTAAACAGGAAGATTAGAGGTATATTCACTTTTATTAGACATGTAAACAGTTCTCAGTGTAAGGACAAAAAGGAATATTATGTGCATATTGAGATGTGCTGGGAGCCAGTTGTTTGTTGATGTTAGCTAAGTAAAGCTAAGCTAACGGTAGCTAACTGTTGCACATTATTATCATGGATTCAGGCAACGAAACAGTAGCTAACATCAACAAACAACCAATTCCAAGCACAAAACAGACTGCAACACCAACTTCCAGTAAACACTTAAGCATGTGAATCCTAAATATTGAACCTTTAATGTGGAAATCAGACACTTATTTTAATTATAAAAGGAGACATCAAAATAAATCAATTAAATGCATCTTGATTTTGTCTTAATAGCTTGCTAGCTTATGACAACAATGTTGACAAAAGCTGTATGATAGATTCATTGCTGTTGTTACTTGATTTTCACAGAACACTAAAGTTAAAGACAGAATCAGGACCAAGCTGAATCCATGGTTTACTGTGGGTTTAAGAGCTTTAATGTAAGTCAAACACCACATCAGGGCCTCAGTCCTGCTGAGCGGCGAGGCAGGCCTTCATTAGGTTTAGTGAACAGTGAACCGCAGGGGTGGAGGAGGTGGAGGAGTCGGGGACTGAAGGCCCCTGGGGGCTTTGTTACGGAGGTTTAGACATGTATGAGGCTTCATCTAATGGGACATCAGGTTCTCCTCCACCAGCTGCTCGAACTGATTTCACTTGACTGATTTCACCATGTGATCCATCACACTATCATTGTCTTAGACTGTAAATGTTCTGCAAATGAACATAAAGAGCTGTCACACTTTATTGGTTTCTTCACCTCTGGGTGGATGCAAAATGTTTTCCATTTACAAGCCACGAACCTGACGCATTCAACGCAGAGACACAGCTGAATGTGGCCTTTTCTGTGCTTCAACACTAGAAGTACAGTATGCTACGTTTGTTGCACAACAGCAAGATTTAACATTTAAGATTCACTTTATTGTCCCTCATCGTAGGAAATCTGGCTCAGGCTTCCACCCATGCTGCATCTATAAAAAACATCCCACATAAATAAAAGACATGGGAAGACAGCTAAAGGGAACAAGAGGCATATCTAAGAACATAAACACATAGAAAGAAGACAATGAAAAACACACACCTACACTCCTGGGTAAAGACATGTGGTAACCTCTTTTCATCCTATTTTATGTAAATAAGAGGCAGAACATGTGACAAAGACAACATGAGAGATGTCACACAGAAAGAAGGTCTAAACTTAAGATAACTGAAGGGTGAAAACGATTCTTTAGAAGCATCATAAGAAGACTCTCACAGATGTAGCACAATAATTCAGAAATGAACTAAATGAGGTTCCTCTTTGTAAATTCATACTTTAATTCTGAGTGAGTATTTTAGTATTATTTATACTTCTGAACCTCTCAGTCGTCTGTCATCTCAGCTTTTTTTTTTACTTTAGTTCTTTCTTTAATGTTTGTGTGTATGTCCAATATGAACAAAAAAAGACAGAAAAGGCAAATAAAATCTGATGAACTTTAGATACGTGACTGACAAAGGCCAGAAAAAAAAAGATAAAGATATTAAGACAAATACATCCTATGTATAACAAATCTCCACAAAGCAACACTAAAAAAATTTCTAAACGTACTCCTATAAACACATACATACAGTATTTTTTATGGTCACATTTTTCCTCCACTCAATAAAACAAGGAATAATTACATAAAATTTGATGGAAAGTGATTGACCCTAACCCTATGAAAAAGAGGAATATAACACTGCTATAACTGGAATATGATCACATTGGACAACAACAAAATAAAAACATCTAATCTTAACTAAACCAGATAGGCTGTTTCCAAGAATGTCTCCAGCATGTCTGGATTTTAAGTTACATGATGATATAAAAAACACAAATTTTCCAATCTTTTATTGTGCATTCACAATCTGACAATAATATGAGCTAAATTGGTTACGATTACTAATAGGAATAAACATCAAGTACAAGAAGAATAAACATACGTACACGACGGACCTCATTCCGTAAGTGGGGGGGGGGGGGGTGTCAGAGCTTACACAGTCTTTACACAGGGGTACCGCCCCATTGACAAACACTATGATAGTCCAAGCACTTGCATTTCCACATGGGGGGAATCTGCAGCACCTCTTTTGTACTAATAACCAGTGAGTTTGTGATTTTTCAGCATTTTTTTGCCCTCCCATCCTGTGCTTACGTCCCCCCGGGAGAGTGCCCCCCCAGTTGAATACCACTGTTATAGACAATTCCACGATTTCTCTGCTTTGTCGGATCATCGATACGTTCTAATCCTTCACGATCTACTATCGTCATATCACACACCCCTTACTACGTCAGAATTTCCATCAGTAGAATTAATCACTGAAGCTAAAACACGGGTGTAACATGTTGCTATTGGCTATGAGTTGTCCATAACTGAAAATCCTGACAATGCTGGAAAAATTCTGATTTTGGATTTGGAATCCGTATAACTGATTTAAGTAAAATCAGGTATTTTTTCCTGGCAGCAAAAACACTGTTGACCAGCCGTGTCATCAATAAATACACAAAGGTATTGGTCCTTCGGGTTCCATATCAATTCCATCTCCTTTTCATCTGCCGCCATCTAAACTTTCTCATGGAGTAAAGATAAAAGAGTCGATTAAAATGTCAGCGTGGTATTCTAAAGCTCCTCCCTCATACAGTCGGTTACATATAGCTTGTTAGCTTAGCCATCAGCGCAGCCCGTTTGCAGCCTGACAGGGACACTGTGCTCCACATTCAAGGGCATATTTGCTCAGAAGCACACCTTTATTTCAGTGCCATTCCAGCAGCCTGACCTTTGATACCTACGACAAGCAGCCAGTGAGTGTACTGTGTGTCAGCTGGGGAATCTGCACCGAGGACCGCTTGGTGTTCTAACAGTAATGACATTACAGTGCAGAATAAACACACACAACAGAACTGAATCTCAGACCTAAAGAAGTGAGAAAATGCACGACTCACAGGTTTGACAAAGCAGGAGTATGTCAGGCATGTGCTGACGGTGTGTGATAACATACTTGAGATACAGGTTCACATTTTATGGCCTGACATGAAAGCACAGGGGAGATTTCCTTCTAGAGAGGACTATTAAATACAAAAGGGTGCGGCGTCTTCGCACTCCTTAACAGATTAATCTCAGACTGTTTTTTTTTTTCCACCTCACCTCAGTTTTTCACCCCAAGACAGAGCGCTACAAAGGGGGACATTTATTTTTAGCCAGGGGTTTTCTGTTTCCCACATGTGAAGGTATGCTGCTCCAAATTCATTAGTCTAATGCTTTTTTTGGCGGGTGTTTGTCATTAGGCAGATGACAGGCCTACTTACACAGATCTAATGCTGGCATGACACCTGCACACAGATCCAAAGCCATGACTCATACCATCACACTCAAGTGTTTGAACTCAGCTTTCTGCCTCTGAGAAGAAGACCGTTTATGTTTGTGAATGAAAGGATTTACTAAGGCTGCGTTCAGGCAGCAGGTCTTAATGCACAATTCGGATTTTTTTGGTGAAATCCATTTTATTTGTGTGCTCGCTCATATTACACATTAAATGCGACTTCTGTCAGTTTTGAGTGTGAACTGAATGCGACCCTGAAGTGACCCACATCTGCAAAAGAGGTCCTGATGTAATACGTGACCACACAGGCACGCACTGTTTACAGAAGTAAATATGTTTTACTCACCGCTTCTCCTCCTGGGACGCAGAATTTTTTGTCGCATTTCAATGACTTAAAGGTCGGATAAATGTGACCTGGCTGTTCAGACTGAAGTCGCATTGCAAAATATCCGATATGTATCAGATTTAGGGCCACATATGAAAGTGGCCTGGGTCGGATTTGTGCTGTTCAAACTGTCTTTAACAGATCAGATACAAGTCACATATGGGAAAAAAAATCAGATTTGGGACACACAGTCGAGATCAGTGCTTCTTAGAGACTTTTCTTGATTAACAAAAATTAAAAAGCAAAAAAGTTAAATAATAATACCAAAAAAAAAAAGTTTTCACATAAGTCTGTTTTCTCCAGTTGTTGCCTATAGTTGTACTTTATCTAATTTATAATTATTTGTATTGTTTAACCCATAAAGACCCAGTGCTACTTTTGTGGCAGTTCCCAAATATTTTTTTCTCTTTATTTAACCAGCCTTAAGTGATTATCACCATTTATTATAATATTATCCTCTGCATTTTGCTTTTTCAGTGAAAATCAGGTAATTTCCCATATTGAATTTACTGATCATGTAGATTTTCATAAAAACTTCAGATTAAAGTTAAGGGTTTTTACATCAGAAACAGAGAAAACGAACGAAAAGTGATTTTTCCAGCAAAGATACCAATAACTGAATGTAAAAATAAGTGTCTCCATTCACTGTCATTGATCCAACTCCATGGGTTTTACTGGTGAATCAGTGTTGTAGATGATGACAGTGTTTCCACGGTAACTACGGAGCCTCTGAACGTCCAAATGGGTCATATCTGATGACCATGAAAAGATGACAAACTGTCTTTCATGACAATTATTTACATGCATTAATAGAATTAATAGATCACCAGGTATTAAACAGTTTAGATCAGTAGATGCTTTTGGTCGGTGGTGGATGTTTTGGTTTTTATGGGTTAAAAGAATAATGACCATCATTGCAGGAGCTATTTTTATCATCATGTTTTTGAGTACATGCAGACAGAAAAAATTTGTGCATAACACAGAAATAAATATATTTTTGGGTGTATTGTGCAGCCCTGCTATATAGTTAACAACAGTATTTAGAGATAATGTGGAAAGAAGAATAAAATCTATGACAAATAACCATGTTTATATATTTTTATTGTATTAATACTTTGTTAAAGGATGTGCAACTATTAAAAAAAGTTTAGAGTTAAGAGAGAAGCCACTGTCCCGTGCACATGTATTTTTGTCAGAATAAGACAAGAGAATATTGATTTAACCTACAGAGCTGCCCACGCACTGAGCTCATATCACAGTCCAATACTGAATGAGAAATACCAGTGATCCACACTGATGGGCCAAACTGTAAACACAGTGATTCCCTGGACCCGCCCATGTGGAAGTGTCACTCTATTAAAGCTGAAAGAGGAGCCAACTGGCACCAAGTCCCAAACTTCTCCCACTGCTCCACATGTGGTGAGCATTAGACACGGGTCATTAAACTTAAACTGCTTTTTCTTTTGTCTTAAGTTTGTTTATGTCGAGACAAAAGTGGGGAAAACAATAGATGCAACCCATCTGGTGAGCTGGTGGCCATAGAGAATAAAGACACCCAACAGAGGGACAGTAATGGAGTTCACATCTTACTAATAATGTGTTGATGGATATTTTACATGTGAGGCTTTGACTGTTTTCTCTGTGGGACTCGACTGACAAAACAAACTACAGCCACTGGGAGATTATTAAAAACGTAGTGACATATTAAGAAAATGATTGCTCATTTTGAATACAACCTCTCGATATTAACCCTGTGATTAGTTCCACTAGAGAACTACTTTATCATGATAACAATTAGTCAATATCTGGATAATTATCACAATAAATGTCACATCAGTGAAAGCTGTAAGGAACTAGATGGTCAGACAATCAGAAAAATACATATGATATGATAAATGATATGATGTTTACTAAAAAATAAAATAAAAAATAAGCATTAGTAACTGGCAGTGAAAGATGATGATGTGTAACATTAGCTTCTCAACAGGGTAAAAAAGAAAATAGCTGAAAAGATAAAGATCACATACAGTACATCTAGACATTTTAGTTAGTCTAATGTTCAGTTTAATATGTATTGATTAATGACTTTTGAGTGTCACCTTCAATTAACAAAATGTATTAAATTAAATATAAACAAATTTATTAAATACTTAGATATTACTTGGACTTTGTTGTTCAATCCAGCAGTTTTAGTTTCTAATAAAGTGAAAGATTCCATTTCAGATGTGTCAAAAATGGTCTTTTAGTTCCTTTTTTTCTGTCTCATCAACCTTTAAAAATGTACTATTGACCCTTTTTTTTGTTTTTCTTCTCCTTTTTTCAATATGTCAGCCTTTAAAAACCCTCTATTCACAATCTCATTTGAAAAATTTAAAGGTAGATCTGTCAAAATAATAATGATGATGATAATAATAATAATAATAATAATAATAATAACAATAATAGTAGTAGTTCAACATCAAAATTTGCATGAATAAAATAGTTTAGAACCACGATACAGCTAAATGTTTACTCTAAATAAAAAAACAAGCAATGGTTATAGGGATCTAAAATCCTGCATTTCGTGCTGTTACTCATTTCAAGTGATGTCAGTGGAAACACACTATGAGAAGGTGTTTTCTGATGACTTTGTGCAGAACCAGCTGCAGGATTCACTTGACAACACACATGCAACGTGTTTTCATGCAGCAACTTCCAAACACCTGCAAAGAAGCGTCGACGCGTCTCAAAGTGTGTGTTTTTTTTTCAGACTAGTTACTGGGAAATAACGTTGATAAAATACGCCCGGGAGGAGTTACATGCAGTAGAGTCGGTGTCCCCGTCAGTGGAGGCGGTGGAGCCGCATGGCAGAGCCGCAGCTCGGGGGACACCACGCCGGACCACAGCTCTGAAACCCGGCCAGGACGCACAGGAAGACGCCATGAACGCAGCACGGTAAACACAGGTGGACTCACCTTTGAGACGGTCATATGGGGCGAGATGCGGCGGCGGCAGGTGGTGGCGGTTCTCCCTGAAGATGAGGAGGAGGAGGAGGAGGAGGAGGAAGAGGAGGAGGAAAGTGCAGCGGCGGCGGAGCGGAGTTAAAACAGCCGGGTCTGTCTCATGGTCGTCACTGAAAAGTCATGATGTCCTTGAATGTCCCATACAGGAAAAATACATAGGAAGTGTGTGAGGTGGGCTCAGAGGAAGACAGCGTGTCCCTCCTGTGGGGTAATCCACTCCACACTGCCAACACCAAAAAAAAGGAAAACACGACCAGGAGGATGAAGAGGAAGAGGAGGAGGAGGGATGCGAACATAGGATGCGACGAGAAAGAGGGAGGGGCCAAGCGTGTCCTGGATGATACAGGATGATGTGAAACAGAGTGGATGTTAGATTTCACACAAATTACACCAAACCTGAGGAGACTGATGTATCTGAGGGTCCGGTGGGACATGACTGACATGGAATGAAAGCTGCATGAAGGTTAAAAAGAAAAAAAAAATCTGAATAGTTGAGAGTCATGACTCAGACACTCAAATAATGACTTTGTATCTGAAAATAATGAATATCTCAAAATAGTGACTTAACATCTCTAAGAAACTATTGATTAATCTCAAGTTAATGATTGATTTGAGTGATTGAATGACTTCATCAAAAACAATCACACTCCACATCTCAGTTTACTGACTTAGTATCTCAAAAAACATGATTTTCAAAAAATTATTATATATTCTCTCAAACTATTGATTTACTATAGGAAAATCATAACTTAATATTTGAAAATAATGAAATACTTCCTCAAATTAGCAATTTATCTCAATGATTGATTTGAATGATTAAATAACTTAATATTTCAAAATAGCAATAGGGATGCTGTGTTTTTCTTTTCTTTTTTTTTCTAGTTCTGGAGCTGCCTGCCGTGCGCATTCAGAGTGTTTGATGGTGCTTGAAGGTGGCAGGGTCAATAATACAGCACAGATACAGAGAAGAAGTGTCAGCAGAGGCGTTGAGGTTGTTTGGCCTCGGGGCTCTGCGACATGTCAACACAAAACATGTCATAACTACGGTGGCCCTGAAGTGCAAAACACAAACGCAACAGCAAAAACACAACCGCAAAAGACAAAACACAACTGCAA
>JAPQRQ010000001.1:1514077-1533900 GCA_037367365.1 Apogon talboti
CTTTTGCAGTTGTGTTTTGTCTTTTGCATTTGTGTTTTGTTTTTTGCGTTTGTGTTTTGCACTTCAGGGCCACCGTACATAACCTACGCACAGATGTAAAGAGCTGCTGCACACTCACTCTAACACCACTCACAGCGTATTTACATGGATGGCCTTTGTATTGGTGTTTTATACAAACAATGGACAAGTGTTTATCATAGCAGGGAGTGTAATAAAATCCACAGTACTCTTGTAGTCTTGTCCGACAAAAATAAATGGATGTAAATGGATCAATCTTATATAATGTAAAGTGGAAAAAGTAGACACTAAATAATGTGTTTTTTGCTTAACCCATAAAAACCCAGTGCTACTTTTATGGCAATGAACTTTTCTTTCTATTTAACCTGTCTGATTTATTACTATTTATTATAATATGATCCTCTGTCTTTAGCATTTTTCAATGTGAATCATGTCTTTTCTTATATTTAATTCACAGATCATGTAAATGTTCATGAAAACTATTGGTTGTTATATCAAAACAGAGAAAACTAAAGAAAAACTGACACTTTCTGCAAAATATATCATTCAATATTATACACTGAATGTGTGTTGACAAATGACAGTGGTTGGAGACACTCTTTTTATTTTTCATTTTATTTTTATTGGAAAAGGTGACAAAATATCTCCAACATTACCATTCTTACAAATGATATCTATTAGAGCCCTTTTCTTGTTTCATATTTTATACGTACAAAAGTAAAAAAAAAAAAAAACACACACACATATGAACTGGGTGATAACAGTTTCAGTATTTCTCACTTGAAAAGAATCATAGCATTACAGTTACCTCTTGGTTCTTTAAACATTATAGAAAAAATATATATTTAAATATGTTTATAAAAACATAAAACAAAGAATAAATACAAGGAAATTGTATAAATGAGGATATTTTTAGAGGAGTGATACAAATTCTGGGAGACACTTGTTTTCATGTACAATTAATGATATATTTTGCTGAAAAAGTTACATTTCCTTCAATTTTCCCTGTTTTGATATGATGACTTTTGAATTTACGTTGATGTTTTATTAACATCTACATGATCAGTGAATTAAATATAGGAAAATACCAAATTTACACTGGAAAAATACATGATAATAGTAGAATAAATGGTAATAAATCACGTGGTAATGATTGACAAAAAGTCATTGGAAGGCATCACAAAAATAGTTCTGGTTCTGTATGGGTTAAATAGGGACTGACTTTAGTAGCAGCTGTAAATTGGTTTTAATAGTGGGAAAAAAATTACATTATTGCCATAGTCTAAAAAAGTCCTTTAATACACCTCTGTTGTTTTTATTTCTGTTATATAATATTTTAAACATGTCATGATTTATGAAATGTGTCCTTTAGTGTCCGTCGCCACCTAGTGTTGAACCTCGGTCATTACAAGATGGTGGATGAAAACACCCAGACACATGACAGTGAACTGGGATGGGGATGGTCAGGGTTGACCGGTGCTTTTTATACCTCACCTGTCGATAAGCCATGAGCTGTGGTGAAGACACTGTGTCCGGCGTCATCTTCATGGTCATCTCTGTCTTTATTAGCAATTTCTTCAAAAACATCACCTCTGACGAAACTACTGGTTAGATTCATTAAAAAAAAAAAAAAAATGATGTAGCTTCTTTGGGACAATGTCTACGAAGGCTGTTCACAGTTTTGAGAAATTTATATTTAGATTTTTTTTTGACGAATGTTTTAAATCTTAAAAATTAGCCTTTACTTTGATGGACCATATAATGGAAATGGTTAGAGTTATCAATATAGTTACTATTGAGCACTGATAGGAAGTCATATGTGAACTTTCATTTGGGTCCATGACCTTTGACCTTGAGTGACCTTGAAGGGTCAAACTCAAGGTCACCAATGTCTAGATTTCAACAATCTTCTTCTCCGAAACTACCGGTTGGATTCATTTCAAATTTTATATGTAGCTTCCTTGGGACAATGTCTGTAAAGTGTGTTCACAGTTTTGAAAAAAAATTTTTTTTTTGACAAATTATTGAAATATTAAAAATTTGCCTTTACATTTAATGGTCTGTATTTTGATGGATCATAACATGGAAATGGTTATAGATATAGGAAGTCATATATGGGCTTTAATTTAATTAGTTGGGTTCTCCTCCAGTGAAAGTACCACCCACTTCTATTGGGAGATTGATCTCCTGCATCAGAACCACAGGACTGAAACACAGCAGCAGAACCTGACAACCTTGCACATTCGAGTTGTTATTGATTATTGATAGAACATGACGGTGAGCTACTCAGACGTGGAGCACATCACAGCTTCTCTCGGTCCTTCCAGTTCACAAAGTAAAGGCCGTCCTCTCTAATCCGCCTCATGGATCCTGTGGGGACGTTTCTCCAGACACAGTTGTACATTATGTCTGATCTGCTTTTTTCAGGACACAGTTCCACAAGCTCAAATCCATCCAGATCCTCTTTTGAAGATCTCTGAAAAATGTGAGTGGAGTGAAAGCTGCCAGTGCCTCATCCTTGTCATCCACCAGCATCATGACAGTTTAATCTACTGTATGTTTAGTTGGTTTGTTCGTCATGTACGAGTTAGTGGTTTAAAGTAAACAAATACTGCACTTAAACCTACTACTTACTAAGCCTACTTTTAACTCTTTATCAGGCAAGTGACCATAAACAAGACAGTGACAGCAACAGTTCCAGTGAGGACAGTGAGTCAACAATCTCAGGTCCAATGTGGTCTACAAGGTCTGTAAGGTCCACCTCTGCATGAACAGTGAGTGTACCTGCTTTGTTAGGTACCATGAAGCATTTATGTTGCAATGTTGTAAACGTGATGTTCTGATGTTCTAAAATACATGTTCCTCCCAGCTTACATGTGTTTATCTTGTATTTTTCATACTTACTTCTGGGATTTTTTTTTTTTTTGACACTTCCAGGTAAGGAACCAAATACGGTAACTTCATTGACCTTGATTTTCTACATAATAAAAAATTTAGAAAAATTTCACAAAAGTAATAAAGTCTTATGTCTTCCAATAACACAATATAGTTTTTCCAGTATTGGAAAATAACTGTTTTGGACATATGAGGTTTCCTCCTGACAGCAATGATATATTGATAAAAAATATTATATTCATCATAAATGGTGCAAAAAACCCCAAAAAAACAAAACTCTCACTGTGGATTTAGTAAAATTTTATTTATCTACAATTACTCCTCCATACAGGTGTACAGACCAATAGATTTTTATTCTTTTTGATGTGGCTCATAAATCGATAAGTTACACAATATCATACAGAAGCAGGATGCCGGTACTGGACAAAAAAGTTGCAAAAATATCTTTTTTGTCTTTACATCTTTTCTGTCAGTGTTTTTGCAGCATTTTGAAGAGCAGTTTGGTCGTCAAATCATGAACTCAAACAACCGAGTGTTGACGTACATTAACATGCTGAACTCAAAGTGATGGAGGTGTGACGGCTGTGGATCCTGATGCCACAGGTGCAGCATTTGTTTTGAGAGCAGCAGAGCATCATGGGAAAACTGGTCTGCAGCAGCTCACCACCATGTTTCAACATGATAGAATGACTATTATATTAAATCTGTTTAGAGTTTTATTTTTGCTACATTTCAATCCTCTTTAAATCTTCCTGATGATGAAAGATGTTAAAATTTTACCTTTTTTCTTTTTTTTTTTAATTTGGATTACAAACTCTATGAGAACAGAAATTTATAATGAACACAGAACTGCTAAAATCCATCACAAACTGATGGAAAAAAATGCAGAAAAGAGATGAACGCACTTGACAAGTTCAGATCTTTTAACTGTCACTGAAGACAAAATGTGTCCAAACAGCCGACATGAACATGTGACGTGATCGGGGTTAAAGAAAATGAAGACGGCGACGCAGCCTCAACCAGAAACCGTTTTCGTCCCGTTCTTCAGTTTCTCAGGCGCGATTCGGTAAAGTCTTTTCTCTTGCCGTCAGACAAACGTGTTTCTTGTCCTTCGGTGTTTCTCTAATCCTCGTCTTCATCCTCGTCCTCCTCGTCGTCGTCGTCTGTTTGTTCCCTGGCGTCGAGGTCGTCTTCGTCTTCAACCTGTGAAGAGAGCGTCACAGTCTAACTAGGGCAAACAGAAAACACAGGAAGGTGCATTTATACTGACAGCATTACGGTTCTACAGCCTCTACTCAACACTACAGTTTAACGGTAGAGTCAGTGATTTCAGAGAAAGTCGCTGATATTTCAACTCAATCTACAACATGGATTTTACAGTCTGCAATTGAGACAGATGTATTTTTGTGGGGAAACTTCTAAGTTGGCATTACCCTGTTTTTCCTTCGAACAAAAGCCAATAAGACTTTTCCACTGGCATTTCAATTATACTAAAAAAAAAAAAAAAAAAAATTCAGCTCAGCGGCATAGGGTTTTTTCAGTGAGAAAACCTCCACAAAAGCAGAACCATCCAAACAGTATTATGATCAAAGGAAATTGGAAAATAAAACTATGCGGAAAAAATCCTCAATTGTCCAAACCAGTAAATGCGGAAAAAACCTGCAAAAACTATAGATTAAACACTGTGCCATAGGTTTAAACAGGGTTCCTACAGGTTAAATTTAAGACTCTTTAAGAGCTTTTTAAGACCTCTTGACTAGTTAGAACAGAAGTTAATGCCATTGGCTCAGACTGGATGATGTGTGTACCGTCTCTCCCAGGTCTTTGAGCTTCTGTTTGAGGCTGTGGATCTTCTGGTCCTGGTCTGCCAGCAGCATCAGCAGGTCGTCCTGCTCCTTCTTGGACTCCTGAACCTCCGTCTGCAGCTTGGTCTTCTCAGTCTGCAGGATGGCCACTGTGCTGGTGGCCGAAGCCAGCTGCTGCTCCAGATCTGTCCGTCCCCCCGACAGGCTCCTCACCTCCTCCTGCAGCAAAGGATTGTGGGTAGGAGGTAGAGAACAGCGAGTTAAGGGTGAGTGAGGTTGACCTTCTACTTTCTGTTAAGTACACTGAGCAAAAATATACAAACGCCCCGTGTGCAGTATTTGTGCAACATGAGACGCGCGGCTTAAAATGAGCTCATGGTGTCTTATATAATTGTAAAACATGGTTAATTCTCTTGATTTGTAAACTAACTCTGGGTCCATCTCTGCGAGTGAGCACTTGTTCACTGATCCAGTGATTCCACCCACAACACAGGTGTGACATGTACAGACGCTGCTCAAACAGCGTTAACAGTCCTCAGACACTCCTTATACTGGAGACAAACCTCAAAATGTCACATTTCAGATATCACCATGACACAAATGTCGCAAATCATGCAGGAACGTGCCACTGACATGCTTGATGCAGAGATGACGCCATTGAAGGGGAGTGGAATAACATCCCACAGGCCACAGTTGACAACCTTAACTCCATGAGAAGACGATGTGTGGCTCTACAGGAACCCAATGATGGACACACTAGATATGGAGGGGTGATTTCTTTCAACCAGCTCCCACCGTGTCCACATGAATGTCCCTGAATGCCAGACGCCACTATTGTGTTCTAACAGACAGCAATCTGTACCACATTGATCAACAAAATAAACTGTGTGCTTTAATCTATTGTGCAACACCTAATGCCATTAAAATGTAAAGTGTCACATGGGGCGCTGATATTTTTACTCAGTGTATATAAGGTGAAACTCAGACTGAATTAATAAATTGTACTAAAGAGGTCAGAGCGATCTGTTGTATAAACTATGGAGGTAAATGAGGGTTATTTATTCTACCTTTAGTCTCTCTGTCTCAGACGTCTGTGCTGTGAGTCTGCTCTCCAGTTCCATCATCTTGGCAGCATCTAATGAGCCGTCACTGCTGGGAGTCAACGTGTCAGAGGCCTAGAAGAAACCAGACAGAGGACAGTGAATTAAGCATCTGTTGAGTATAATGAGACGTTTTTGGAATAAAATGTCATGTTTGCCATTATGCCATTTACTGCAGCTTCAGCCCTCCTCAGCAGCTCTTGTTTCTCCGTCTTTAACTGGCTGATTTCTGCCGATTGGGACTGGACCTGAGTCCTCAGAGCCTCCAGCTCCTGCAACACACAACTCGATAAGCTCCCACAAAACACCCACAAAAACTCACATAACACATTATGTAAGAGTTTGCTTTATGTCGATGGTGAGGACCTGGTCATTACAAAACTAAAGTTAGTGTATGCTCTTTAGAAAATATGTGTCAAGTGTGGATGTGTGAGATGTTCAGGGACATCCTGGAGTGTTGATAGGGTTACTTTGGGTTTTTCGTACTTGTTTTTGACCTAAAAAAAAACGTCCTTTGTGCAAAAATATATTACCAGTTTAAGTAAAATCAAAACATTAATTTCTACTTTTTGGACATATAATGTTACTGAATCTAGTCCTGACCAACTGCACCAACCCCAGATCATAACACTGGCCCCTCAAGCTTTTACAGTATGAACTAGGCATGATGGGTAATCACTTAATGCACCTCTCCTTTCACCCTGATGCACCCATCACTCTGGAACAGGGTCAATCTGGACTCATCAGACCTAATGACCTTTTTCCATTGAAACCAATATTTATGCTCACGATCAAACTGATGGTTGAAATGAGGACCTGCTCACTGCGTCAGATCAACAACTTGTTATCCAAAGACTCGTACCTACTTGTGTATAAGTCATAGAATAGTTTTTTTTTTAACTTAACCTTTATTTAACCTAGAAAAAAAGACTTGTTGAGATTAAAAATATTTTTTGCAAGAATATCCTGGCCAAGACAGCAGCCACAGAAGTTACTGACAATAGAGATTTCATCCATACATCCACACTAAACACATACATAAAACTCAGTTCTACCATACATGAAATACTATACTAATAACATACTTATAAAACACCATCAAAGAATCAAAACGTACTAAAATCAACAATGCTCCTTAAAACAATCTCAGGGCAGAACCCGATTCAATCAGTTAGAACAACATCTACATTCAGATTTATCCTTTTCCTATTTATTTAAAATGACTTTGACCGTATTTATAGAGGCCAGCTCCTTCAGTTGTATATCCGTCTGTAGGTTGTTCTATTCAGTGGGAGTAGAACGTTTAAAAGCTATCTTTCCCGTTTCTGTTCTGACTTTTGGTACAAGTAAGGAGATCCAGCTCTAACTTATAGCTGAAGAGCATGTTTTCAATGTGCGGGACCTCTTTAAATTAAACTGGTGAATGAATAAGATGAGTACAGTGAAGAATCCCACCTTAAGTACTTCTGTGTTCTCTGATCCTCCTGACGTCCCCTCTGCCGTCTGTGAAGCCTCCGACCTCTACGGCGAAAACACAAACACCTTTCAAGTATCTACAGTTTTTTTTTTTTTTTTTATTATTTATGTAGTTGGAAACAAAAGCTGTAATGTTTTCTAGATGTATCCACAGCTCTGAGCTTGTTCAGTCATTCATCATAGGTCTGCCTGCTGTTTTCTTTGGTCCAAAAACAGCAGGCAGTGTAATAGTACTGGTTTTGACTTGGTTGGACGGTTGTTAATCTACTATTTTACACTGGTGGCTGATCAAAGACTACTGCTGCTCCTCGGGGAGTCATGGGCTGCATCTGGAGGAGTGTTGAGTCTAAACACACACTCATGTCCCTGACAGCAGCTCAGTTACGACTCCAAAATGACTCCCACATCACACCAGGTGCATGAGCAACCACAATGTAAATATGTATATAATATTCAAATCTAAATTTACAGAAATACCTACATAAATAACAGTTTTTCTTCTCTTTATATTACTGTTTCACAAGTGTATATTTTCTGTTTTCTGTCTTCTCTGCACTTTATTTTTGTATTTGCTGCGGTGTACTGTGGAATTCCCCCATGGTGGGATCAATAAAGTCTTATCTTCAAACAACTCCATTTTCATAAGCAGATGTCCACCACACTAACCAGAGTGTTGATGAGTGAGTCTTTGTCGCTGAGCTGTGTCTGAAGGAGCATGTGCTGCTGCCGGAGCTCCTCCATCTCATCTCGAAGCTGTGTCAGCTCCTCCGTCTGCAGCCCGTTCACCTGAGACGCGTCTCCCTGGCAGTTAGACTGACTCTGGTTCTCCTTACCTTCAGGCAAACACAAACACTCAATTAAAATGGCACAACCAACAGGAGGTGTTCCAGTTTTCTGAACCAGGCACACACCTGCCAGTACACAAACTATTTACATCAGTGATTTAATCTGTGGTTTTTTAGAATGAGGCAACCTTTGGCTTGCTATTCATTTGCACATGTGCTATTTATTTGCACATAATATTATACACAAACAGCATTCAAACTGCACATACTGTTTTACAGTACTCTACATACTGTGCTTTTACAATTCTTTCCTATATATGATGTACATGTTCTTACAGTGTGTTTTATAGGTGTACGTTTTTATATTTTTATCTAGCCAAAAACTACCTGTAAGCAAAATTTTGTTATGTGCACATAATGACAATACACATTCTTGAATCTTGAATCTAAAATTCTGCATAGTAGATGTGCTAACATTACCATTTGAACATTTTGGTAATTTTCACGTTCAACAACCAATATGCAAAACAATTCACTATTAAATCAATATCTAAACATAAACATTAATTTTGGGCTTCTACACATCAAATGAATTTAAGTTTGCATAAAGGAGTAGTTCTTTTCTGTGTTCTGTGTTTGTGAAGTCCATCTGCCCATCACAGTGTATCTAAGTCTGAACAGTGGCTTAACTTAACTTACAGAGGGGCTCTTTAACCTCAAAAAGTGCCCACATCTGTATGTTCTTGGCTTGTCAATTTCTATATTTCACTGTGTTCAGAGTAGCCTCTTACACCCTACGGCTGCCCCCAGTACTGGGGCTCCGTCTGTGTTGACATGGTTGTGCTATGCAATGCTAGTAGCAATATACATATGCTATCCACGTAACCAGGACAACATCAGCTACAAGCTCAACAAACCAATTTTCAAGCAGCTGAACACAACACAAAGAACAAGCACTTAAATGGACAAATAACAAAAAGAAGTTAGCACTACGCAGATCCAACAGTACACATATTATTTCTCTACTGATAAAACTCCATGAACAAGCCAAGGAAGAGAGGAAATAAAGGTCACATTATGAAGCAACCATTATGAATTTTGTCTTGCCTATGCTGTTTTCTGATCATAACTTGGTTTTACATGAATGGAGTTTGTGCTACGGCTCATCCATTGTTTTGTGTTACATTGGAATGATTCTGATTAGAGACAAATGGCCCAGGGTTTAACAAATAAAACCATGCTATAATGTGTTACAAAGTGAACTTAAGAGGTGCTTAAAACCTTAGATTAGATTAAAAACAAGATATTTGAGACGAAATGGAGCAACACTTCCTTTCTTTATGCTCAGCTACAGTGATCCAGCTCTGGTTGCATTCTCAGTGCAGAGTAGAATCATATGAAATGAGTATGCTCCCATAACGCTGGGCTCCTCCTTTTACATCTCTGATCATGCATGTATTTGCCTTATGTACACTGTTCACTCACACCATTGCCCCATATCTTGGCAGTTAAATAAACCTCATCACTGACGGTGTTAAACGTCCAAAATTCTGGACATCCGACATTATTTCTACCAAGCTTCTTCACAGTGCATTTTAGATGATTAAAGCAGAAACCCAACAAGACTCAAAAACACACATGTCCACCGGGACAATATTGAGGCAAACAAACCTAATTTCAGCTTGAGGATGTTGTACTGGTCTTTGTGCTGCTGGATCTGGGACAACTGCTGGGCGACTGTTGTCTGCATCTGCTCGTTCTGAGACGTCACGGATGCAACCTGCTCCTTCAGCTCCTGGATCTGAGCATCCTGCAAAACAAAACAAAAAAAACCATGGCAACGGGCTGAATCACATGCACAGATTACAGAGAACATGTCAAACTGAAAAGGCCTGGGACTTTATTCTTGATCAGCCTAAATGGTTTATTTACCTGTTCTCTTATCAGCTCTTTGTACTGAGTTACAATGTTGTCATGCTGTTCCAGCGTTTTCTTCACCTCCTCCTCCTTCTTCTCTTCTTCGCTGGATTTGTGAACTGCTTTGGTTATTACACCTGTGTATAAAACAGCAGCGGTCACTAAACCTGCGGATATTCAGTCCAATTGCCCTGATACATGAATACATTTTGAGGACGAATTCCTGACTGACCCTCCAGTTCTTTAACCAGTTTGGTAAACTCGTGATCAAACAGCATTTGTTCTGGGGATGGAAACACAGGCTGTGGCTTCTGCGCCGCCCGCGAGTACAGCTCATGTTTAGTGATAAAACCCAGCTTCTCCACAAAGTTCTCCTTCCCAATTCGCTTCTCGATCAGCTGTTTTAGCTTTTCTCTGAAGAACAAAAGGAAAGAATTTTAGGCAAGTAAAAAGGGCACAGCGCAATAACAGTCTTACAATGTGATGTTCGGACCCGTGTTTATCGAGTCATTCCTGATGCAGAAACAGTGTATGTGGTCCCGCAGCGGGGAAACACTTTCACAGAACTCGGGCTTTTTTGTGTGCTTCATGTCTAAGTGCTTTCTATTGAACTTTTCAGAGGAAAACTGGAGTCATCGATGGTGAATCTTTTTAGGCGGCCAATGACATGTGATGGCACTCATCACCTTGGCAACATGGAAAATCTGTTGGTCTACCCAGAGCTTAGAAATCAACAGAACAGGCCATTTGTTGACCAGATTTGTCAGAACAATAAACATTGTGAGCTAGAGGGGCTAATTATTTTCATTGTCGATAAATCTAGCGATTATTTTGTCTGTTAAGTGATTATTGTTCGATCCAAAAATGTCCAAAAATAGTCAGAAAAGTTGATTGTTGTTTCCAAAATCCCATGATGACATTCTCTCAAGCCAAAAATACTCGTTACTCAGTTGTCATAGAGGCAAGACAAATGATTCAAATCTAGATGGCAGAATTAGAAAACCTTTTAACTTTTCTTAATAAACAAATAAAAAATTGATTAATCAAACAACAGTTGCATTATTATGAGGTAGGTCATGATACAAAGATGGTCAGAGTCCTGATATACTGTTATTGAAACAAAACTAACATTCAGTGATTTTTCTGTCACTGCACTCATTCATGCGCACTAACAAAATACAAGAGTGGTATATGGACACAGTCCTTAAATGCAAATGTATAATCCACATTTTTATGGCAGTGAATCCAAAAGAATCCATAGTAATCTGTCCACGATTACTCAGAACAGAACAGAATAGAATAGAATAGAAATATGTCAAAATATAATATCAAAAATATACTCTCTTTCCTAAAATCTTATGTCATATCTGACTGGAATAACACATTCACAATTAATATAAAACAAAAACAAGAAGGAAACAGGTTGCATTTTTAATGTTTGTTGCACAAGGGAAGGTCTCCAGAGGAATATGCTTTAATTTTGCAATTTAGGAATTTTTCATGATTTTCAGATGGCAAAGCAATGATTAACTGCATTATTTTGATATACTGCTTAGCCCTGACACAAATGTGTGATTAATGTTGTATATGAACTTCTTAACACTTACTTTGTGTAGTTTTCCAATGAGTTGTCATTGTAATAAATGCAGATACCAAGAAGCAGCGCACACAAACCCTGCACCAGCCGTTCATCCTCTCCCAGGTTCTCTGAGATCTGCGCTGTCAGCTGTGGGAGTCAGCGAGTCAAGGATCAGTCTAACACCAGGGGCCTAAAGACTCCCTGACCCCCTTCAATCAGGCAGTTTAATATGTTTGTATGCTGTGAGGACAAAGTCCAACCATTCTGTATCACAGGATGAACATGCATTGGCAGAAATGTGTATAGAGAGGCAGCGAGTATGAGTTTAACATCAGACCGTAACTACAGTTCAGTCTTTTTGTTGAGGCGCTTTCCTTAGCTTATTGTTAGCCTCATACCATAATTGCCCAAGTCATATTTTTTTAAGTTCATAGCCCGTGATGCTAAATAAAGCAGCAGTGTTAGGAGAGTAAAGTTACGTAGATACCAAAATTTGGCCAAAAATATGACTTAGGCAATTATGCTGTGATGCTAACATTACGTTAAGATATAATAGTGAATGGCTGTCATCGCTAAAACAGGCTGATGAGAGTCTTAAAAGGATACAAAGGGAACATTTTCCTGATTATGTAGAAAGTGTGTGACTGCAATGGGACAGTTGCTGATCCAGGTACACAGCAGCATCAGGAGACCCACCCTGGTCTGCACTTTACTGCCCTGCAGAAAACAACAAGAACAAGCGTCGTCAACAGAATGTAAGATCATGTAAGATCCTAACCTGGTTTAAGAAAATGACAAAGACAGATTGTGGTCTGTGAAAAGCCAGACGTTAGCTATGAGTCTGTATATGAATATAATCAATATTAAATTGAATCACAGATGTAGATTGATTGAGTCCTGATTAGGATAGATTATGTCAATAATGTAATTAATTAATAAGAGCAGTATTGGTTATGTGACACCACCAACCAAAATATTACATTTAAAGGGGGAAAAGGTTATAATCTGGTGTCAAAAAATCTATATTAATTATCTGTCTAAAATCTGGCAGCAAAATGTCGCATATAATGTCATAATGATCATAGTAAAATAAGAGACATTAGCATTTAACTAGAACACGTCATGTACAGCAGACACAAGTAATTATTGAGGTTAACACAAAGAAAAAACACAAAACCATCCACGTTATTAGTGACTGTCTTTGTTAGGCTGAGCAGAGCATGCACACGTTACAGGCCTTAAAGTCCTCGAAGCACAAAACATACCTTTCATCAGTCATCATGGTTTTTTACTAGTGTGCAATTTTAATCCTGCGAATGACTCTTCTCTGAATTCTTTACCAAACATTTATAAAATGTCCTTTTATCAGCACATGCAAAGCATTTATGTGCTTCTTAAAAAATGAAAGTGTAAAAAAAAAAAAAAAAAAAAAATATAAGAAAATTGTTCGTGCGTTTCCAGGAAAAAACTTTAAGAAACCGGTCAGAGGTTTAAAATCTACAAAAAGAGGTTTAAGTTGACCCTTTCTGTATATTTTTTCCAATAAAAATAAATATTATTAATCACCTGTAACAGGAATCATGGATGATTTTCATGGAGTCGAATGGTAAGATAATGAAAACCAAAATCGATAAGAATAATGACAAGAAATAATGCATAGGTGAGTTCAATCTGAAGTTCACTGCTGTTTAAAGCTGCAAATAAGCCAGTGCTTTAATGCACAGCATGCTGCATGAGGAGCAGACCTGTTTCCTGTGGTCAAACAAAAAATGCCAAAATTGATATAGATGGATATCTGACTAATGGCATTGTGGGTAAAAACTTATCAGCATTCCAACTACAAAAACTCACGAAATCACCTTTTCAGACTTTGTCTCCAAATGTGACGTAATGCGACAATGAAGAAGAAAATAAAAAGAGGGGAAAATGACCACAAGGAAGGGTTAATTGAATAAACATAAGCCTCAGCAGATACAATTGCATTCTGTACTTCCCTGTTCATGCGTCAGTAAACTGTTTCTACTGAACTGAAAACAACTGACATGAGCTCCTCATCCTGAACCACAACACTCTGTGAGAAATTATTTTATGTACAGTCACAACCTCAAGCTAGATTTTCTAGCAACTCAAGTGTTTTGCCTTCGATGTTTGATTCACTAAACCCCCTTACGATATCTGGCTCTTTTTCTCTTTGGGCAGTTGTTTGGTCATAACCACACAGCCGTAGTTTTGTTAAACTCTGCCGCAAGCTGCCTCATGATTCACTGGAGGGTGAAACTGTCTGCCCACACATCAGGAAAGACATGGACCACAGAACGCATTTCAAGTCAGACAGGCACATCAGTCCTTCTAGGCAGTGGAACCTGTTGCACTCTGACACATTATTCAGGGTCACATACAGAGGCAGTGTATGATATGTGTATGTTGAATTTATTTGACATGTTTAATGTTCTAAACTCAGTAGTGCCTGGCCCAACCAGCTCTGTGGATCGTGATGCAAATTCTATATTCCATAGACCAGTAATGTCAAACTCATTTTAGTTCAGGGGCCACACACACCCAATCTGACCTCAAGTGGGCGAGACCACTAAAAAAATTGCATAATAACTTCACAACGCTAAATGTTTCCTTTTGTTTTAGCAAAAAAAAGTATTTACAAACTATCCTTAAAAAAAAGGGACTAATCTGAACTTCAATGAACAACCTGAAACTTCTAATTGTAATTTTTACCACATTATGCCTCAGCTTATTATTTACTCATGTGCATTACAACTAGATCACAGTGGATCTACAAAGTTTACTAGTTACAAGCATCTGAAACGGAAAAATATAGAATATAGCTTCAGCTTTTGTATAATCTTTGCAAATTCATGCTGGAGGATGGTTTGAACCCTTTGGAGGGCCGGTTTTATATGTTTGACACCTGTGCCATAGACTGATACAGACCAGCTTTTCCACATGTTGCCTACTCTTTTCCTGTTATAGATGGAGTGACTATGAGGGATGATGAAGTCTGTACTCATGACCTACCACTGATATTTTTCGGCCCTTGCAGACAATGTTTCTGTATACTTTAATGCTTTTGGACCAGATACATACAACACACTTAAACCTGTGATAATTTCTGGTAAGCAGACCTGAAACCGGATTAACCTGGGCCGACATACACATCAAAGTTTTTTTTCTTAACTGAATAGAACACAAAAGAAGAAAGGTATGAAATGAAGATTTTTAAGCACAGTAAATTGTCTGACTTCATCCGTTTTACATGAGATAAACTAATTTAAGTCCAACTGACTTGAGTTGCCCCTGTAAAGCTGGAGGCTGATGCTACACCTAATGCTAATGCAGGTTACCATAGCTAACAGCAAGTTCCTTCAGGAAAGGTGACATCTCAAGGCTGGCGAAGAATGATGGTAAAAAATCTATTTCAGAGTGATCCAATCAGCAGAAAGGGTAAGACAATCTTTTTAAGTCTAAATTGTACAATCTTTTTTTAAAAAAATAAAACACTGCCATACAGAAAACGGGAAAAAGGTAAAGGCCCAAGAGTCCCTGCAGCACACACTCCTGAACAGACAGATAAAAACTGGCAGCACAGCAAACACTCCAGAGTAACAACTCAGAGCAGGTGTTAGGATCATATCAGCAAATCTAAAACCCCCCAAAAAACAGCTGCGGTGTCCCTTTTTTCTCAACCTCTCTTGGGTGTTTACTTGTGCGCCTCCCCACATTTGCTACAGCAGAAATAACTAAATCATGATCGTGGAAGGGAGTGCACCTGTGAAACACCCACATGAGGAAGAACTGGATCACAACCACAGGGTTAAGGACAAGGAAGGGGTAGCAAAGGGTTAAAGAGAAGCAAGACCCCCAACATGTGGGCCAATGAGACCCCTACTACAAAGGCCAAGCTGAAACAACCAGTACAAATGCCACCCAAACACAGACACATTACACTCTTTACTCACCCGCCTGCTGATCTTATCTCCCTGCAAAACCACAATAATGTAACACTGTTCTATTCACTGTTGTTGAGGAAAGAAAATGCCCCTTTTCACCTTCCCTACACACACACACAGTGGTCCATCCTGTTCAACAACAGTCCTGCTGGTGCTGGCCTACCTGGGACAGGATGTTGGTACACTGCTGCAGAAGGGACACGGGCGGTTTGCCGAGGCTGGTGGCCAGTTGAACCCTGAGCAGCTGCTCCTTCTGGGTCAGGTTGTCCTGAAGCGCGTGAGCCAAAGCTACAGCGGCGCACCAGTTTGACAAAGAGTCAGCTGAAAACAGGCCCCCACACAGCAGCTGGCCCGCTGAGATGGAATTAGCTGAAAGAGAAGGAAAAAGGAAATAGTTTTGTAAATTAGGAAAAGTGATGCATGAAAACTATTGAACTTTCAAGGTGAATTTGACAGTTTTGGTTTAATAAAGTTTGACAGAGATTGATTGGAATGAAAACATGAGCTATGCTTGTGTGGATTTTAGGGACATGATAAAGAAAACTAAGAATAATTCACTATTATTTGAAAGTGTGCTGTCTTTTATATTGCCCAGTTTATCATCTGGTACCCAAAGAGTTGAAAGTGTACCTGTACGGGTCATACTTACAGCATTAATTGTGCTTTGTGTATTACTTATAAGCAAGAGAGGTCCAAATTCGGTAAAAAAAAAAAAAAAAAAATCACCATAAATGCACCACACTGGCAGAACTTATGGGGAGCAGCCATTGCCAGGCCGTAAGTGATGGCAGATTCTGGGTGATGAGTACGAGTAAACAAGCAGCAGTCAGCAAGACAGATTGAGTGGAAAGTACATGGTTTAACAGATTTTTTGTGTCACAAATTCATTACTGTATTGTAGAACATTTTTATGAACTCCCCTTAATTTAGCATAAAAAAAATACTGAATTTAGTTAAAATAATTGGTAAATCCTTCATTTGTTCTTCAGGTAGTTTGAGCTGTTAGTTTTCCTCATCATTTTAAAATCCTGTTGCCTTCCTTTTGCTATATATTTTGTCATGTAGTAGAGCTGCAGACAGCAGAGGGAGCACCTGGATGAGAATGCCAAATGAACAATTTCATTAGAATTGTTTACATTTGTGTAGTTGAGTTGCATCTGTGCATTTTCCTTGATAACCAAGCAAGTAGATTCAAATCGCAGCCAAAATATATCTTTTTTTTTACCAAATAGTGGAGCTTATCATGTATAATCATGTACTATGACCCATATTATAACATTTGTAATGTGGTCATTTAAAATTTTGTCATACTGGCAATTGTAGGGCAATTAAAGTGCTATAATGTAAAAGTTTTTAATACTAAAAGACACTTGATAAAATGTAAGCGTCTATCGGTCAATTAATCAATTGATTGCTTAATTAATTGACTAATTAGTCATCTAGGCAGATACAGTTTCAAGGCTTGAATCATTTATAAAGAATGCATTAGAATATTCATATATGAGCTATCATTAGTCCATACGACCACAAAGCCGTCACTGTATTACTACACGCCGCAGTACACACCAAAACTAGCTTATATTTAGCGTGTGTAGACCATTGGAAAAAACATATCACCTCATATAATCATATTGGTTATTGGAGAAGGAAGTTAATAGTCCCGCTGTAGGGAACAAAAAAATATCTGACCGCTTGTAAATTCAGACAAGTGTACTGAAGGCGTTCTTTGGTTGTGACCACAAAATGTTCTAGAAGGAAAAAGATCCAGGGCCTTTAATGAAGGGGCCATTCCTGGATGATAAAACTGAGATAGTAAAGGTGGAACAAAAACCAGGGGGCTGTTGGCTTGTTGTAACTCACCATCAATAGTTGATGGCAGCAGTGTCGCCACAATCTCTCCCTGTCCTTTCTCATTTTTGTAAAGGAAACACTGGAAACAGTAGAGGACTGCACAACGAAGCACAAACGGTTGTCTCTCATTTACCATGGACATGAGTAGCACCACGATGGCTGGTCTAAGGGCAGGATATGGAGGTCAGAGGAGAGCAGAGGAGTAACTTTCGGTCAGTTGAACAGGTTTAATGTTTGAGTTCAATGAAATGCAACACATCAAAAATAAGCCTCACCTTGGTGGGTTTGATGGAGCATTGACAGAGGCAAAGTAGTCCTGGTTGACCTGGGAGCCTCTGATAACCTCTGAAACAGTGTTTATAGTCTGAAAGAAAGCATTAAGAAAACCAGCTTGAACACAGTTTGGCTCAAGGTTTCCAACTCTTATTATTTCCTTTCCAAATATGTTTGTCATCACCTCTGTGAGAATGTCTGCTGGTACTCCGGTGGCCATGAGGATGGTACACAGCTGCTGTAGGAGGCCACACTGGTACATGGACTTCTGGCAGCTGGCTGTAGCTCCAGGAGAGTTCACTGGAGACACCATGACTCGTACCAGCTGGGAAAAGACACAAAGCAATGTGTATAATTTCCGCAAAATCACAACTTGTTTTCTAGCTTGATGAATCCGCAATTAGGTTAAAACAGCTGTTAAAATATGATGATCTACCTGCAGCATTAGGTGGAGGTTTGTGACTTTTTGTGCAGACCAACCAGAGTTATCATCACCAACTTCAAACCAGGGCTTCATCCTCTGGATGTAGGAGCCCTCCTTGAAGAAGTTCTGGTTGGAACTGTTATTTTTAAGCAGGTTGAGAAGCAGCAACAGACAGTCCTCCACCACAATACCTTCAAACAACAAACAAGACACATGCCAGGGTAAGTATCACAACACAAACATTTACCCAAAATGTTTATAATAAAAATGCAAGAGCCAGTATGCATTTAAGATTGAAAACTTAAACCCTACAGTCATTTTTTTTTTTACCTCCATCACTGCTGCCCTCTTCTGTGATAATATCAAGTAGACGCTCAAATGCACTTTCAAATGCCACAATTTTCTGAATGGCAGCGTTGCCTTTGGTCAGTTGTTGAAGCAAAAGTAAGCCCTGTTGGGAGAAGAAAACTGGTGAGGATATACAATATCTACACAAGATGTGAGAAAATAGTGTTGGTAATACTATTTTACTATTTATAGGTTTATGTTAAGAGTAAAATGGACATGGACATTTTGTTAATTCCAGAAAAAACTGGTGACTTTTTTCCTAATATTATAACTTAAGATTTCTGCAAATCAGTCCTTGATGGGATGTCCCTGATTTTCAATTTCAGTTTTCATGTGTCCTGGCCTGCTCTCCATCAGTGTTTCACATTGTTCCTGGCTGATTTACAGCAGTTGTGGCACAAAAATGCAACTAGCTTGGCTTTGAGACCATCTATTTTCTTCTTAATGGCACTCCAGAAATGTTTAATGCAGTTCAGGTTTGGAAAGTTGAAGTGGTCTCTTCATTTCCTCAGAGCTGTATATTCAACACTCAGTCTCAGAGACATTTGTAGCAGCCTTAGTTGAAAGTGGCAGCTTAATCAGAAAGGTGAAGTACTCACATCGTTTCGAATCACTTCTCTAGAGTCTGCCAACAGATCCATCAGTCTAGAAACTCCTGTAAATTAAAACAGAAGTGCAATGGGTTATTTCCACAGTCCCAGGTGTGCATACCTAAAAAAAAATAATTCCAAAAAAGAACAAATGATTCCTTTCCAACATAACCATCAGTAATACTGATATATCATATGATGGAGACAAAATAATCTTGGTTTGAGGTATGACCTGTGTTAATAGAGTTAAAAGTGTAGCTGCTGAAAAGGACAAAACTGACCCATGGGGCTAACCAGAATGACACCCTGGACCTGAGGACCCTGGTTCTTCAGGAGAGCAGTCAACAGCTTCACTCCGGGCCAACGTACATGGAAGTCAAACTCCTACAATTGACATAAAAGTGACATAAATATGTCAAAAAGTCATTCAGTAAAATATATGAGAGCTCTTTCAACTGCTTCAGTAGCAATACCTCTAACAGAGTAAGAAGAAGGGTCACATGCTCAGGATCCTCAATGAACTTGTCTGTAAACTGGGCACCCAGGTCGTCTGCCTGCTTCTGGGCGTTCTCATCTGTGATAGGAGATTTAATACGACAATTAGAGACTTCTGCCAGAAACACTAACATCAAGAGGCAGCCAGCTGGTGTGTTCATAGCAATCAGCCTGAGTTAATGTAATACTTTATGGATCTGCAGCTTCTTAAATTGTTGTAAGCAGTGGAGATAATCTGCTTATAAATACTGATCATACAATGAACAGGTGAATAACATGCTCAGGATGATACTTGTGAACATGCC
>JAPQRQ010000001.1:1534314-1572577 GCA_037367365.1 Apogon talboti
GGTGGGGGGACTACAGTTCAGAGGGTTACTATAACTCTACTGTATGGACAGTACAATAAAAAACATTAGAGGGAGAGGAGCTTTAGTGTCATAAACTGGTTAGAACCACCACTACGCTGATAAAAAGGCCCCTCTGTGACCTGCCCACCAGGCCAAATACATCGCATAACAAAAATGGTGTTGTCTCAGTACTTGTTATAATATGTAACAAAATACAGATTGCTTCAGATTTATATGACCATATTTTGAGATGTTCACTTCTGACCCATAAAATAGTATAGACTAATACAGATTATGAGAAAAGTCCGGGGAATTGAACTGGCGACCCTCCACCCAACTCTCCAGCCTTCAAGGCCATGGCTGCCCCTTGATGCCCCATTTCCCACCCTGATGCTGACATGAAGTCAGTCATTTAGGATTAATCCACTTCATTAAATTTGTGTTTAAATCAGGAGGAGATTAACATCTTTGACAGCTCTGGTGCTACATTTTTGTTTGTATCTAAGCTAACATTAAACCACCAAAGTATTGTCATTATTCTTGAACAAATCTTGTTGGTTCAAAGAGCACTTCAGGGCTTCATCTACTTGTGAGAAAAGTAAGATGGAAACATAAAGCTGTGAAAATTTTCTAAAAATAGCAGTTGAAGTGATATTGATTTTTCCAAGTGGTGCAAAAAAAGTACTTATTCAAACCCTTCGGGTTTTTTGCATAGGTGTCTTGTGATTCTCTGCGCTGTGGATGGCCTCAAACTACTCCTGTCACACATCAGCCCCTCATCGCTCTCTCAGCCTCTTCCTCATTTTTAGGCCCTTTTCAGAATCATGCAGTGGGTGGAGTTTGAGTCAGAATGTGGGAGAAGTAACACCTCAAACCCAAGTCAAATGAAACTGAATAAATCTGCAGGGTTTCCCCTATATACATTTTGCAGCGGTGCCAGGCCACTGCTGAATTCTCAGCACCGCTACAAAAAACAAAAACAAAAAAAACCACTTTATTCTGAGACTAGGGCACTGATAAGGGGGGGTAAACATGACAACAGAGAGTATAACAGAGGCACAGAAGCCGGGTCAGACGTTCAAAGTGTGTTACGTTTCACTTTCGGTTTTCAGTAGTTACAAAACGTGGAAGGCACCACCCACTGCTAGAAAAATTTGTAGGGGAAGCACTAAATCTGTATGGCCACATACCACTACAGTTCACAGTTCTTTTTAATGTGAGTGATTCAGCACTTAAAAGCTGAAAATAACTATGACTGTGTAACTTCAACACAAAAGTGGAAAATCAGAAATAAACAACAAAATGTGAGGAAAACAACAGAGCAATTAAAACATTTGTATTAAAAGACAGCAGTGTGGGTCTGTGATGGTATTAGTATCTCATTCTCATTATCACCCAAACACCTTTCAATGCCAGCTCGTTTTAGTGAAGTTAGTCATCCAGCAGAACTATAACTACAGCACAGACAGCTTAGTTTCAGTACTGACCAGGCGTGGATACATTCTTATGCTTCCCTGTGACAGGGATAGAGGTTACTGCGTCTGCGAGGGCAGGGGAAGACCGAGTTTAAAGACTAACCCAAAACCTAGCATTCATTCAAACCACTCTGAAGGTGCACAATCAGCAGCTGATTCCCATGAAGTCAAGCCATCACAACAACCAAAACATAGTCATTCATCAGCTCTTTACAGCACTGGCAGTGCAGTGGTGTGTAAATAGTGTTATTAATGTTCTCCTTTTCCTCAGAGTAGAGCTGGTGGTTAGAGCATCATGCACAGTCAAAGAGTTTTACCTTCTGATTCATCTGTAGGGTTAAAAACATGGAAGAGAAGAGAGAGACGACAAACTTAACATGAAGCATACATTACCAGTATGTAGAAGAGGGAGGAATGTAAATTAACTGATGTCATGATTCGAGCTTGTTTGCACATGCAAACAGAACAAGACCATTAAGAGTGGCCATACAAATTAAAAGACGTTCTATTCTAGTGATGGACTTTAATGAATTTAATGAATTCTAATTTAATTGTGAACGTGTGTATTACCTTGTTCTTCCTCCTCATCATTGCATATTATGTTGTACAATGTGTCCAAAGCATAGCCGAGAATTTCTGAGTCAGATCTGTTTCATTTGGAAAGAAAAGCAGGATATTAAACCAAATGTACACAAATTGTGTCACATAAATTATTAAACTGAAATATGAAATAAATACTAAAGTTTTGTATCTCTGCTACAACCAAATAAGAATATCATGGAAAGACTTTCATAACAATACTAGACCACACACAAATTACAAACCTGTCAGTTTGCAGTATATTAATCAAGTGATCCATCGCCTGTGTGCCAACCTCCATGCGATATTTCTGCAAAATATAAAACACTCATGAGGTCAAAAAATAAGGCAGTTCAATTAAAGCAAATAAAATAAAAACTGCAACAAAGTATTAACTTGACAACTGTCAGTTTCTTCAATCATGTTATTATTATTAGAGATCCTAAAATTTGCTTCTTACAAAAACCTTAAATCATTTGAAAGCACAGGACAAATGATTAGGACCTACCCTTCACTTTGAGCCATAAAAAACCCTGGTGGTATATTTCTTATAAAATACAGGAAGTCTACTCAATTCACTGTGTTTCTGACCTCGGTAGATTCCATGCCTTTTGCTGTGCAACAATATCTCTCCTAAACCCCTTATTCATGCCTGATAAACTCATTAGTTATGGCTGATGGGGCAGTCAGTAACAAACTCTGCCTGAACATAGCTGAGGTCTACATCAGTGGTTTGTTCTTCTGTATCAGCCATGTTTGACAAAGCAAGCACTATTCACAGACACTGATATTGACTGCATTGATTGTTACCATTCATATGAAACAACAACTGTATAACAGGACAACAAGAATTTAATCCCATTCTTTTCTTTGGCAGCAACTCATAAATATTAATAAATGAAAAAAGTTACACAGCATTTATACAGCCAATACATAGTTAATGTATAGTGTGCATGAATAACGTCTCATAGATACATGAACTTATCTAGTCTTTCAAATTTCTAACTAAATATGCAGATTGTAATGTTCATTTTTGTTTAACATATGTTATGTAGTATACAAACACCTACTTCTTCTGCTTTGTTTTGAATGGGCAACTACTATTTACCTTGGAGAGGGACTTAAGAGCCCGCACAGCATCTCTTCGGTCATCTAGGAGTGTTGAGGAGGCCACCCGGTCACACAATTTCTGGATCTGTCACAGGGAAAGATTTTATGCTTGCCTCATTTATGCAGTACTAATCTGTGAGAAACGGTGTTATGTTTTTGTTCACTTGAACAGACAGCTGTGGGTCTATGGCACAGAGAGATATCACATGCTATGTTTGGGAATCACAGAGACTTTACAGCACAAACTGAATGTGAGACGCATAAGGATAGAATCAATTTATTGATGGTATTAAATCAATCTCAAATATTTGAATGAAAGGTAAGATATTGGTAAGAAAACAAATGGGTGACACTCTTCATCGCCATGTCGATCAGTTTTCCTTCACGATTCAAAGCTATAAGAAGCTAAGATTTCAGTACAACTATCGTCTCGGCGACAGCTCGCCACACAGCAGGTTGACATATTTGCTAGGTTAGCTAATTATGCATTTGACTATGCTAGCTATGCTAACTGTTGTGCCTTAATACCATAGATATGAAAGGGCCTGGTATCTCGATACATCAGTGTAAGTCTTTTTAACAATATCCTTTCACAAATGACAAGTGGATGTAGTGATGACGTGTATGTGGACTGGGTTTAGCCGGTACAGGGGTGGAAAGCGCAGCTAGCCGGAGCTAGCCGACCTGGTTTGCCTACCGTCTCCGCTCCGGACGGTTGCGGCCCGGGTGCCTGCCCACCCATCACTCGCATGAAGAAACTCATCTTTCCTGACGTCCTCTCGGTGCCGTACTCAACGAGTATGTCCTTTAAAAGAAACACTTAGCCCCCCTTGAATAGTTTGTGGTATAATTATATAAAAAGATGAGAAAATAGGTACACAATTCTGAGTTTTGCACTGTGTACACTGACTGACGACCCCGGAAACTAATATATGTTTGCACACTGCGCATGCGCGCAGACGTGGCGATACGTGGCTGATCGTGCGACGAGTTTTTTAAAGGGCAAGAAAAAAACATGTATTTACGTCCTGTGGGTACGTAAACCAATTAATCTATGTTGAAATAAGGGTCAATTAATATTTTTTAAATTAACCACAGAAAATTACAAATATTTTTTTGACCGCGGTCTGTGGCCTGGGGTACCAGAGCACCTGTTCCACCTGACCTGTTAGTGACCCAGATCTAGTGGGGCCTTCTGGCCTCCATCACTGCAAGAAAGTAGTTTGTTTTTTTTTTTCCGAAAACCTACCTGGATAGTATTAGGAAAATGAGGTCAACTGAGTTTTCCTAAATGCAGGGTTAAAAGCTTCTTAGAAAGTAAAATGTGAAATGTGCCACCTGCAGAATCCCTTTCATATTTGGGTGCATTAAATACAGTCACTGGGCATTTTAATGTGTTTTTCCTTTTATTTATTCTTTTTTTTTCTAGTTTTATTTGTGAAAAACCTTGGAGCAAGAGTGGAGCAGATTTCGTTATGACCTTTGTTTCTGCACACATGTTGAATCATGCACACTACAATCAAAGCAATTACTAAACTGTTGATCAACTTCATGCTGCAGAACCTATTAGTGATACAATATAATATGACTAAATATAATTATAATATATACAACAACTTAAGGAAAAACGTGCGGACAAAAACACATTTCCACAAACCACTTTTAAGTATTTACACTACATGAAAGTTGAATTACACATTTTTATCTGTTAATGTTAAATCCTGAATAAACCTGTGTGTTTCAGGACAGAGGGTGTTATTTATTGAATCATCTGTCTTGAAGGTGACATAAATACCTCTAAAAACAGTATAATTGATATAAACTACAAATTTTCAACTTCTTATAAAGCAAATGGAAAAATTAAGATTTGCATTAGGAGGGGTTTTGGAGAGGCTTGTAAAAAGTTTATAAACTAGTAATAACTATCAACTGAAACCTTTTTAATAAATATTTTGTTTGTTTTAGTATATTTTAGTACATTTTTAAAGCCCTTGATAGGCCCTATGTATTTTTTCTTAACATACAGTAAATAAAGATAATACATTTAATAAGAAAAGAAAAACAGAAATATCAGATTTTAAATTAAGGCCTTTTTTTTCCTCCAAGAGTCTTTAGAAGTGGGTGACATCCTCACTGATTTAGGGACAGAAATCATGTTTGCATGTGAGGGTGCAGCCTGCGCATGTGTCCCTGTTGTTAAGAAAAGTGAAGCTGTAAGAAATGATAATGAAAAAAAACCTGTGTCAAATTACTCCAGTTGTTGATGACCATCTGATGAACACTGATACCACTCCTCCATCTCCAATCTTCATCAGTTTTCCAGGACGGAGAATCTCTCTTCTTGCACGTTCTGTCATTAACAGAGGATAAGACTTATTTGCCACCTGTCCATCATGCCGTATGTTAAAGTTCGACCTCCGAATCCAGTCAGCGGTGGTTTCGTGTCTGTGGCCACATTGCTGATAATGCCAGGTTTGCACACAATGGGATCCAGGGTTTTCAACAGACATTGGATGCATCTGGTTTTGTCCCCGCTTCACGATGAGTGTGGCTGCCGTACAGGTTTCCTCAGAGCAGCAGGGTTTTCAGCAATCCAACTGCAAATCAAAGAGGATCCCTCCAGACTCAAAGGTCTGCTTTTCCATCATGTAAAATGCCATTTAACGACAGTAACTGAAAAAAAAAAAAAATCATACTCTAACAGTAACATGGTTTAAATGACTGAAAAAGGTGCAATTATGTACTGGATATTCACATAAATTCTTTCATTTGTTAGTTTTTTTGTAAAATGGTGTCTGTGCAAGTTCATTTTTAATTCTAAATGTCAAAAGTGAAAACAACTGCAAAATACAAGTCAGGATATAACCAAGGCCATCTTGTCAAGTGAAAAATATTTGCATAAATGCATTTTATGTGCTCAGTATTTACCACTCAACTCCAATAAACAAATATTAGTGGTTCGTCCTTTTACACGACATCTAAAATAGGGAGTACGTCAACTCCACATAACATGCAAAACACTAAGGACATACCAGATTTTTACCCATGCCCTCCATTTCATTTACTGTCACACAGCGACACCTGTTATTTGTAGAATAACCTGTAAACATGACAAACGGTATGAGTGGTGCTGATATCAGTAGTTTATTGTATGTTAAGTCCAACACATTCAAAATGGAAAGGAAAAAAAACAGAAAAAAAATAAAAATAAAAACTGAAAACCAAAACAAAGATTCTCCACCTGCAACAGTTTTGTACTAGCGACAAGTAAAGGGTAAACACAGTAAATTAAAATGGCTGCCAACTGTTTACCGCACCTGCAAAAGCCAAGAAGGTACTTCTTTTCATTCAATAGGACTGGAATGATTCACAATGAGGACCCACTCTACTGCATTTTCAACCACAGGAAAATAAATTTACAGCGGTTTTTAATTTTATTATTTTTCTTTTTTTTTTTTTTTTAGTTTGGAACTGGGTGGGTCATTTTTAAGTGGAACAAAAAAAACCCTATCCAACCATAAAATGCTTGAACATTTTTACCATCATTAAATGTAATGCAAAGATTAGTCTGAAAGCATGATGGCTCTTCTTCACCACACTATTGTCTAATCATCACTGTAAAATGACTGCAGTCAAGTACCCATATTAACCAGCTACCTGGCATATATAAACATTTGGGGTCTAGGGCATCCATGGGTGCTTTGTTACACAATGACCAAAATAGCTTTCTGTAGTACAAGGTCAAAGTATGATTGCAACAAATTAATAGTCTCTTTTCAAAATTATTTCTACTATCTGAAAATATCTTATCTCAATTACAAGACAGAGCTGAGCGCTACTGGGGAAAAATGATACTAAATATGTCATGTCTGTACATTTAATTTTTTTCCAACTGTGAGAGCAAGCAATCATTACCTCATGCTGAAAACAAAACGAGCACTAATTTTTTTATTTTTTTCCATTGCCAGATGAGAAATTTGGAGGCTGTATTCAAACTTATTTTGAGATTGTCCCAGAAATGTTGGAAATAGTGCAATACCACCAGACAAGGAAGACCTCATATTAGTATATTTGTCCAAAAATGCTACATCAACCTCACTTCCCATTTCAGTGCAAGACAACAAAAGAATATCTCATGTTTTCCGTTCCAGCTGAAACCGAGGTCTTCCCTCCCTACCAAGTGGTAAAAAAAAAAAAAAAAAAAAAAAAAAGTCAGTGGACAAGAAGGAGCAATCAGATTAGAATTGCCTCAAGTGGAAATATAAATGAACATAACAGCACAGTGAACAATCAGCATATGAAAATACAAACACATAAACAACTAGAAAAGTGAGCACAATTATTTGCTAGTCTGTGAGCTGGAACAATGGCCAGCCCTCCCACACAGATCATTACAAAATTGTTGCCGAGAAAAAAAAAAAAAAAAAACCAACATAGAACAGTCTGACAACTTGTGTCCAGGGATTAAATGCTGCAATGATCTGAGAAAACTATGTTCAGACTGAAACAATTCCTCTTTCCAAAAACCGTCTTTCACTGTAAGCATTGTTGTGTGGAGCTGTGACTTGTTAAACCATGGACCAAGTATTTTGATATCACCGTCTTTTAATGTACCTTTTTTGGGAGTAGTTCTTCAGATGAACCTCGTAACCATTTAACAACAAACAGAACTTGAGGCACCTATTGTCTCTACAAAACCCAGAACAGACACACAAAACAAATGTACAAAATCTCACAGCAGATTTATCTTAGGTAGTAAAACAGTATGGAAAATAATGAAATATGCACCTGAAAACAACTTCAACCATGTGAATACTGATAGTTTTAAATCTGCTCCCAGTAGATAATAGTTCAAAATGAGCTGCTCTATATTAGGAGGCAGCGAGCCTCGAGCCGCAGCGCTTTAGTAAGACTCGAAAAGGTGAAATAGAAGGCACCATCATGCTTTTATCAAGTCAACAGAAATGAAAAATATACACAGAAAAACAAAGCATATAGTAAACTATGGTTTTTGCTGTACATTTATTCTGTTACTCCACATTTTAAGACAGGGAGGGAGGGAAGAGGGAGGGAGCGGTCGTCCATCCCAGGTTTGCGGTCAAGCTGGTTGGGATAAACATGGAGAAAAAAACAACTCAGAATCAAGAGAAAACAGAGCGAGCCGCCATCATAACCACCACTCTTCTATTGTTCAACTTTATCCTTTACCCCCCACACATTTGGTGAAAGTCCAGGATTTGAGCTTTTTTGTAATTATTTATAAATGAGGAAAAATATAATGTAGATTTGCTTGTTATCTTGTCCATCCAGCAGTAATTGAAGCGTAGTTTTGGGTCAGAAGTGTGAAAAGTACATTGGTCACAGCAGACAGGCTGTGAATGAGGCCTGCCCCAGTAAGTCGTATCGCTTTGAGACAAACGCGTCTCTCCAGCTGCATTCCGAGCATGGATGTCAACGTAACACGACAAAAAGTACCCATTAGTGCATATTGATGAGTGCATTATGCAATTTTGAAGCAGTGGTCTCTCAAAAGGAAAAAAGTAAAAGGCAAGCTTTTCCCCTGGAACTGCACAAATTTTGCATCTCACTCTTTTCCAACAGTAACGGGCAGAAAACTACCATATAAAATGTGCAATTTCATGTGGATTTCATGAAGCAGCGCCCCAGTTAGGTCAAGGCATATAATCTCTTTTCCAAATGATGGGCTGTATTATCGTTGTTGAAGTCTTATCAGTCCCTCCTAATGTGGCAGATTACTCCTGGTTGGTTTGCCTTTTTCACAAATTTACAAATTAAAGTCTGTGAATTCTTGAGGTACCCCAAAAGGATGCTCAGCTCACAACTAATAAGCGAAATTTTTTGTTTGCTTATTTTGTTTTGTCTATTTCACAAACAAATGGTTGACAGGCTGTGTCACATTCCAAAGCAAAGAGGGGACAAAAAACAAAACAAATACAAAATAAAACAAAAAAAACCCCAAATATATACGTTTATACATGAAGATTTCTTTTCGTTAACGAGAACGCTTGAAGATGAAGAACACGGTACTACTTCCACACTGCAGGTGGTGCTCTTCTTAACGGCGCTGGGTAGTGAAGCGACCGTCTCCCTGACCGCCGGAGCCTCTTCCAGAACTCATGCCAGGCTTGGCGGCCATGCCACCTCGGGGTGGAGGTCCTCTTCCATCGCGTTCTCGCATCATTCCACTTCCCACAATGCCTCGCGAACCTCCGGGGCCACGGTCGTTGCGTCTCATGTCCCGACGTTCATCTCCTCCACCACGGGTCTCTCGTTCACGCACCGCCCTCGTTTTCTTCTCCTCAACATTCAGACGCACCTCCCCTCGAAACATGATGGGCTGCAAGAAGAAGAGTAAAATCACTATAGGAGAAAACAAAGACTGATCATCACTCCGTGAGTTCACAACCCACATCATTCGCTGGTAAGCAGAGAATCCATCCACAATTTTATGTCAACAGGATTAAAAGAATTTCAAAAATGTTTTTGGGTCAAATAACCAAGCAAACTTATGAAAAAGGCAGAGCAACCTCTCCAAAATGCTTCATTCAGACAGGAAAACTGAAAAACTTGAAGCCTTGCAAAAAAAGCCGATCTGGGTCTACATTTATTTTTTCTTCTTAAGATTTGTCTCAAAACCCGGCAACTTAGTAGACGTTACAGGGCTGTGGAAGAGCACTCTTGCACTCTGTTTCAGCATAGAATATTGTCAGCAATTGTCATTCAAATTTTGAGCTTGATTGGTCACACGTCATGTGGTGTCAAATTAAGTGTAAAATGCCCATCACCAAACCCACCACCAGCTGAATGAAAATGGGTAATGAAATGTTAATACATGCTCCTTTTACCTTGGCCCCCAAGATTCTTTGCACAGGGTCAGAGTCATCAAAGACCACAAATCCAAAATTGGGCAGCTTCCCGCCCACGCCCTTGGTGTTGATCCGCAGTTCTACGACATTTCCATATGCTGTAAAGAAGAAAAATAATGTCATGATGGCATATTAAAAACTGTACATTTTTAAGAAAAAGAAAGTCTACTGAAAATCCATTGACAAAGTATTGCTTTCCAAGAAAACATACTCATGAAGAACTCTTTGAGTTCACTCTCGTCAATGTCATGTGGGAGGTTGCCAACAAAAAGCTGGTGGCTGTCTGGATACCGGACAATCCGCCTGCTGTCCATATCAGCAGATTCCGTATCTCCTCTGCCACCTGCAGGTCAGACAAACAAACACACATCAGACTGGGTATTATGATCTTGAAAAGGAAACAACATTTTTGACTTAAGACCAATTGTGAAAAAGGATTACAGACAAACTCATATGTGGACAACATGTGCACTAAAGAAACATTTACCTTTGTTCACAAAACTCAAGTGTGGTTTTCCTGTTTGAGATTCTGAAGAGGCAACACCATCTGTGTGACAGAATCATGCAGGTGTTAAGAATGAACCAAGTGAATAGGTCATTGTTTGTGACAAACTCAGAGCCTTATTACCAGATCTGGGACCCCGGGCAGCGAAGGCCGGTCTATCACGCGTGTTGCGCTGGTCTCTAGGTCGGAGGGGTGCAGTCTGTGACTCCGGTTTGGTTTCAACTCTGGGCTGCATGAAGGAAGGTTGCACATAAGCGAAACAAAATAAAGGAAAAGCACAATCGACCAGTTGCACTGCATGCAATAACTGTACAGAGTAAGAATGAAGACTGCCATTTGTACTTCTAAGTCTCTTTTATAATAGTCATAATGCTTCATAACAGTGCAGGTGCATTACATTAAAAAAGCATCATACGCCAATGTGAAGTGCTCTTCACACACACTTTAAAAACATTTGTCAGGCCATTAGCCCTGACAAAAACATTTAATGTAGTGTTTTAACATCTGTTAAAATCACAAGCAAAAAAGACCCATTTATATAAAGCACTTCAGTTAAATGTATACATATCATATAATTGCATGTCCAGTGGTGATTCATTACCTGTGAGCTTGGAGCTTTAACAACATGGGGTGAGATTCCAGAGGAGGTGACTGTGCCAGTGGGAGGCAGGTTTTTACTGGTCACTGAAGCCCAGGAAAAAGTCTGTGAAAGACGATACATCATCATTTAGGCTGCAACAGTAATTGCTCACCCACCATAATCAATCGGTGAACCATTAGGTAAAGCATTATCACCTCTCTGGAAAACCAAAGAGACAGACAATGCAAAGTCACTCTGATATCAGTGGATACTTGTTAAACATTGATTCACTCATATTAAATACAAACATGATTTTGGCTGTGTTGTGTGTTCGTCACTACTTTTAAAGTATTTGAAGACTTTACATGTGGTACAAAGCCCATCAGCTTAATCACTTATCTCACGTGTGATACTGAAATGCACTCATCTTCAGTGTCCTCCCATCTGTAATCTTGACGAACAGAACAAATAAAGAGTAAAGACAAACAAGCCGTACTTTGGGAGGCTCCTGGGTGTTTGGTGGAGACTCCACAGGAACTGGTGATGGGGCTTTCTCCTCCATCTCTTCCAGAACCTTCTCATCTACTTCAGGCTTTATCTCCTCTACTTTTGGTTCTGGTTCAGGTTCCGGCTCCGGCTCTGGAGCTGGCTCTTCCATGGGCTCCTCTACTCCATTACTGCAAAGCACAATCAGCATGCGTTCAGTTCCACAGAAAATTTAAGCTGAAACACTCTAAATCCATAAGCAAAGCTAAAAACAAAATGTGAAATCTATTCCACTGCATTTGTTTAGGATGTAATTAAAAGTTAGCATACGCGACGGGGTGAGGTTCGTAATAGGTGGTGCTGTTCGGGCTTTCCTGAAGTGGCTCTGGAGATGGCTGCCTCTCCTCTGGCTCCTCTTCAACCTCCTCCTCTGATTCTATGAGAGAGAAAGCAGATAAACGGGGTTACTCATACTCATCTTAAACATTCATAAAAGAGAATCTAAACTCTAAATGGTTAATTGTGAAAATTACCCTCGTCAAGCTCAGCTTCAGAGTCTCCAAAAACCTCATCCTCATAGCGGAAGATGTCATTGTGGACGTAGAACTTGTTTGCCACCGAACCCTAAAGGACAAATGTGTTGAACAACAATATGAGTGTTTATATTTTACCCATATATTCATAAGAGTAGCTTTCTTTGAGTCTTGTGAGCACAGTCGTGCACTTTTAAATTACTGTTACATTTTTTTCAAAGTGAGGGCAGGCAGAAAACATGAGTTACAACCACCTTTTTTTTTTTTTTTTTAAACCACGGATGCTGTGGTTTCGTGGTATATCCAGTAAGCATTCAGCTACCTAGGGGCCCCAAACGGTCTATCCTTTCATAACCACCAAATGATAAAAACCAACCTAAAGCAGTTCACTAATAAAAGTCTGAAATTCATTCTGAAAGTTGCTAATTAGTACAATCATTTCAGGCAACTACTACTTAACAGAACTCACCTCTGGAGCAAGCACAAATGTTTGCATAAACTTCCTCATGGGTTGACCGTTGTTGGACAGTTCTCCAAGAACTTGCACCACTACTCCATCGCTTAATGTAGCATGGGCATCCACATGCCTGATCTTCGTGTGACACTCACTAAACTGCAGTGACATCACCTTCTTGTGGATTTCCTAGAGATAAAATGCAAAGATTACCCTGTTTGGTTTAAATCAGCACATCTACACTTTACTTCAAGTCACGAGAAACATTTTAAGTCTACATAAAACAAATCATGCCCCTACGTTCAGCATGAACACAGTCCGTGTTCCTAAAATTAAAGTAACTTTTGTCATGTTAGAATTCATTTTACAATGCATAGTTTCCTCTTTCTCTTACTAAAGCTCAATTTGCATTTACCTTTACAAACAAATTTAAAACATGAAAATAACTTAGTTACATTTACATCTAATAGTCAATGTTGAAATTTGATGGATTTAAATCACACTAACAAACAGGAACAGTAGTGCTGTATGTATGCGGCAGGCATGTTTTTTTTTTTACGTATAATCTACCAACTCCTATTACACTGTATATTTCAAGTGACTGTGACTTAGTAACCCATGACACATACCGCTTGCCCATACACAGCCTCTGCCAGCTTTCCGCTTGGGTCAAGTCCCCCATGAACATAGGAGGAATTCCTCCCATAAAACCTAGAAGAACAAAAACATTTTAGAAGTTTTAATAGTATTCTCTCAACATCTACAGATTTGGCATATTCATCAGATATTTCAGTAATTTACCTGTGCAGGAAATCTGGTGCCTTGTTTAAAAGTGTGTAATACTGCCTCACAAACTCCCGCCCTACAAGCAGGGGACTTGGCTTCTCCATCACCATTTCTTTGGTAAACAATATTAAGTGCTAAAACAGAGGACAATCCAGGAATTAGTTGAAATAGTATGAATATTCAATTTTTGTACACCCCAACTGAAAAGCATTAGACTGACTACAGCCAAGAAAATAAACATCTAACCATTTCTTCTATACAGTGTAAATAAAAATCCAACATTTGCACATTAATGCATAATAGAATTTCTTGCAAACGTGTTTTATCGTATTTTATAAGCATTAGCTCAGGGTTAAGATTTTAACTGACAATTATAGATTTGAGGCAGGCAAATATCTACATCAGTTGTTAAAAGTCGGATACATTTTGAGGGAGACAGTATTACTACTCGAATGTGTATTGTGCCACAATATAAACATAGATGTTGACGAGGACCGAGTACATAAAGTAAATCAAGACACTTCCGTGAAGGAGGGCATCGTTTCGCTTTCTTTGTTCATTCGGTCCGTTTCTTCTGACCCACATCAATCCTATAGCACAAGCAAGACAGCTGACTGTTCAACGAGTATGCTAACACATAAGCTAACATTCAACTGCGCCATAACGTCCATCCAATGAGACAAAGAGGGGAACCGGCTGTAGTTAAAAAGGGAAGCGACTGATGTAGGCAATCATGTTTAACAGAGTAGAAAACAAAGTACAGAACAATTAAATCGACTCTTAATCATACATCACACACATAATGTGTGGCGCTTTGTATATCAGGCCCTCTGTGATTGTCGGGCCTGTCATGTCTAATGCTAACAACATTTCACCATCACTATCATCAGTAGCGTGTTCATTAGCGGTATGACGTGACAGATTTATAATTTGCATTATATGCAACTGTTCCAGAAAATTCAGCACCGCCGTGTGCCCCAACAGTCTGCTGCACCGACGTCAACTACAACTGAGACGAATGGGTGATCATTAAAGCTAATTTGCCGGCCTCTTCAGTCTCATCTTAACTTGCTAACGTTAGCCCGGCAAATAAAACGCATAGCCAAGCTTTGCAAAACCGGTGGTTAGCCTGCTAAGGTTAGCTATAGCTAACTTGTGGCGTCGTCGTTATTTCTTCAGCCGTTGGTCACTTATCTTTCATAGAAACAATATCCACCAACAAATATGTGAATGTTACTGTTCACACAGTAAACGGTATAGCTGACACCCTGATAGATGTAAAAAAATATACAACTGGAAGAGGGGAAAACCGAGTAGACATATCTCTAAGACCAGTGATAGGAATTGTAATGCATCAATAAAATAAATTCATTTTACCATAACGAGATCCTAAAATAGAGAATATCAGCTAGTAAATTCTAAACTACAAGTACAATAAGCAAAATAACCCACGGACAGAACAAATTTTACACTGTGTTTAAACCCGTTTACATTGTCGAATTCAATGAAACTAATATAATGCTATTGCTAGCTCAAAGAAAACAAAGAAAGGCAAATTTGCTTTTTCCGTAATTGTAAACTAGACTGCAGATGCAGGGTATTTGTACAGTTGCTACACATCAGGTTGTCAACTCATAATGACTACTAACTCTCTGTCGTACAGTCGTGGTTTGATCAGACAATGCAGCTAACATTAGCTTGCACGGTTAACGTTAGCTTGTCAACCGTTTTATAGCCCAATTAGACAAGAAGCGGGCTAACTTACCTTATGAAGGACCTATCTTCGTAGACAGAATGGTTTATAATAATTAACAACGAGTAACCGGCTATAAACTGTTCTGAAATACAGTGTATCCCTGGTATGTATAGTGATGTTTCCCACGCACTACTAACAGTTTACGGATCTCTGCTGTACCAGAGATTGAAGATTTAAAGTGATAGATCCGACTTATTGTTTTACCCCTGCAATCTGGGGCAGGGAACCCCCATTACAACGACTCAGCCAATGAACTGTTTACACTAAACAGCATAAATCATGACGTTGGACAATAACCCCGCCCCCAACATTTCCAAATTGACCTAAACATGCTACAGCTCACACATTATGTTTCTGCATTCTCCTAGTCATCATGCGTCCATGCCTTATTTGTCTTATATATCACTTAAAACTTCCATTGTTACAAAATACTGATTATATATTGACAAAATATATAATTTTGTCAATATATAATATATAATCTTTGTTTCATACAGTTTTATGCAGATTAATGAAGTGATTTGAGGACACATCTGGGCATCAACACAACAAATATTACCACGTTTGTACAAAAATCTAGAAAAACATAAAAAAAAACATCAAAAAGGTTAAAAACAAAACCTGGTAAAGCTGTCCACTGAGTATCAATTGTAACCACTAGATCTGGGAAAGGTTGTTTAGAGTTATATTTGGTTAATGTCCATGTTCAATGCATTGATTTTACAATAATTTGGTTTAGGCGGTGCACCTAAGACTTATAAATTGGAGGCAAAATCATGTAAGTGCAAATACTACAAGCTTCCAATGCCAGCTGTGGAGACATAACATGTTTCTGTAGTTTATGTATTTTCTTGTGTTTCTGGATTTGTTTACTCTTTTTATACAGGGCTCATTCAGTGTCTGGACTGATTGATCAACAACTTCTCTTAAACATCTGTAATGTATGTAATTGAAATAAAAAGAGGAGAATTTTCTATTTCTCATGTTGGTATATATTCTAAAAATGTAATTCATATAAAGCCCACAGTGCTTATTATGATGAAGTTCAATGTATTTATTTAAAATCTACAATTAAACATACAACAACATGTCCTAAACTTTTTTTCCCCAGGCTATTATAAGATGAGATCAAAGATAATAAATGAGATAAGATGATAAGATCAGATGTTTGATAATAAATGTGTGAAAACACCAAATGGTTTGCTTTGTGTAAAATGTTGTGTCAAAGAACTAGGAAGGACTGACAGTTTAGTTTTTCCATCAATGCAAATCCACTGCTTCTTAAATCTGGACATTGAGCACCACCAAGTGGTCATACAAGAATTGTGTCTTGCGCATTGTCAAAGAAGCTCTACATCTACATCAGCAGAATATGGACTATGTTTATGATTGAAGGCAGCTCACAAGAATTTTTGACTGTTCTCCATGATTTTTATGGGCTCTAGCTCAGAGAAAGTATACTTTAAGTTCACTGCAGTTCGGTTTATTGTACAGAAACACACTTTGTCCCCCGTCTGCTTCTACAATGAAGATACAGTGACCTAACACAATATTCTATTACACACAGTATACACAGATAAAATTCTTATCTGGAGTACACATTTGTAGACTCATCAAATGTGAAATATTTGGCATTTATCCAGAACCAACGAGTCCGTTAATGACTTATGCTCCAATGTTCTTTTGCTCCTTTTATAAAAATAATAATAATAATAATAATAATAATAAAGTAAAAAGCTAAATCTTGACCTCTTCTTATTCTTATGAATTTGCCATACACTGTTTGCTTATAGTTTTTCAGTGCAGTAGTTATAAAGCTTATATAAACACAAATGGTTAGATAAAGGATAAACTTTTAACTGCTAACTGGCCTGTTGTCATGGCAACTACTGACCAAAACATAGGTTATGTAACGCTAACACTGGGTATTAGTACAATATTTTCTTTAAAATAATGCATTTGAAATTGCAAAGCAATTGCAGGGCTTGTATATCGATACAGAACCATTGTAATATGTATTAGAATATAATTTCCAGAAAAGCTTTCAAGGGGATCTCCTCGTTTAGGGTTAATAGAGATTTAGCCAACAGAATGAAAAATGGTCAAATATTTAAGTTGAACATTAAAAATTCACAAAAAGTAGAAAATACCGAACCCAGAATTAGCGTTAGGGGACACAGTTATGCTGCAAAATGCTTTCCATATAAATGTGTTTTCCATCCTTACCGAGACGCCATGACTTCTAATGTAATCTGAGTCCCGAACAAATGAGAATCGGAGTGTTTAGGGGGAACAGTTCAAGAACAAGATGGCTGTCCTGCTAGAAGAAAAGTATCTCTCTTCTTCAACGTAAACACGGCTTTTCTTTGCATTTGCCGATAGCATGTAAATAGCTTTTAGGTTGACACTTTTTAACACTTCGAATGCGTTTTAGACAAACGGAGACACTTTTTGGGACAGAATTACAAATCGCTTGATGTCTTTTTTTTTCTCTAGGAAAGTTTGGTAAGGGTGAAAACTACTGACGTTGGCTGTGAGAAGCAGGAAAAAACACTGTAAATGCCTGTGTCGTGATGTTTTAATAACATTAAAGCGCATTGTTTTATGTGTTAGGGTCAGCGGCCTATTTCTTTAACTGTAAAAGTTGTAGGGTTTCGTTAAAGGCGTGTAAAAGTTAACTCGGAGGTGAAATGGTCGAAATGCTTCAGCCTTGTCACATTAATCAAGGTTTTTAACGTGTTACCGTCTGACTGAAGCAGATACCGGCAGTAACGGTAACGGTAGTTCCATAAAATCCCATTAGACCATGAGTTCATCCCGAGTCAGACCGCAGCAGCTACCGCAGAGCCAGACTGGCAGGTTGCCGAACAGACTGGACTCCAGCGAGGGCATAGAGATGGAGAACATCCAGCATCAAGACCTGGGGCTCGGAGGAGTCATAGGCACCCCGTCACCTCCGTCCAGACAGGCCTGGAGTCGGGATAACCCGGGGTTTGAGCCCGAGGATGAGATCATGGAAGCAGACTGGCCTCCGGCGAGTCCCGGGAGAAGGTCTGTGTCCACGGCCTCCAGCAGCAGCTGCAGCAGCGGCCTGGGCAGCTACACGGGCGGGGGCAGCAGCACCCACATCCCCCGAGGAGGAGTGTACCCGACCCCCACTGTGGATGCCCAGCAGCAGGACAGACACCAACACCGCAGCTGTTTGAAGCAGATACTCCACAAACTCAGAAGTAATGCTTTTTGCTATTATATTTGGATGATCTTAATTTATATAAGCAATTAACAACTATGTGATAACTTTATATCACTTTGGAAAATAGGGGTGTCAAACACACGGCCCGCGGGCAAAAATCGGCCCTCCAAAGGGTTTAATCCGGTCCATGGGATGAATCTTTTTTTTTTGAATATGCAAAGATTAGACAGAAAACATTAACAGTCAAGGATGTCACTGAGCTCCACAAGTTGTTTTGATCATAAAGTTAAATACTATATTTTTCAGTTCTGGATGCCTGTTACTACATGTTTTGTGCCATTGTAGATCCACTGTGATCTGTAAGTTGTAATGTGCATGAGTAAATGATACGCTGAGGCATAATATTGTCAAAGTTCCACTTCTTTTTCTTTAGAAATTTCAGGTTGTTTGTGATGATTCACATTTCTTGTGAAAACACACTTCACAATTTCATAATGTAATTTAATCTTTTTTACACTAAAACAAAGAGACAGATCTGGAATTGTCATTATTTATAGGTTGTTAGTTTTACTTGAGATCAAATTAGGCTGTATTTGGCCCCTGAACTAAAATGAGTTTTGAAACCCCTGTTCTAAAAGTCAAATGTCACTGCTTCACACAAGACAGATGAAACACACAGGAACAAGGGGGAGAACAACTATTATGTAACTAAACGTCCTACATGATGATGAAACTGATCTGTTTTTCTGCAGTTCTGTGGGGCACAGAGCTCATGGAAGACAATGACAGCAGTCGAGAGAGGTACCTCAGGAACGTCCTAAGGGAGATGCTCACATATGTTGCTTTTCTCATCACTCTTTGTATCTGTAAGTAATGAAATTTAAAAACTCTTTAAATTGGACACAAATGTTATAAATGTAGCTTCAGATAAAGAATGATACACTGTATGTCTGAATTATTTATCGGAACATTATTGAAACCTCAATATAGTGCAATAGCCAAATTGCAGAGGTTGTAGTTTTTTCATATAGTATGTCATAGTTATCATAAAGTGATTTTGTTTTGCACATTGTCCAGTCCTAGTAATAGTAGTAGTTTTAAAGACATGCTGAAAAAAGTTATATCTATTTTTTGATATATCAAAGAAACCACCTTAAAAGCCATATTCTTGACTAATAAAAGTGACAGTGAATGTCTTTTCTTCTAGATGTGCCAGTGAAAGACATAACCTGGCACCTTTCTTGAAGCTGAAAAGTTTTGATTTCAGTTAAAGTTCATGTTCACTGATTTCAGAGGCTGAAAATCTAAACTTTGGAATGACATATTGGGTTGACAGTTAGAGTTGATGAAAGTGTGTGTGAAAGAGAACACTAATGTAAAAGATTTTCTACTCTCTTTTCTGCTGCAAAGAGAAATGCCAAAATGTGGTTTAGGGTGGATCAGGAAATCATTTCCTGGCACACTCAATTAGGGCATATTTTGCCAGGCAGAGCTTGACTATTAAAAGTAATTTCCAGAGCCAGTTTCTGTTTGAATGGCCTGAAAATACTGTAAAATGTATACTTATGTAAAGAAGTGTCCCTGTTTGTCAGCACATTTTCAAAGGGCTTTAACTGGTGCTTATTAAAACATTAGTTTCATGCTCCTGACTTTGCTGCTGTTATTTGTGGATTCCTCTGCAGTGACCTATGGGATGGTGAGCGCCAATATGTACTACTACACCAAAGTCATGTCTCAGCTTTTCCTGGACACACCACTGTCTGTAGGAGACCCTTTCACTTTTAGGAGCCTGTCAACTATGGAGGACTTCTGGAAGGTAAAATACACTGATCTTCATTTTGGGGTGAAATGCAGTGTCAGGAAAAACAGTTATGCAATTAAATGGTACCTGTAGTGAATTTTCATTGCTAGCTATTTCAAAAGACCACGTATAATACTAGCGGTTCCGTCAGGTAACTTACATTATAACCCGCTGTCAAGTACGCACGAGTTCTAAGTCTCTGCTCCATCAGTCAGGCATGGTCAGCGACATGTTGCCTCCTTCCAGCACCAGTAGTGATGCAGTAACGTTGTATTGTCTGATTACCTGGGCTGCGATGGACTGGACACTGACCCCCGTGCGGCAGACACCAGTCTAAGATGACACATTATGGTGCTGGGCCGTGCCTCTAGGACAATGGCAGAGTGTAAAGTTTATGGCTGCACAAACAACAAGCACAAACGTGCTTTTCACTTAATCTTACTCACTGTTTACTCGCACTGATCACCTGTAATCAACAATGGTACATCACTTACAGCCAGCAATGGCTGCTCCAGTAGGTTCTGCCCCCACCCGTAATTCACGTAATAAGGTCCAGTGTGGTGCATTTATGGTGATATTGTTTTTACTGAATTTGCACCTTTCTTGGTTATAAGTACACAAAGCACAATTAATGTTGTAAGCATGACCAGTACATTTACACTTTAAGTAATGTTTCATATTATTTTCTATGTACATAAATATAAAATACAAACTTTTGGGTAAATTGTTGAAACAAGTCTCTAATCATTTAATAACTGCCTTAGCTTGTGAAATGTTAAATGCAGTTCACAGTTAATGTTCCTAACACAGATAAAGTATTTCACCAAACTGAGGATAAATAACTACAGACAAAAATAATGAAAAAAATTTGAATGACATTATTTAAAGTAAGGAACCATTGCATAATCAAACATGATTAGCAATTAGATTGTAAAGAGATGATTGTATTATTTAAAAAAAACATGTAAAACTGAACTATTTGTAATCGATGTTTGTGTTTCCTCATTTTTACTGATAAAAAAAGCACTGAAGGTAACTATAAATTCTGAATTTGTAGTTCACAGAAGGACCTTTCCTCAATGGCATGTACTGGGAGGTGTGGTACAACAACAAGAGCCTGCAAGAAAACCAGAGCCTCATCTACTATGAGAACCTTCTCCTTGGTGTTCCACGACTTCGGCAGGTCAAAGTCCGCAATGAGTCATGCTCGGTCCACGAAGATCTTAGAGTTGAGGTTCAGGACTGCTACAACATGTACACCCCGAGTAATGAGGACACTGCTCCATTTGGCCCCAAGAATGGAACCGCGTAAGTCCCTTCAACAGCAGAAAGAATAGAAATGGTTCAGATTGTTCGACTGACTAAAAGTACTGATAGCACACTCTTGTTCCTTAAAGTGGTCCCTGTCAGTATTTTATCCATATGTGTTGTGTTTTTAGATCCATTTAACTGCAGAACTAACTTGTATGTTACATTTAACTGCTGTAGGTGTTCAAAGCTGAACTAATTTGAACAAATGTATCCACTGTTGAGTAGTTTAAGCCATACTCTACCCATGCATTATTTTCTCCAGCATCATCATATGTTTGTAGTGTCACTGTCCTGCAAAGTACCAACTATCTCTAAAAGTGAAGTTTTCATGAGGTCAGAAATACAGGCCTGTTTTCAGCTTTGTGACAATGTGTTTTCTAGTGAATCCAGTATATTTTAAAGACTGTATTATGTGAAGATGGAAGAGAATTTAAGTCATGGACCCATTGAGGAGCATTGTGGTTTTCAATAGACAGGAGGTAGATGAAAATGTGCCGTCTGAAAAGGAACTAAAGGTGTCAGACAAATGTAGGGAGTAATAAGGACAATACCTGTACTGTAGCGGAGAAGAAGAATGGAATTAAATGAAGTGAAAGACATAAAGTTGTGTATAGTGTCATTTTCAGTGTAGTATATTCATGGACAAGGGTAAAAAAAATGTCTTATGTCTAAATCGGTGTTTTCTTTGTGTCTTATTAGGTGGGTCTACACATCAGAAAGTGAGATGAATGGTAGCAGTCACTGGGGTCAGGTATCGACATACGGAGGAGGAGGGTACTACCAGGACTTGTCTCGCACAAAGGAGGAGTCAGCGGTCCAGCTGCAGTTCCTCAAAGACCACCTGTGGCTGGACAGAGGCACCAGAGCGGTTTTCCTCGACTTCTCTGTCTACAATGGAAACATCAACCTCTTCTGCATCGCCAGGTAGGAGTCATCAGTCACAGCACATCCATGTACGATATAATGAAGGTCCGCAGCAAACCGTCATTATCACAAGTGCCAGTTTCAGACTTTGATGTCAATGAACGTTTAGAATATAATAATAACTACACTAGCAAATTTGAAGCAAGTGTGTAAAAAGTCACAGAGAAGACGAAAAAGAAAATGTGAGCCCTGTGTTTCTTCAGGAGGTGGCAGCATAGGCTCTGTTACATGTAGCTCTAATAAACAGAGTAGAAATAGTAAAAATCAGTTGCTGTTTTCCCTCTACAATGTTCTATGATATTACTTTAATGGATGAGATGGAGGCCTGTTTTTGACATCAGAACTTCGGAGACATGTTTTCATTTCTCATTAAATGCAGCTTTTTGAAACAGGCTCAAACCACCTCAAGTGACCACAATTATTCTTCTTTTTAAGTTTGTATCTTCCATTACTTTGGGTTTTTTTTCAAGAAGTTGCATGAGAATTCACCTTTATGTATTTATGTATAAATTTTAACTTACTTGGCTCCAATTAAGGAATTATCTCAAACATAAAATAATTTACATAAAAGTTGCTGCTAATTGGACTTCTCTATTGTTTCCACTCGTAGATCCTTGAATTTTTGAATTGGAGAAATTATAATTGAGTTAAAATGTGAGAGCATTTTTTAAAAAGTTAATTTTAATTGACTTAATTTTCTATCAGTCAATAAAGAGCTAGTCTAACTTTTCAGGGCTGTACATTGTCATACATGTACTAAGTAGTTACACATATAGGGGATTGTACACTGTTGCCCATAAAGGTAGAATAAAATATTTGTCCCTCTTCTCATGAAATGATACAATGTGATTTATTCTTGATAGATAAAGTGTAACTGGGACTCAGTATGTAATCATTGGACCAGGTCAAAGGTGATTACTGATGTGTACAAACTCTGTGGGCAGCAGTGTAACATATATAACACAAGCCAGTCAGTAAATGAGGACACAGTTTATTGAATTCTCAGTATGGTGAATTATGTGATTAAGTGCATTTTTCAAAGCATTGAATGCTCATGGTCCAAAGGCTGTGAAAGATTTTGATGCTTTCCTCAGGTTGTTGGTAGAGTTTCCTGCTACTGGTGGAGTAGTGACCTCCTGGCAGTTCCAGACCGTCCGCCTGATTCGATACGTGTCCAGCTGGGACTACTTTGTGGGAGTGTGTGAGGTGGCGTTCTGCCTGTTCATCCTCTACTACGTGGTGGAGGAGGTGCTGGAGATCCGCATCCACCGGTTGCATTACTTCAAGAGTCTGTGGAACTGCCTCGATGTCCTCATCGTTGTGGTGCGTATCAATCCGCCTGAAAGGCTTATAAAGCATGAACCATCACCCACTGATCGGTGTTGATGCTCTTTTTTTTTAGTTGAGTGCTGTCGCTATTATCATGAACATCACCAGGACGGCCATGGTTGGAAACCGCCTCAAAGACCTGTTGGAGAACCACACAGCACACCCCAGCTTTGAGTCTTTGGCTAACCTGCAGGTCCAGTTTAACACTGTGGCTGCAGTCATTGTCTTTTTGTCTTGGGTCAAGGTATCAGTCACTTGTTCTTTGGTTCATAATTATGTTAAAACTACCGTAGTATGAATATAAGGACCCAATTCCTGGATACTGGTACTAATGGTAAATCATTTCTCAGCTTTTTAAGTTCATCAACTTCAACAAGACCATGAGTCAGCTGTCAAGCACTATGTCTCGCTGTGCCAAAGACCTGGTGGGTTTTGCCATCATGTTCTTCATCATCTTCCTGGCTTATGCTCAGCTCGCCTACTTGGTGTTTGGAACCCAAGTTAACGATTTCAGCACATTCCAAGCCAGCATGTAAGAGCAGTCAGAGTACAACTCACAAATGTACAAGTACCTCTCCTGGGTTTTCTCAAAAATAACCATATGTTTTTTTGTTGTTTGCCTCCTCTCGTGTAGCTTTACTCAGTTCCGTATCATCCTGGGAGACTTTGAGTTTTCAGAGATAGAAGAAGCAAACCCGGTCCTGGGACCCATCTACTTTACCACCTTTGTTTTCTTCATTTTCTTCATTCTAATGGTGAGTTTTGTGAAGGGAACACATTGGTTGATATAGTTTATAGTGTATATCCATCGACTGTATGATCCTTACTTAAAAAGAGCGCACCTTTTGTCATTTCTTTGTGAACAGAACATGTTCTTGGCCATCATCAATGACACATACTCTGAGGTGAAGGCTGACATGTCCCAGCACAGGTCAGAGATGGAGATGACGGACCTCATAAAGAAGGTAAGGAACACTGGAAACATCTCAAAACTTCACCCTGACAAGGTTGAACTTGTTGGGGTTGCTCTTTTACACTTCAAAATGTCTACAAATATCTCACATGATTTTGATAGTTCTTCAAAATTAAGTGGATTATGAAGTTAGCATTAATTTTACAAAGGTGCAACAACCATTAAAAAATCTATTAATCATCACATTGTAACAACACATTTATATGTAGTTATGTTCAGTTGAATTTTACACATGAATTAATTATAAGCTATTCTGGAATTTCAGTTTTTCTTTATGGCATTCATAGTTTTTTTTCACCAGCATGAACATGAAGCCAGTCTTAAATTGCATTTCTAAAAGTCTAAAAAAGTCTTGTTGGAACCTGCAGAAGTCACACTTCCCATACTGTCAGCTCTGCCCATATACAGGTATCCCATAAAGTGTCTTTACAATTGGACAAATTTATTACAAAAGCAAATGAACAGACAAATCTGTGGAAATTATTTCGAAATGAAAAGATACTGAAGTTTCATTTAATACACCTCTATATGGGCACCATTAGTTACACATCCAGACGGTACTGAATTTGTTTCCATGTTGTCAGTATCATAGCTTCATCAATGGTGTCAATGGCATCAGTGATCTTTTGTTTCAGGTCGTTGATGTCTCATATCTTTGTTCAGTACACCATATCTTTAACATAACCCCATACAAAGAAATCCAGGGGTGTGATAGCTGGTGAACGTGGTGAACAGGGAATTGGGTCATCCCTTCCAATCCACCGGTGTGTAAATGTTTGATTTAGGAACCACCAACATGCAGTCCCCAATGTGGTGGTGCACCATCTACCTGGAAAATGATGGTTGGTTGAAGGTCATCCAGTTGTGGTGACACATATTCAGTCAAAAGGTCAAAGTAAACATTTGCAGTAATTGATCTCTCATTGAAGAAAAATGGACCAATGATTCAATTGCATATGATCCCACAATATGATTAAAAACTTTGATAACCACTGAGTACATAGAACAAACCTGATTAACATATCTCATCAATTGCTTTTGTAATAAATGTTTTAAATGTAAAGAGACTTTGTGGACACCTTGTATTTCAATGATCAGTCAAGTGTTTACAGATGAGAGAGCTTGCCAGAGTGATCACAGTTTGAGAGTTTGTCCTCTTCTGATGCTCCTCCCTCAGGGTTGTAACAAAGCCCTGATGAAGCTGAGACTGAAAAAGACAGCAGTAGATGACATCTCCGACAGTCTGCGTCAGGCTGGGGGCAAACTGAACTTTGACGAACTCCGACAGGATCTCAAAGGGTCAGTTAGAAGTCTAAAGCTACAACCTATTGACTTCTATGATAAAAAAAAAACAGGTTGGTTTTGTAAAGATCAAAATTGTACTTCTTCTCCTGAGTTATTTTAATTTGCGTTTGTGCAGGAAGGGCCACACAGATGCAGAGATTCAGGCCATATTTGCTAAGTATGACCATGACGGTGATCAGGAGTTGACAGAGCACGAACACCAGCAGATGAGAGATGACCTGGAAAAAGAAAGAGTGAGTGATAGTGCCAGCACACTGTTTCAATTTTAAAACAAAAACTCATGCATGTAAATACTCCGCTGTCATATTAGGCCCATTGTAGGAGAAGAGGGGCAATGTTTTGAGGGAAAAATATAGCATTAAAGTTGTACATTTATCAGAAAATAATTATTCTCTTATATTGTAGTCATCGATTTGTGAGAAAAACTTGACCTTCTAGTTCTGATGTGTAGTGATAACGCAACACAGTATAACAAAATGTCTATTAACAGTGTACTGTTCCTTTGCTAACTTCTTTGCATTCTGTGTTTGATTCAACTTTTTTTCATATAAATGTATTATTCTTGTTGCAGAGAGACTAAAAACAGTTTTTCTGTTGTATGATATAACGAGGCTTATCTCATATATAGTATATCTGTGTCAATATTGTAAAAGAATGTGTTGTTCATGTGCAAACACAGTGGTGTAATTGAAAACAGAAGAATGTTAATTCTCATACTTTTGATATAAGAATATCTTTGGGCCATTAGTGAAAATTCACCTGCTACATCATGATAAATAAAACCTTAACCACATTATATTATGCATTATTATTGAATTGTGTGATTTTATACTAGCAAGTAGCATCAGTATGTATTGAATTTCCCTGTGTCAATTTATAACGTCAGTGAAAATTTGAGCTTTTTTCTCATAAAATGACAACTATAATCTCAACTATAATGTCATAATATATTCCCATTCCCCCGATGCTTATTTTTTGTGCCCACTGTGACCCTAACAGTGTTTTATCAGTGCAAAGTGAATCAGATGCATAAACGGAGTGACCCAGTGTGTGTGTATGTGTGGTAGTGCTCAGTGTGTTTCTGCTCGTATGCTAGGAGGACTTGGAACTGGAGCGCAATTCATTGACTAGACCCAGCAGTGGGCGGAGCTTCCCTCGCACCCAGGACGACTCGGAGGAGGACGACGACGAGGACAGTGGCCACAGCTCTCGTCGCCGTGGCAGCAGCTCAGGGGGTGTTTCCTATGAGGAGTTTCAAGTGTATGAAGCTCTTTATTCTCATCATAATGTGAAATAGAAACCAGTCAGTGAATGAAGTAAGAGATGCTAATAGAATATATACCGTAGGATGTTCTCTACTTTGAGTGACAGTTATCCAGGTTTCTGTTCTTCATACTTATTTGAAGCGGTGCTGCTTCTTATACAGTATCGTAACATATTCACAATGTGTTTGTCAGGCTGGTGAGACGCGTGGACAGGATGGAGCACTCTATTGGCAGCATAGTGTCCAAGATAGACGCTGTGATTGTGAAGCTGGAAACCATGGAGAGGGCTAAACTCAAAAGGAGGGATGTGCTAGGCAGACTGCTGGATGGAGTTATGGAGGTGAGATGCACTGGCTGAGATGAGCTGAATGATAAAACATGACTTGAAGTAGACATATTGTGGTAGACACTGTTTTATAAAAAAAGACTTCAAACATCCACATCCATGCTACTTCATGAAAACTATAGATGTGACTTTTATCAAGTTTATATTGTATTAAGGAGTGACAAAGGGGCAAGGACCATGTCACCAAAGGGAAACCAAAGCTTAAGTGTCTTATGTGGCTCCAAAAGGCCCAGGCTGCCATAGACTTACACTGAAGTTTTATCTCAAAATACCAAGTCAGTAAGTATTGTCTCATTTGTTTTATTTAAAGATTTTAAGGCTAATATAAGGCTTTGACATCCTCTGTGTTAGTCTTTGATTGACAGGTGTGTATGCTGGCTCACTCACTTTTGGAGAGCCCGTTTTTCAGCTTTACCAAGTTCAGTCTTTGTATTTGTGATAGGTCACTGGTAGGGTGCAGCAGAGTCCGTTTTTTCTTGTGTGACCTGATTGTTAAGGTCACACAATCAGGTGTGACCTTAACAATACATATACTGTATGTATATACATACAGTATAAATCAATGCAAAGTGCCCAAAGTGCTGTACAAATCTGCAGATTCAAATGCAAGATAGACTAAAACTAGTAAAATACGAATGAATACAAGATATACTAAAACTGATAAAAACTGATACACAGTAATAGGATAAATAGCATCTAAAAATACAACCAGAAGATAAAACAAATAAAAGTTATACACTTGTATTAAAAACCAGTGCAAATAGGTGCGTCTTTAAAAGAGATTTAAAGTGCTCAATTGACTGTGCACATGTGATATGTGGGGGCAGAATGTTCCACAGTCTTGTCCCTGCTACAGAAAAGGCTCTGTTGCCTTTTGTCATCAGTCAGGTTCTTGGTATGTCTAAAATCAGGCGATTTGTTCTCTTAATGTGATTGAGTATGAACATGTAGTCCAACCATTGTGCCTCTATGGTTCAGGATGAGCGTCAGGGACGGGACACAGATGCCCACAGGGAGCAGATGGAGAGGCTGGTGAGGGAGGAACTGGAACGCTGGGAGTCCGATGACATGGTCTCGCAGGTCAGCCACCCACAGTTGGCCACTCCTGTTGGCCCCCGGCCCCGTCCGTCCTCCTCTCTGTCCACCGACGGCGTCGACAGCAGCACAAATGGGAGTGGCCATGTGTGAAGACTTGGCCCACAGAAAAACATTCCACTATGGAAATAAAGTGAGATTTGGAAATTTCCCTGCAGCTGTATAAGTAACTCGAAAAGACATTTTTGCACAAATACCATAATGAAGTTGTTTAGAAGTATTGTAAAAGGATCTCAAACTCTTGCACCTAAACTATGAGAGAGATTCTTCCAGGAGACATACAAAAGTTATTTTTCAGCTATTTTTGCAGTATCACTTTAAGAGGATAGTAATCAAAACACTGAAATGTGTATTGAACAGTAATGAAGGATGTGATGACAAGTCATCACTGTGTTTGTACAATGCACAGCCTGTAACACAATACACAGCGAATATGTTTTTGCTGCATGAGACATATGCTCAGCTGCTTTTCATCACTGTATCCTCACATAGCATTTCAACAAATACCAAAAAGCCATTTGTTTGAATGTTTGTTGAATATTTGTTTTTCCATCATTTTAATATACATTAGGTACAAGTGTGGCACATTCTGTCATATTTACTCATCTTCTCTACACCAATTAAGCTTCAAATTAAATTGCTTATCATTTTATGATACATATTGTAACTTGAAACAAACTTCGATTTGGAGTGCATCTAGTATTCATGGGAAACCCATGCATTTATGTTTTTTCTTGTGCCTTATGTTTTTTACAGTGTATTTGTTTTTTATGTCATGCCAAATAAAGTGTTACTAAAATAGAAGTAGCCTGTTTTTGTCATGCTTTTTCTATTTGCGTATTGATACATGAACATGGTGTGGAAAACAGCTATTAACATAGGGTGTTGTGCACTAACACCCCCTTGGTCAGAATGGAGCTATTTTCAATAGGCTTATGCTCCATGCCATTCCTTTACTTTCTTGGTAAATTCCACTGGCATTTTCAGTTGAATAACCTCTCAGCTGGCACGTCTGTTTCTGCACATGACATTTGACACCATGGCAATGTGGCCCTATTGTTTATCTTTTGCTAGGTAACCCACTTCAAGGGTATTTGTTGCTGAAAAGACATGTTGCCATTTGACCTTGTAAATGTAGGTCAACTTCACCCGTTTTCAATAGGCTTTTGCTCCTTGCCAAGATGCATCTACAGTATAAATTTGGTGCAGATATCTCAATGCATTCTTTAGATAATGTACGTCGTTGAATGGACAGACAGACAGATGGGTCAGACGACCAAACAAATACTCCTCGGCCAAGGGGTAATAATAATAATAATAATAATAATAAAACCATAGCACATTGTAAAATCTACCTTGAATCTGCTCATCCTCTGTACTTTGGTGGATTATCTTTGAATAGAATCTCCAAAATAGCTGTCGTCGTGAATATAAAGCTTTTAGCAGCTATTTGCTACTACTTGTATATTTCTCATCACCTTTCTTTAAAGTAATCCTCAACCATTTATATCTGTTATATTGACTAGTGTGAAGATGTACCCCAAATATCTAATAGTAAATAACAATAATAATAATATTTTATTTGTAATGCACTTTACATTTGACACCAAATCTCAAAGTGCGTTCCCCAGGGCTATGAACTTGGTCCTTGCTTAAACAAGGACAGAAACTTTCTTTGAAAAACCACAAGGAAAAAAAAGATTTTTACCATGACCTGTATAAGAGTAAATATATAAATAAATATGTATTTCAAGCATTTTAACACACACTAATTTTGATAAAACAGTGTAATAATTTTACAGTTATAATTAAATCTAGTATGACTTTATAAAAATTTTCAGGATTTAATTTATGTTCATTTTTCACTCGTCAGATGCAGAGAAAGTCTCTTGATATATTTTAGAGTCTTTGAAACACTGAGCACATACTGTATTTATACTTGATAACATACTTTATGTTACCGGTTGTACATTATTTAAATATAAATGTATCAGATCATTCATCATATGGAATTAAATGAAGTAGAATTAAACCTATGGAGTATACAGTCTCTACTTTCCCATGTTTTTAACATAAATTCGATAATTTTTTGGGGAAGTGTGCAAGGAAATTATTAGTGAGGTATAACCGTACCCTTACACTTAGTCCTCAACCCAACAGTAAAAATAAATACTCTAAAAATGAAATGAGAAGGCCAAGATTACATGAAATTGTTTATATATAAGAACATAATACAGTATATGTTTACAGAAAAGTTGCAATGGTACCATATAAACATTAGAAAAAGATATGCTCATCATCTACCTGCATAAATTCTACAATACCTTACAAAGTATCTGTAAAAGTAAACAAATCAGAGCTACTTATTCATTGATAACATGTATAGTGTGATTATAAAATAATATCACAAATGTAAAGATTCATAAGTAACTGCAGTACATTTTATGGGAACATCTCAACTTTTACTGTAAAAAACATGATCTTTACGGCCTTATTAAAACAACTACATAAATAAATCTAAAGTTTTATTGCTTTCTTTCTTATAACACAGGACATTGTGTAAACTGAACATTTTGGAGACACAATCTTCTCTAAAAACCCAACAGGCACATTAAAGGCATGGTTTCAAAAACCTCTTGGGAACGCAGTTATTTTTGGAAGTGTTATAGTAGATGACATGTTTGTGTTTACATTAAGCTGTATTCCATGTTTTTATTTTAACCATATGTCATTAATATGTAAAAAGGCACTGGATACTTGAGTCGGAAGTGTTTTTCATTGTATCAAATTTCTGTGTACATTGTGAACACCTCCCTCTCTCCTCTTCAGAGCTTTTTAACCCATAAAGACCCAGTGCTACTTCTGTGTCAGCTCCCAAATGAATTTTTCTCTATATCTAACCTTTCTTAAGTGATTTATCACCATTTATCCCAATATTATCATGTGTTTTGCATTTTTTTCAGTGAAAATCACATATTTTCCTGTACTTAATTTACTGAGCATGTACGTGTTCATAAAAGCTCAGATTAAAGTTGAAGGTTATCATATCAGAAAAAGAGAAAAGTAAAGAAAAAGTGATTTTTTCAGCAAAGATATCAATAACTGAACATAAACCAAGTGTGTCCATCCACTGTCATTGATCCAACTTCATGGGTTTTACTGGTGAATCAATGTTGTAGAAGATGACGGTGTTTCCACGGTAACTACGGAGCCTCTGAACATCCAAATGGGTCATATCTGATGACCATGAAAAGATGATAAACTGTATTTTACACTAATTATTTACATGTATTGATAGGATTAGTGGATCAACACGTATTAAACATTTTAGATCAGTAGATGGTTTGGGTCTTAATGGGTTAATTGTCTCTGTTTTCACTTGTTAAACTATTCTTTTTGATGAATGTGTTTGCTACCGTACAAAAAAAAAAAAAGATGACTGATTGATGCATTTAAGTGAATTTCTTAATGTAGCGGAGTTTCAGATAGGCAATAAGGAGGAATGTGAACGTCATAACAGTCAAAGCCACATGATTCTTCCACAGTCCCCACATGGTGTATTCTATTCCCAGGTAGTCCAGATACTGCTCCCCCGTGCACCTGAAAGAGTCCGCCGCAAATCTAACTTCATTACTGAGGCAGAAAATGCTCACAATACTTACGTCAACTCATGTGAACACAAGGCATACAGGATTTTGTGGGCCGGAAATGTGGTACCATGTTAAATAAAAGCAGAGGAAGGCACACTTTAAACCATGCAGTTACACAAAAGCAGGTCACATGAGCAGCTCTACTCACGTCAGGCCGAACGTGTTCATGGTGCAGTTGTTCGTTAGGGATGCTGATGTGTTGATGTTGTGAGTCAAAGTGTCGTCACAGAACTTCACCCCCACAAACTCATTCACCTTCAGGGCCTGAAAATACAAGCCAATGTCAGTTTTAAAACTTTAATACAATGGTTCTCCCTTTATCAGGCAAGTGACTATTTTTGGTCATTTCCGGACACATTACAAGACAGTGACAGTAACAATTCCAGTGAGGACAGTGAGTCAACAATCTCAGGTCCAATGTGGTCTACAGGGTCTGTAAGGTCCACCTCTGCATGAACAGTGAGTGTACCTGCTTTGTTAGGTACCATGAAGTAATGGTTCTAATGTAAGAGAGAGATATTAATGGGAGATATTTGTAATTTAAAATTACAGCCTTACAATCATGTTGAATCACAGAATCATCATTGAAGTGGGTTACCTAGCAACAGATAAACAATAGGGCTACATTGCCATGGTGTCAAATTTCATGTGCAGAAACAGACATGCCAACTGAGAGGTTATTGAACTGAAAAGGAAAGTGGAATTTACCAAAAGAGTAAAGAAAGTAAAGGAATGAAGTATATCAGAGGATCTAGAACACGCTGATAGTTATTTATTTATATTAAACTCAGAAGGACGTCTTAGTGTAAACTCACAGCGAGGCCGTAGCGAGGAATACTGAAATATTTCAGCCACGACAGCCAGTCCATGATGCTGGGCAGGTTCACCAGGAGACCAGAGAAAATCTAAAACCACAACACAAACATGAGCAGGAACAGATTTATATGGTTAACACTGAAGAAAAGACTCCAGTATTACTCAAACCACTGCTCTCATATGACTCCCTGGCTGTTTTACTAATGTTATTAATGTCCACTGTGGTTTTCTTATAATTTTTTCCTATTTCATAATACATTATAAAGTACTTTATAAAACAACACAAAATCCCTTAATGTTTTGTATGTTTTAACAAAAATATACTGCATGCAAGTTGACATTTTTATGTATAAGGCTCTTACTGTAGCTTGTATTAAATTTCATTGTATCAATGTAGCAACATCATCAAGGACATATCCCATCCCGGTCACCATCTGTTTGACCTGTTGCCGCCTGGCAGATAATAGATAACGTAACAATAGATTCAGAGATAGCTTCTTCCCAAGAGCTATCACAATGCTCAACTGCAAAAAGAAATAACTATGGTGTTTTTTCTGTACACTCACTTTCCTCAAGGTATTACTTCAAATAACGTGTAACAACCCTGCAAAATGTGAATTATGTGCAATAAGTCATGCAATAATCCTCTGTTCTTACAATAACAATGCAATATTTATTCAATATTTATTCAAATACAAATGCACTATTTTCTAATAGACTTTCATAGATATACACAGTGTTAATACTGTTAATATTTATAGATATAACACTTAATGCTGTTAATATTGTAAATATTGTGTCTATTCATATTATGGCTATTTTTTAATTTTATTCTACTTTTAGTTCTATTCTTATTTTACTTTTGTTAAATTCTATATTCTATTTTCTTATTTTACTTTTCTTTTTTGTAATTATATTTGCTCTACTCTTATTTTCTGACATTGGTTTTTCATTTATATTGTTTGCCCTGACGACACACAGTGACAATAAAGGCTATTTTATTCTATTCTATTCTATTCTATTCTATTCTATTCTATTCTATTCTATTCTATGTGTTGCCCGCTATGTTCTTTGGTTGTGTGTAGATTGATCGTTTCAGCTGGTCAGAGGACAAACATTAATGAATATAACAATCTGGACACCACATTTTTACATATTTCTCCTTGTTTTCCTCTCACCATCATAAAGACAAAAGTGATGGTCATAAGGATGTTTGCGAGCGCCACTACACTCTGGTCAGCTGAGATGGCCATGGTCATGGCTGTGGCCGTGTAGGCCTCCAGCGTGACGGTCAGAGTGAAGACGAAGAAGGCATCGGCTCTAGATTTGAGCCCTGAGAGGACAAAGACAAAAACACAGAGACAAATCTCACCTTCAACCTTAATTAACATTAAAGACCCAGCGCTACTTTTGTAGCAGTTCCTGAATGAATTTTTCTCTCTATTTAACCTTTCTTAAATGATTTATCACCATTTGTTTAATATTATACTCTTTATTTTGCAATTTTCAGTGTAAATCATGTATTTTCTTATATTTAATTCACAGACCATGTAGATGTTCATGAAAACTCAGAGTAATATCAAAAGTTATGATATCAAAACAAAGAAAACTGATGACCATGAAAAGATGACACTGCATTTTACACCAATTATTTACATGTATTGATAGAATTGGTGGATCAACAGGTATTAAACAGTTTAGATCAGTAGATGCTTTTGGCCGCCGGTGGCTGTTTGGGTCTTTATGGGTTAAAAAAGTTAATATATACTCTTACCAATCATGAAGTAGACGATGCAGCTGAAGATCACAGAGGTGACGGTTCGCATGGTCATGTCAGAGAGGATCTTAGACAGGAAGTAGACAGATACTCTGTAGTAGCCGCTGATGTACTCGTGACTTTCAGTACAGAACGGAGGACAAAGGAAAGACTGGTATGAAACATAGATGTACTGTTTAATATTCAAGTTGAACTTAATACACAGGGTCTGTCAACATCTACACATGCAATATCTGTGTGTAGTCAAGAGTCTCCTGGTCTCTGACAGAAGGTCTGCCGAAGCTAACACTGTGACCTCATCATCCATTAAAGTCCGTAAAGACACTGTCTCAGGAAAGCAGTGGTTCCCATCAAATAATAAAAGACAAACTGAAAGTGTGCAGATCTACATCAAGGTTAAATATGACATGATTATTTCCCCTTAAATATTTTTGACGGAAGAAACATTCAAATTAAACTAACTAAAAGAACACCAGTGATAATACCAGTCATGCAATATTATTTCTGTATTAAATATTACAGGTGAGTAAAAAGGAGAAATCTGAGGAGGTTTACAGGTTTACAGACTGGAGAACCTTCCAGCATCTCAGGTCAGGTCCTTCGGTGGTTAGACTCACGCTTGGCAGAGAGATCTCATAGTGTTCTATTTAATAACACCCTTTCTGAGTCATCTGTGATCAGGCAAGGGGTCCCACAGGGCTCTGTTTTAGGTCCATTATTGTTTTCGTTGTACCTGGCACCACTCGCTCTGATTCTCTGTTCATTTGACCTGAACTTTTATTGTTATGCTGATGATCTTCAATTGTATATGCCACTGGCCATAGGAGATGGTTCTGACACACATAAGCTCAAGGCCTGTCTGGCTGCTGTTAAGAGCTGGTTATTAGCAAATTTCCTGCTCTGAAACGCAGCAAAGAGAAGAAATGCTTGTCATCGGACCCGCAAGGCAGAGTCATTTATATGACACTGTTACTCTTTCTCTAGATAGTGTCATGAATTGCAGACAGAGCTAACAACCTTGGTGTTCTTTTTGATAAGACACTTTCTTTAGATCTCCATATCAAACAGGCCACCAAAGTCGCAGTTTTTCATCTAAGGAACGTTGCTAAGCTCAGACCTGCCTTGTCTTTTAAGGATGCGGGGTCCTAATACACTCTTTTTTTACATTACGATTCCATTATTGCAATGCCCTTCTCTCTGGTTTGCTAGGGAAGAGCACACAACGTCTCCAAATGGTCCAGAATGCAGCAGCTTGTAAATATGAACATATTAGTCCGTTTCTTGCCTTTCTTCACAGGCTTCCTGCTCATGTCAGAACAGACTTAGTGCTTAGCCATGATCAGTGTCTACAGTTATCAGACACATAGATTTAAGACTTTTTAAGACTTACTGAGATTATTTTTAACCAAATTTCAGAGTGAGGTTTGGGCAAATCCTCTCGTTTCTTATTTAAGAAGTGTAGGGACATACTGTATAAAGCTAAGTAGAATATATGTGGGTCTGTGGAGGAATTTTAGTAGATTGAAATACATTAATCATGGATAAATTAAATTAAATCCAATGTCTGTTGTAAATTAGTTATGATTTAAGACTATTTAATTACTTCTAAAGACTGTAAGACATTTCATGACTTTATAAGGACTTACACAAACAGTTTCCTCTCGATAATGAAGAGCTCGGCCGCCGACACTGTGCTGAAACACTGGTTTGTGGTGATGAAGAAGAGGGCACCCATCCTAAAAGAAGAGATAATCTGATAATGTTTCACTTTAACAGTTTCACACCTTGATGCAAAGGTCAAATCTTGTCAATAAAAACTGTGAAGTATCTGTAGAGCGAAGACAATGGGGTTTTTGTAAACCTTCTTGAATCTGGTTGATGTTTTTCATAAGTTGGACAAATAAATGGACATTTATGTTAGGATTCCTCAGTATCTCATCTGTCTTGTACCTGCTGTCTGTTCTCCTCAGTTTCCCTTCCCTGGAGTCCCTGTTCACTTGTTCATTATTATCCAGCAAACATCATATACCACTCAACTTCCCTTTATTCTTCATCACTTCTTCATAACATTAGTAATTCATGTTTGCTTATTTTGCCTTGTGTTTCCATTGTGTTTCATTTTGCATTGATAGATGTGGGTTGTTTCTCTCAATACTTTTTATTGTCTGTGTGTTGAATTGTTCTAATGTTTGATTTTGTTGTAATAAATCTGTTTTTTTTTTTTACCTAACATTAGGGTTTACATCTGGGTCCTTCCCTTCCGTGTGCTTCGTCCTGACACCATGTGATGTCTGGAGTAAATACCACAGTCTAGTCATTGTGAATTACTGCATTATAACCGTGCTTAACAAGAAAAAGAGTTGGCATGTTGAATACATATTTACCTCACTGTATATAAGTCCACTATGGCCTCATGTCTGACCCAGAGAAGGGGGAGGGGGGTTACAGACCCTTAAGCTGCATATAATAATGACTAGTATAGTCCATATGCACTGACCATAACCTTAATGACATCAAGTCCTTATTTTCCACTGATCTGTGCACAGAAAGAAAGAGAGTCCATTGAGGTTTCTGATGTGCTTGACTGGACTTATGGGTACCAGGTTCTGCCCAATAAAATATGGTAAGAGGATTAGTCATGTAGGAGTTGGAGCTTTACTTTTCACACTTAAAAACCAGAACAATCAATAGGAAATATGTCGCATTAATCATAATTGTGAGTATGAATAGCAACACACAAAACATACAAAAAAGACAATATATGCAGATTTTTCTCCCGTCATACATACAGGTTTTTATGATTAATACACTAAACTCTCTAATGCATCTTTTATATCCTATAATAAACTTGATACATATGTTATTCCCAGGTATTAAATTCATCATTATTAATTTTAACAGGATTGAACCCAAGATTTTATAAATAATAAAGTCACTCTGGTTCTAAAGTGATTGGAATTATCCTGTAAATGTCTGAATGTGCAGATCTCCCCTCAGGTTACAAGTCTCGTCCTGTATATATATATATATATATATATATATATATATATGTTAAAACGAGGGGGGGGGGAGAGAGACTGCAAGCTGCTGACAGATGCATTTCTCTTACCTGTTTTGGATTCCACTCTGGTCATCTTTGACCCCAAAGAAAATGGCTCCTACAATGAGAGCGAGGAAAATGTTGACTCCCAGCTGCCAACAGATAAAACATGAGGTAAAACATTTGACAGCAGCAGAGATAATGATGACAAGTTACAATAAGCTAAAAATAGGCAGAAATATATCACGCAGTTAAGCAGAAAAATCAACTGAAACACATGTATTAGG
>JAPQRQ010000001.1:1589768-1615671 GCA_037367365.1 Apogon talboti
TGAATTGAATTGAATTGAATTGAATTTCTTTTTTCTTTTTTCATACTGTTCCAACTATTTCTTATATAGGGTTGTACATGGTAACACCTGTGAGCACCTAACACTAAAAATGGCCATAAAATACATTCTTTATTTTATTTTATTTTATTTTTGTTAACTTAGACAGTGGTCTGTGAATTAAACTATTCCACTTTCTTTGCCTTTATTCCCTCATTTTAATAGTACGTCCTAATTTAAGCTGATATTCCAGCTACATTCAGTTTAACTATGTTCCAGCAAAGCTTCAGCTATATCTTGTCAATCATTTCAGCTCCTCTTTAAACTTTCATTCATACCTACACAATATTTCTGCTTTGAACCATTTCCGCTCCACCTTCCACTTTTATTTTTAATAATTACAGAGTTTTTTCTACTTTACACTTCTCAGCTTCTTCAGTTTCCTTCTTTCACTTACACAGTACTTTGTAACTTAAACAAGTTCCTCTAAATTCAGCTGTTTCATCAACAGTTCAGCTGCATTCCTGCCATTGGCAATCACACAGAACCTGCAGATTGCAATTTATCTAGTTTGTTCTTTTAAAGTCTGTGTTTACACAGCCAACATTTACATTTCTAGTTTTGAGACTGAAGTCTATCAATCGGCAAATATCATCAGATTTACAAATTTATATATAAAACTCTTAACTAAAAATATAATATTTAACAAACTAATTATTAGGCATTTTCTTTCACAGTCCACATTACACAGGCTACAACCTAACCAGGCATACATTCTAATAATAAAAATAATTAAAGCTGCAAGCAGCAGTGGTCAGGAGCTCACTCCCTGGCTCGGTTCTGCCTCTCGTCACCATCAACAACACCTTGGCTCCACTCACACCTCTCTGTCCCGGCTCCAGCCCCCACCCTTTCATATCCCTCCTCCTTTCATCCCTCTGGACCAGCCCCTCTCTGCTGAAATCAGCATCACCTTTTAAAGAGGCTTTTATTTTGAAAGACCTACTGTGTATGTATGTGTGCAAGACAGAATCAGTTTGAATGAACTGAAATTGTACCAACAGTTGAGCATAAAACTCGTGATTTAGCATTTTTAATAAGGCTTTTATTTTGGAAAAACCCTTCTGTGTGTGTGTGCGCGCGTGTGTAACCACTTTCTAACTCAAAAACCTGACAGAGCTGGCCTTTGGCATTTGAAGTACTTATGTATTTTGAGTCCAGGATCAGACTGGCGAAAATGGCAAGTTGATAGGACCAATATTTTGGGAAATATTAGTAATTTTGGAATACAATATCCTTACAACCAGGCCAAGAATCATAGTCATCATTGAAGTGGATTACCTAGCAACAGATCAACAATAAGGCTACATTGCCATGGTGTCAAGTTTCATGTGCAGAAACAGACATGCCAGCTGACAGGTTATTCAACTGTAAATGCCAGTGGAATTTTACCAAGAAAGTAAAGAAATTAAAGAAATGAACTGTATCAGAGGAGCTGGAACCCATGGTTTCCCACAGATCGACACACTAGTGATAGCATAAAAACAAATGAAATACAATAGGCAAGTCCCTCCTTTGGCCTCGGTCCCTAATAATAATTGGATTAAACAATAGGGATTGAATATTTTCTCATTTTAAAGAAACTGTATATAACAACACAATTCTGATATATGATTTTTATTTGGAAGTACAAGCCATTTTGACCAAAAATACAGTTCTAACAGTCACATAGAAAATACAAGGAATATACAGAAAAGAAACAGCGAACACGCAGTATGATACAAAGCTTGTAAGAGGGACGTGTTAAATATAATGGCAAAGTCCTTACGGTGAAACAAGGTTTCTTTCAGTGTATGCGAGTAAGTGGAAGAACTGAATGAACAGAGAAACTATGACAATGAAGTGATGATGGCTTAACATTTATCGATATAGCTGCAACAACCACAAAACAAAAAAGATCATACCAACAGTGAACCCAAACTGTTAAAGGGTGGACTTGAAATCAGCTGACGCTAGTTATACAGCTTCATGGGTGTGATTGTGTTTTTAAGGATGGAGGGCATTTCAGCAAACATTCACATTGTCATACATGGCTCTGCTGCACAGATCTTTAGTGTTGCATTAAGTGTGCTTTGTTCCTTATAAACCATAAACAGTGGTAAAGCTGAGGAATTCACATGAGGGACACAAACACCTACAAGCATTTGTGAAACGAGATACTTCTGAGGAGACTATTACACAAATGTAACAGATTTAGCCGTTTTCTGAGTGTACATAAATAGAATTATATACAAAACACTATATTATACATTTCCATACCCTGAACACTTCAGAGTGCCCCTCCTCAACAAGGACTGGTCTCGAATCAGTACAGATATCAACATTTATACAAGCTAAAGCAACGTGTACAGCACAACGTGTACAACAGAAGTCATTTATGAAGCACCTTTGTGATTTCCCAAGTGAACATGCAAATATGCTTTGTTTCAGCTTCGCAAAGGTGAGGATTTGGCTGTTTTTCTACCCTTTTCTGTCATTTAATGAAATATCTTCAAATATTTGTTGAACAAGTCATCCTAAAACATCACTTTGGACTCGACTACTTTTTTTTTTTTGTTTTAATCATATCATACTTTCCCCCCTAAATCAACTAAACAGTTTGTTAGTTGGAGCCCTAATAGAAAGAAACATGAATGAGATGATTTCAAATACTACTTTTAGCCACAAACACTTGAAGCAGTTCCATTCATCTCACAAATTGACCAGGTCACAGAACATTCAGGATTTTGTTCATGTGTTATTTAAAGTTGTGTGACTGAGAAATAATGCTTTCCAGTGGTGCTTTAATACCTCTGATACAGAAAATAAAAAGTGTTGGTGGAGATTTTGAATCAATGCAACCAAATTCAGAAGCTCAAATTATCCTTATATGAAATTACCGGGACCAAAGGAATTAGGCTGGAAGTATTAAAACAGTTGAATTTAGATAACTGACCAATAAGCCCAAACTGCAAAATGCAGAAACATATGTTAAAATATAGTTAATTCTAAGAGCTTTTTTCCCCATTAAGGGCTGATTGTACATTTATTTTACTGATGTTTCTAACTTAGTGTCCTTAGGAGTCAGACTGTAATTTCCCACTTTGGGATAAATCAATTAAATCCATCTACTGGACCATTTATGTTTATTATCTTTTATGTCATATACGAGGTTCAGATGTTTGTAATTTGACAGATGAGGTTTTTGCCACTTACATAAGTGCATGTGTTCTGTAACACTGACAAATGGGTTAAAAATACAGACTGCTGACAAAGAAACAGCTGGTAAAATCCAGTTCAGTCGTTTTTTGCAACTTATCCAAGTTAATGCTGAAAATAAAGTGCAAACCTGGGCATTATGAACAGAGTTCATTTTCCCATTTCACAAATGTCTTTTACATTTTTTCCCCACTGACTTTGCTTTTTAATTTATGAACAATTAAACTGAGCTGAACGGCTAAACACATTTTAACATTTTCTGACTCGTAGACAGGAATACTAGTCTTAAAATCTTAGCTGATATACTGTAGTATATATTTGCTAAATGACTGTTTCCTGGAAACCTGTCTGCCATTCAGAAAATAATGAGATTTTTATACCTATAAGGTCATTGGCTTTTGAGCAGATAAAACTTCGTATCAGGAGGATGCTTTTCATTTAGTGCACATCATGAATTCACTGCCTCTTACATCACGAGACTAATAAATATCATGCTAACTCTAAATTAACATCATCTAAGCCTTGGATATTACTTTCTGGGCACACCACTCTTTAGAATGGTCCCAAAAGGGCACTGTTCCTTGACTGTATTGCACACTTTGATTGGGTCCACAGACCACTGCGTCTGATCCGACAGCCTGCAGGCTACGCCCAGCGGCCACTTGACACGAAGCTCCGGCTGAATGAGAAACTTGTGTCCGAATTCTTGTGCTTCCCCCAAGCACCAAAAGGCACCACGATGATTGTGCTGTTGTCCTCTGAGCCGTACTGTAGAGCCTGAGAAAAAGAAAGGAAACTATATTTGAACAAGTGGTGCCAGGCAAAACAAACCCCACCCCACGCACGTATTGTAACTTATTTTGGCATCGATCCAGCTGATGACATCAGCACATGCATGTGATCATCATATCAACTGCCTCTATATATGTGCCAAGTTTGAAGTAAATTGAAACAAAATAAATTTTTATAGACATTTGAATTTCCACCCATTATAAGTAAATGGGGGGGGGGAAAAAAAAGACTTTCAAAATTCATACAAAATGTGAACCTTGACCTACTTTTCCCAAAATGTAATCACATTTATTCTGGGTCACTGGCAATCTATAAACCCAATTTGGTATGAATTCAACCAATAGTTTTGCTGGTACAGCATTAACATCAAAAAAACAAACCAAACCAAAAATAATACCCCTTGCCTCCCCTTTGGGGGGCGGGGTAATAAGTGCATCAGTTGCCAGAACAGAGAGATAGATGGAGGGAGAGACACAGAGACAGAGAGGGAGGGAGGGAGAGAGAGAGAGAGCGAGATGGGGGGGGGGAGACACGACGACACACATGGATGCACAGCAATTTGAACTATAACTTTAACTACAATTGCAGTACAACTACCAACCTGTAGTAACAATGTCTCACCTGGTCGGATATCCTCTGAGCTGCCTCCTTGGGGTCGTGGCACTGGTTGATGACATTACAGATCTCCTGACTATTCATGATGAAGTTAACGCCATCTGTGGTCAATGCTAGGAAAGAGTCGTGTACATGGTGCAACTGAGGAAACAAGGAGGAGGAGTCAAACAGTGCTGAACAATCAGTCAACATTACAGCATTTTAGTTAAGTGAACTCCACTTGTTGATACAAGTCTGTGGTGTTAGTATGTTACACAATTTCACAACTCTGAAAAAAAATGTCCTTACTGATATTCTCTTGGTTTCAGGCTCAGCGATGACCCCCATGTTTTTCAGGTCAAAGTCTCCAATACTGCGTGTCATTGCCAACCTGCCATTAACATTTGGCTGCCCCAGACTGTTCCAGGTGATAAAACCTCCACTCTTCTTTACTCTGGTGGCAAGTGCAGAAAGATGTAAAGAGACACACCGTTAATAACATCAGACAGAAACAGAATTACACTAAGCAAAAAATATTAACGCCCCATGTGACACTTTACATTTTCCACAGCACATTATGTTAAATCACACAGTTTATTTTGTTGATCAGTGTGGTACAGATTACTGTGTGTTAGAACATGATAGTGGCGTCTGGCATTCAGGGACATTCATGTGGACACAGTGGGGGCCAGTTGAAAGAAATCACCACTCAGGATCTAGTGTGTCCACCACTGACTCCCTGTAGAACCACACATCGTCTTCTCATTGAGCTGAAAAAGTTGTCAACTGTGGCCTGTGGAATGTTATTCCACTCCACTTCACTACACGGAGCTGTGGAACGCTATTCGGAACCGTTCCCGCATGACGTGCAACACCTATGTCATGGTGACGTCTGATCAAATGTGACATTTTGAGGTGTCCTTTTATTGTCCCCAGTATAAGGAGTGTCTGAATACTGTTAACACTGAGCAGCGTCTGGACATTTCACACCTGTGTTGTGGGTGGAATCACTGGATCACTGAGCAAGTGCTCACTCACACAGACGGACATAAAGTTTGTTTACAAAATGAGAGAATCAACCACTTTTTCCAATTATAAGACATCATGAGCTTTTTGGCCCGCGCATCTCGTGTTACACAAATACTGTACATGGGGCATTTACATTTTTACTCAGCGTACTTAAATGCACCCCTGCAAAACTGATCTCCATGTGTTCCGGGTAAGGCTTTGGTAACTTAAACTGGCACCCACAAGTGAAACAAGAACAGACCTTTACACTGCTAGCATAGTTTGTGTAAAAAAAACATACTGACAGCATGTACCTCTCTTTTTCGTCCTTCCTATCAGGAGTGTGGTCGACAGTGAGTTTAAGGGCCTTGCCTCTTCGGCACAGCATGGCACGACTGTCACCCACGCTGCCCACCACCAGCTCAATGCCATCCCTCAGCAGGGCCACAGTGGCGGTGGTGCCTGCGTTCATACCGGGTACTACAGAGACATTAAAGGAAACATTAAAAAAGTGGAAACAGCCATGGGGGTCCAAACATCAAGTCAGTTAGCACTGTTCAGGGCAACCATATGGTGTATCTCTCACTCTCACATCCACAACACATGGGCAGGAAGTGATATAACAGACTTACAGTGAACTAGAGCTTACACAGTAAATGATAGAGAAGGCAGTTACACATGCAGGTTGAACTGTTTCAGCACAGAAGTCAGCTTCACAACTGTACAGCAGTGCTCAGTCTACCTGAACCTTAAAAAATAACCGTCACAACACTTTCCAGTGTCCAGTGTTCGTCTCCGTATTAAATAGAAATGGATGAATTAATCTAAGAAAGAAACTATTATTAATGGTTCTGCCAGGGGTCAATCATTCAGTGAAACTAGTTAGTAAAATGTATTTGGAATGAGTACTTGTCAGGTGATAATTTCTACATTTCAGCACATTTAGATGTCAGCATAATTAATGTAAAACTAATCAAAATTCTAAAACACGTTTACAGCAACTTTGTGAGCATCTAGACTCCAAATCAGAAAATACATTTAAATGACTGAGCAGTAGCCTAGTTTAAATGTATTTTCTCATGGATATTTACAGAGCTTATACACTAAACAATTAAGGGTTCCACTAGTTAAACCAGCTCCAATCTAAATCTGATCTAAGTTAGTGTACTGTCTTCTTTAAAATAGTTAACATACTGTTGTTTTTAAAAGTGAGACAATTTGGATGATGATGAAAAGCACATTATTACAGTTGTTTTCCATCTACAAAAAGTTTTCTGTGATAGACACACCTTTAAAAGTAAAGCCGGTCACTTGACTAAGTTTAACATTAGACACAAATATGTTAGTGCTGGCAAGTATAGTGCTAAATGACTTTATGATTAAAAAAGACTATTTTTTTCCCCTACTCTTTATTATCATTGTAACAAGTACAACAAAATTAAAAGTGCTATTCAATCTGTACATTAATAACAGTTTTCCAGTTTGGACTATTATAAAGTGTTGTAACATTAGAACATCATCCGCCCTGTAACAAGACAATATTACATGAATGTAAATTTAAGCTGATGATTTAACTTGTAAATGTTACTGTTTATTTATTTAGTCCTTTGCATCTAAAGTGTTCAAGGACTAATTTTGTGAACAAGACAGTTGGGTAATAAACACCGCATTATGAATAATAATAAAATAACATTTTCTGCAACAGGTTAGTTTAGATTTTAGGGTGAACATTACATCCCACAGCTTTAGTATTAATTTAGTCAGGACTTTCAGCATATTGTTTTGTAAGAGAGAACTTGCACATAGCTGGTGCGATGGGCAAAATTTCCTTATGAGGTGACAAATTCAGATACTCATCTACCATTGTGATTGATCCATTTTGAGGAATTTTCTGCTGACACTGAGGACACATGTGGTTGTGAACTGTAAATTTTAAGCATGCTTGTCCCCACTGTTTTGATTATCATACTGCACATCATGGACTACGTCAACTACTGACAACACACATCTCATACAAATTTTCAAACTGAAGCACTGTCTCACAAGAAGCTTTGCATACACTTTGTGAGAGAATAAAAGGAGGAGAGAGAGAGAGAGAGAGAGAGAGAGAGAGAGAGAGAGAAAGAGAGAAAGAGAGAGAGAGAGAAAGTGAGAGACAGAGAGGGAGACAGACAGAGAGAAAGAAGTTCGAGAAAGATAGGGAACCTTCCAGTAGTCCAGGATTTAGGACCCGCTGGACTCTCCTTCAAAATCTAGCCTCTCGTCATCCAAATCGGTGCCAAGGGCCTCCAGCTCTTAGCTGGGTCAGCAGCTGCCGTAGATAACATGTACACACACAGGCATATTGGGACATTTCACACAGCGCGGCCAATGTATGGCCAAATAACAGGTATACTGGCTGTCTATATAAACAGATGAATTAAGACATAATGCTGGCTACGAATAATCATGCTAATTTGAAACATTTTTGTATGTATAGAGTAAACCTGTAGACCTGATGATTTGTTGAGAACTATTGGATGGAGCTTCAAATTAAACTAAATAAGACCGTTACTACAAGATAATATACTGTATTTTGCAGTTTAAGAAAATATCAACGAATGGATAAAGGAAAAACATGGAAATAATTATTAGACCACTTGTGATTTTTCTATAGAAATTCAATAAACTGCCCTTTAACACTACCTTTTGATATTATGTTCTTAGAATATTAATCATTAGTCTGTATAAAAGAGGATCTGCATTTTTGTTGTCATTCAAGTACAGTTTATTTCTGTATTAGATGTATTAAACAATGTTTGTCTCACAGTTGCATGCAAGAACATCCTGATTGAAGTCACATTTATGACAAATGTTGACTTTTCATTACTTTGTGACATTAGTCCAATAATTATTTCCAAAGCAATATTTGGTGTTGAAAGTCTCCCCCTATGTGTTAAAATGGACTGAGATCTGGTAGGTGGGATAATTGTAGCATATGGTTCACTTTTTTCCCACATCTTCAAATAAATGAATAGTGAAAACATTCTGTTGCTTGAAATGGCATTCCCAGAACAAACTATTACTGACCCCTGGTGCCCATTATACATGCCTACACAATAATTATGTTCACTGACATACAGTGGTATTTGAAAAAGGTTAGGCACCCCTCTAAGGCTGCATAATAATTTACTCTGTCTTCACATGCCATTCATCTTCTAATAAAAGCTGAGTACTGGGGTACTGTACAGACAAAGATTTTTAGTGTAGAATTAATAAGTTCTATGAAATTAGATCAGAAAAATAGGGTGCAAATATTCAGCAACCATCATACCTAAATGACCTGAAGATGTTTCGTAAGGAGGAATGGTCCAGAATATCTTCATTCAGAACCCAGACACTCATTAGAGGCTATATTTTTGTGAAAGGAGGTTCTACTAAATATCAATACACCTGTCTAATTTTGTTTTGAAGCATATTGCACATTTTCTGTTCATCCCATAAACCTCCTTTCACTGCTGAAATATTAGTGACCATCAGTTATTTGATATATCAAAATGAAACTGCTGATCCAAACACTTAATGTTTTATAAATAAAAATAGAAATTGTCAGGGGTGCCCAAACCTTTTCACACAACTGTACCTTAAGGATTTTACTTTAGTCTGTTGTCCATCTGTTATGTTCAGATGCAGAGCTGGAAACAGTAAAGCACTATGGGCATTCGTTGAAGATGAAACAATTAATTACAAACTACCTTTTGTTTAGACAGACATCTAACCTAAAGGGCACGGGTCTTGTCAGTTGGGCAATCCAATCCAGTTCAAGTAAAGACAAAAAATCTATGCCTATGTAGTGTGACATAACTTACCAGTCGGAGTGAAGTGTAGGTGCTTGGAGAGAGCTTTGTCTACTTCAAGGAAGGCTTTACTTAAAACTAACTCCAGATTGTCCTCCTCTACAACAAGGTCCCTAAAAAGATCCCCAAAAGACAACAACTGATCAGAATATCAGATAAAGAAGATACAGCTTTTGCCTTTATCATCCAAAATATACAATACACATAATAAAACTGTGCATCACAAATAGTTCTCTCTCTGACAATACTGTTACAGATAAATTAGAACTGTGTATTTCATGATTTCCTTACTTGATAAATTTCTCCATGTATTTCTCGCAAAAGTCAGCTGCTTCTGGTCCACCATGCCCATCAAACACAGCAAAGTAGAGAATGCGGTCATTCATTTGGGAGACCTGGAAGCGATCTTCATTCTCCTTGCGTTGACCAATAAGTGAAGCACAGCCTACTTTAGACAGACTGACTTTGGGAATGGGTTTGCCATAGCGGATGCTGGGAGGCAGCAAGATTGGTTCATCAATACGATTGTCCCAGATGCCAAATGAATCCCAAGTAGTGGGACGGCCACTGCTGTCTGCGTCAAAGCGTGTGTTGCTGTGTCGTTTCCCTGAAGGGCTGTAAAGTTGTCTCCTTAAGATGGTAAACTGTAGGTGGCTGTCTTGCTGAAATGGGAGTGGAACCAAGGCCATCTGGAGAAGACTAATGTAACCATGAGGGTTACATGTCCCACCACACCTTGCCAGGCGTGCAAGACAGGCTGCTGACATCACCTTAACGGCACAAAGAATGGAGAAACACTGGATGTAGAAGTAGACGAATGTTCTGTCCAAACAAACAAAAAAATACGTTTTTCAAATAGACATTACAAAAATCTATTTATTCAGGTTGCTCTTACAAGACAAGTGACTGGACTGTAGGGGTTAAAGGTGGCAGAAAAAGGGGGAAATACCGTGGATTTATCTCAAATGGTTTACTCATTTACATGAAGCTCATAGAACAGCATTCCAAGTGTTGAAAGCCTTAAGGGAAGTGATGACATAACATTTGACTCTTGTGATATCAAATATTTAGAAGGGACAAATAGAATCATAAACGACAGTTGATTCATCGCATCACTCACAAATCAAATTGCAGTATCAGAGTATACTCCCAATAACCACTATAATCCACTGAGATATTACATAAATGATCATGTCATTCCTGATCATACCTTACCGTGTAAATTTGAGGAAAATGAGCTTTCTTTACAGCTGACAACTGCTAGACACTACATTTTGTATGTGTTTACGAAATGTACACGTGCAACTGACAAATGTCAGATCACGCATTGCATCATAATACCGATTTCCAGCCAATCATACAGCTGCTTATGCTTTTGTGGCAATGTACGGAAAATATAAACACTAATATATTAGATTTCGTACGCATCAATTTCAGCTTTAGAAAAGTCACTGTAGCAACTTCAAAGTCTGATTTCGTGTTGATACGTATTTACTAGCTAGCTACGTGATGCTAGCTGGACTAGCTAGCTAGGTGGCTACAGTTAGCTAGAAGTTCGCAGTTTGACCGACACTATCTCCATCATTCGCTTGGCCTTTTACGGCTGCGTTAATAAGATGTGTACCTTAGCTTTAATCAGATTTATTCGTATGCTTTTCCCCTCTGCTGGCTCGCTGAAAAAATCCAAAAAAAATGATCGAAAAGGAGACCGCCGCCCTCGCCTCGTCCAGCCTCTTGTACACTCAATGTTATCAAACAAGGCCTGTGATGTGACCACACCAATCAGAGAACGAGAATTACATACACCTCCGTTGACGCCCAACACACCGTGGTCATCATTGGTCAATGAAGTCTTCACTGACAGCTATATTAACCAATAAGTTATTGGTATCTCCAACCTCTACAGCCAACCAGAAACATTTTATACTGAATTTCGGTTACGTCAGTAAATGTTACGGAGGTTCATAGTCCTCTAGGCAAGGGAATGTTGACACAGAAGTAAAACAAAAACATCTACCTTTATTTCAGGATGTTTCCTGTTAGTGGAAATGCTGAGAATACATCTACGACAAAAGGCAATGAAAATATGATCTCTTAAAAAAAGTGGTCTTGTGGCTCAACTTGCCCTAGCTTAGGGGAGAATTGATCCAAGCCATTAGGTAAATTGAGCCACCTGGGGGTAAATTGACTAATTTACGGTTTCCAGCTTAAAACCGAGCTTTAAATGATCTTAACAAGTCAAATGCAAGTGTATTGTTCATAATATTTTAATACAAATAGAAAAATTATGTTTGATCATTATCAAACAGTTTCACAACTAACTGTTGTCTACAAAAAAGTACATAACTCACAAAAAAGTGTGATTTTTTAAAAATCACATTGTGTAGTTCGTGGTATGGGACCTGACACCTGTATTCTTCCCAAGGCAAAGAATGTAGGCTACAGTACTTTGAGGAGAGTAACATAACACTGCAAAACAATTCTGCAACTTGACTCAAATGTGAGGAACATTAATGAGGCTTGAGTTTTGATTCTCAATTAGGCCTCCTTCCATACTCACTGACTAATTACTCTACATTCCACCCCTCAAGGCTGTAGGGAAATATGAAGTACTGCTCCCTCCATGCAGTTCCTGCAGCCATTTGAGGGTAAGGAAACTTCTTCAGTACAACATCTCCTTAAGGGGTGTTGAGCCCCAATTTGTCTTTCTGCAGTATTTTCTTGGCATGATGACTTTTATACAATGTGTAAAATATTAAGAAGGAAAAAAACAGCTATTTAACACAACATTAAAATAAACTATTTGACTTTTTATACATAATGTAACTCATGCCTCATGGTGGGGTACATTGAACCATTAGTTCAATTTACCCCAAGGCATTTGGCTCACTGTGCCCCACAGCCACAATTTTGGAAAAAGCGGCCTAGTTTAGCAATTCAGACTAATCTTTAGCTTAATGGTTTACATGGTTTAATATGCTGGCAAATCATGTACATGTTTAGACCTGGATAAATTTGTTTTGATGTAAGTCATTATAGCTGACATTTAAAAAAATTTACTTTGACATGCAAAAACATTTTTTTGTAAAGAACGCTTACTTACCACATTATCATGTGCTTCTCTCAATCACAGGGAAAATGGAGGGTGCTTTCAGAATTTATGGTCAGATGACAATAAATGTGTACAGTTGCCTAGATACAGGGGGTGGGTCAATTTACCCACTGGCTCATCTCACCCCACTCTCTCCCACTTCATGCTCTCTAGTGAAAGTAATCAATTGTTCCTTACTTGTGAAATCTTGGCAAATAGTAATAAATCTAATAATAACTAAAGAAAAATATAAAGTTATGATCTCCAACCCTGTTAAATTATACTGTATTTGAACAAATATATCTAAAATGAAATTAGGTAAAATGGGGCACTTTTTGGATTAGAAAGAATATCAAAACTCCTCTGGTTCTATAAAGAATATTTTTTTAAAGAGTAGCAACCACTCTTTAGAAATGTAATCATTATTGTATCGCATTAACATGAAACATTGAAATGTTAAATGTGTTGACTACAGATAAGATACTTGACTAGCTGTTGTAATGTGGTTTTAAGTCTAGCTAAATGGAGTGCACATACCCAGTGTTAGTGTTCATCCATGTTTAATATCTTGCGTTACCTTTTTCTTTTAATATTCTGGTGCCATGTTGTGGAATGACCTACCATTACTGTTAACTCAAAACAAAACAAAAAGCAAAAGAAAAGCTAGAAGTAAGGTTAGGGCTCTTATGGAGTAGGGCTAACATTTATAAATGCATTTTTGTTGTTCTATTTGTATAGCTTTACATCTTTTTAATTATTTTATGTTATGTATTTGATGATATTATCAACATCTTTCATGTTGTTTAACATCAGGAACCATGTTGGAAATGAGGTAACATGTAATAATAAAACAAATACATACATACATATAAATATATATATATACATAAATACCATTTCGTGTGACCAGAGTCTCTACTCATTGCTTTCAGTATTTATTACACAATCGACACGACAGATGTTTCTTTCTGGACCGTGCTGTTAAAATAATGTATACTGAATATGTACAGTTGCAGCAGGAACCGCTAGGTTACAGAATCTGAGGGGTCGCAAAATAAGTTGTGGGGAGCGGCCATGGTTGTGGCACCAGCACTTCCTCCTCTCTGACCAATCACAGCTCCTCTGTTCAGTGACGTTTCAAATAGTGGGCACTTCCCCGTACTTCCTTGCTTGTTTTCTGGAGAACCGACGCCAGACGCCCTATTTCATTATGCATCTCTCCAGGTACACTCCAGACACATTCTTATTTTTCCACAAGCCAGTGTTATTATGTGATTGTTATAATTGCATCGTTTAACTAGTGGTTTTCTTGTCATTTTAAACCGATGCTAGGCTAGCCACGGCTAGATGTGAGAGTGAGGTTGCTAATGTCAGTTAAGCTAGCTAACTATTAACACTAAAGGTTCGTATAGAGCAGCAGCAGTCATCCGGGTTGCTTATTAAAATAATGCCATATGTTAAATCGAAATGCTAATGACAGGGGGAGTATTTAGCCCTGCTTGCAGACTTGTTTTATCATCTGAAAAACGCAAAGCACTGGCCTCTTCCTCACTCTGTCTTCATTAACAAGCTAACGAAATGTAAATAATAGCTGTTCTTTGCCGAATACAAGACAGAGCCATCTTTACAGTAAAACATTATATTATTTTCTATCCACCTTTAACTGTTATGTAAGCGCACAAAGTAAGATCCTAAAAGAACCCAGTTGTCATGTTTTGTAGTTGAAGGGAGTATTTTAGGATTTTGTGATGCTCTGCCATTTAGTTCAGTTATCTTTGTGTTTATGTTCAGATTTTACGTGGGGAAAGCCTACATACATGAATATTTTTTTCCTGACACACCGAGCATGCTCTACAGTGAGGACAGGCAGGAAGCAGTTTTCAAAACAGAGCTTTCACCAGTCATCATCTAGGAGTCTAGTAAATGACTACAGCCTGATGGACTATAAAAGTGATCCATTTTTGACTTGTGTGTGTGAATTTGTGTCCTTATGACGAGCTGTCTTGCTGAAATGTTAATTATCATATTTACTTTTTAATCCTTTTGTAAACCCTGGTTAACACAGTAACATTTATATACAGTGGACTGACAATAAGTGGGGATGTTTGGAGCTGCTTAAGCAGGGATTACAGTGACAGGGGTTATTTAAACACACTGTGCTTCTCTGTCATAAGGCTTACATCATTCTCACATACAGCCACACCCTGCTCTAAACCAAGTCATGCCTAGAGGTTAAGACATCATGATCCATATGGAACGTAGTTAACAACATATGTAAGAAACACATCTTTATTGTTCTGCTGTTTGTCTCTTCCAGGGTTGGAATTCACATGAAGAGGAGAAAATGGGGCTGCTCTCAAGCCTGAACATTTGTGTCTTCCTCTGTTTGGCTGTAGCTCTATCTGCCTCTTGAAATTGGTGCTCATCCCCCCCTCCCATGTCAATATGCTGTGTTGGGGTAATGCAAAGGATGGGCAGTTAGGTGTTGGCGCAGAGAGGAGCCCAGTGTTTGAGCCAAAGAACTGCCAGGTGTTCTGTGGCAGGGGGTTAAAAGAGGTTGCCTGTGCAGGGCAACACTCAATGTTCCTTCTGCATGATGGTAGCGTCTACACATGTGGCTCTAACAGCTGTGGACAACTTGGTCATGATAAACAGGGGAATGCTCCAGGTAAGCTATCAGTATGACAGGTTAGATTCACTGACCTTGATTTTAGCATTTCCTGAGACACTGCTTGAGTGTTTGTGGAGAGTCATTTGCATGTGAGAATGTGAAAACCACTGATAAATGTGAAGTGCCTTTTTAAAGCCTGACATAGTAACAATGAACAGGGAAAAGCTGATAGCTGACTAATTGGCCCATATTAACCACGTCCTTCCTCCCAAAAGCTTGGACAGTGAAAGTGTATTATGCATGTCTGAAAATAACTATCGCTAGTAGAAATTAGGTGTTGAGCTGAATGTCTATATTACAGTAATAAACACCTAAATAAATACATCTCAATCACTGGCCATCAAACTCTAAGTAACGAATCAGTAAATGAAGACTTAACATCAATCTCATCAAAAAGAATATAGATAGGAGTGATTTGTGTTTTTGTTAAAATCTCTTTTTGGCTATTAATTTCCTATAAAGTCAGTATTTACAGTTTAGAAGCCTGATATTGGCCATTGGCTACTACCAGAGATAATATCTACTGATACCGATAGTTGTAATTTTGACTAAAAATCAGCCAAACAGAGTTTGTAATATGTGAAGTAATCTGTTTGTTATCTGTTGTCATGACAACGCTTGGAATGGTGTGTTTAGTAATGGACTGGAGCTACATATCAAAAAATTGTATTTAAATTTTAAAGGTCCAATGTGTACAATTTAGAGGGATGAAATCACTCAAACATAAAGATATGTATAATTATGTTTGCATTAGTGTATAGTCACTTGAAAATAATTATTTTGTTACCTCAGTATAAGGGAGTAACTAGTTGGTTACATCTGCAAGTTCACACCGACATGCCACAAAATAAGTAGTAAACAAACACAAAAAAGCTAATCTACAATACCTGTGAGAATATCATAATAGATAGATTTAGAATTCTATTTTCTGACATTTATGTAATGTTTATACTCCCAAGTTCCTGTTTTCTGTGCAGATTCTTGGTGTTTTGCATTACCATGTAGAGTTCTTTTTTTTTTCTTTTTATACAGCTGCTACTTACACACAACTGAAGATCTATATGATATGTGGAAAATGTGCACTATTATGATCAAAGTATTACTTGTGATAAATACACTAAAAAAAGAGATATATAATTTTATTTATATCAAGCAAAAATTGTACTTTAAAGTGCATACTCTTATTACTGGACTTATAATCTTTTTGATCAAAACTGAATTTGCTGAATTTGCTATACACATCTCCTAAAAACAGATCTAAAATGCCATTTATTCATTCATTTTCCGAACTGCTTAATAAACCTTGACAGTGTTGCATGCACGCCACCAGTGGGGAAAGGCGGGGTACCTCCCAGATGTATTGCCAGTTCATTAAATTAAATTTGTAATATTGAATTATTTAGTGAAGTTTAGACAGGATGAGGAACGCAGACATAAATCAGTATCAGTCCTTCCTCTTTTATAGTACAAAGTAATGCATAATCCTACACCACAGAATATCTATGGTAGACGTGCAAATGCGGAAGAGTATATTACTGAGGACAAAGTTTACTGTGCAGAGAGAAACTAATATTATGAATACAGATTTCCCAATCCACATTTGCAACGCAGTATGGTTCTCAACCTCAGACTGAACACAATAATATCTGAAATGTATACATTTTGATAATAGCCTTCCAGACGGTTGGGTTTCTGTGCTGATATTGTGGGTGGAAGTTGTGTTGTGTGATTCTTAGTATAGACATGTGGGTGAACGTGAAATGACAATGAATAAATTCTTTTGTTTACTGGACCTTCAACAAATACATTTAACACAAAAAACCAATGCATGTGGCAGGTGTGTGTAGGTGTTTCATGAAGGCAACATCCACTTTAAGTTATTTAAGATGCCTAATTGTGTCTTTCTAGTAAATGTACAAAAATAAAATTAATAAAAAAATGTTACCTTAAGTTAATTTGAAAATAACTTGATTATTTTTCTAAAGCAACAAAGCATGTCAGTTACAGTTAACATTGCCTTTTGATACCATGTTCTTTGCAGAAAACCACACAGGAAGCGTTTTTTTCAACTGCACAATTTGCTCTTCATATATTCTTTTTTCATAACTGCATAAGATAGAAGAATATGTGAAGACATAGACACTTTTTATATTGCACATTGTTAAGAATATTATTATTTGCTTGCATGTTGAGAAATGATTCACTCTTGAACTGCATTTGGAGACTTAACAGAATTGCCACTAAAACTGAAAAATATTTGAATATGCTATCTCTAGATTCTAAATGTTATTGTGATATTGCTGTACTTTGCTATTTTCCTTCTGGGTGTTTGGATGATTGAAAAGATTGATGAAGTAGAATACCCATGCTAAATGCTTTACAGGGGTTGGGTGGGTCTGTGATTAGGCACTCAAGTCCTAAAATACAAATGTAATGACATTTGGATTCAGTAACAAGCTGACACAACATTATTCAAACACAAAAATAGATGAGTACTGGTTAAGGAAGTTGTATGGAATCAGGCAAGGGAATGATGCTAAAACTGAAAAAGACATTTCTGCATTTGCACTATTGTTCCTTATAAAGCTGTGCATACTCTGGTTTGTTTCTCAGGCTTTAAACTGCTTCTGCTAAAGTATGACAAGCCTCTGTACTCTCTGCAGAACTTGTCGGCGCTCTGGATACTCAGAAGATAACAATGGTGTCGTGCGGCTGGGCCCACTCTATGGCTGTCAATGAGAAGGGCCAGGTGTTTGCTTGGGGATCTGGTGAAGGGGGGCAGCTCGGTTTGGGAACCGCAGAGACCTCTGTTCGAATCCCCAGGTGACCGCAATGTGCACTACACAGAAAAGAAAGCTTTTGATCTCAAAGGGAAAGATGGTATTACACACCAAAACAGGTACATAGAAGTTGGGTGACTATTCTGGTATAGTGAGTAGCCTGTATCAGGATAGATAGGTTTACCAGGGATGGCCTACAAACATAAGTCTATGAGTCCAGTATCAGCTTTGTTCATATTTATTAGAAGCAATATGACAAGTGCTAAATGATTAAAAGAACTAAAAACACTTAACCAGTTAAAAATTTCTGACTCTAAGCCCGGTTTTAATATTGTATCACCTCCTAACAGGTAACAGCAGAGGTGTCTTTCTATGTATCTCCGTGGAGAAATCTTTATGCTATCTGTTGTTTACTTAATGAATATTCTTTCTCCTTGTTCTGTCTAGATTGGTGAAAAGACTGTGTGATCATCGTATATCTCAAGTAATGTGTGGGAACCAGCACTGCATTGCACTTTCTAGAGGTATGAAACAGAATCTTTCATTACATATGAGCTACTGACTCTTGTTGAGATTAAAAAAAAATGTACTTTTTTATTGACATTATCAGCAGAAGCATTATGATTGCAGACTTTGACTTGGCTTTTTTGGTGTACACTTTGAAGTTTCATTGTTTCCTCTTGTTAACTCGCTCATAACTGCAGTCGCACTGAAGATAACGCTACGGTACTGGATCTGTGTTGTGCTGATAACCAGCTGCATCGCGACAGAACAGACCAGAAATACCCAATACCTTATGTTATCTTAGGCTTTAATGTGTGGCTCTGGAAAAATGCGTAGCTCACAGTTTTCATTTTCTCAGATGGTCAGCTGTTCACGTGGGGCCAGAACACCAGTGGTCAGCTTGGTTTGGGGAAAGGGGAACCCAGCAAGCTCGCCCCCCAACCCTTAAAGTCTCTGGCAGGAATTCCTTTGGCACAAATCACCGCTGGAGGAGACCATAGCTTTGCACTTTCCTTGTCTGGAGCTGTCTTTGGATGGGGCAAGAACAGAGCTGGACAGCTGGGGCTCAATGATAAACAAGGTAATAATCTGCTTGGAAATTTGACATTTCTATTTGGTATGTTCCCTGACTTAAGCCCTGCTACTCTGGCAAGTTATGCAGAGAAACTAATCTGTTCCAGGGACAGGCCAAAAATGTAGCCAGACTTCCTGTAACACTGACTCAGCAGGAGAGCGATGATTTTACCTTTCACTTTTTGGTGCGTCACCATATTTTTACAGGTACCTTATCTTATGTAACTCCCTAATGAAAAAATAGATGAAAACCAAATGTAAAATCAAAAAGGCTTTTAAATATTTATAAGGTTTGAGATAATCACACCAATACTCATGGTCACAGCGTAACATTGTTTCGTACTTCCTGTGTTGTTGAAAAGATAAACAGTGTGTTCTCATATATTATTGCACCATTTATGGATACAGTTACTCCTGCATATAGGACATGTACAAACACACAAGGATATCTCACTTGAACATAATATAATGTCACACTGTCTCTTTTTCACACCTCTTCAACTTCTCCTAAACACAGAAAAGATAATGGTCACCAGCAGTTAAGGAGACAAATGTATAAATATCACTTACAAATTGTCTTTTTACATGTCATAATAAACCCAATACTACTGTTGTAAACAAATTGTGTGAGTGCTGTTTTTAGTGCTGTATTCAAATGCAGCTAGAAACTGATAGCTGTGCATGTTTGGAATGCTCAGAACAGTGTGACCTTGCTTATTTGTGTTTCCTCCCTCAGATCGTGCCGTTCCTTGCCACATCAAATTTTTGAGATCTCAAAAAGTAGTTTACATCAGCTGTGGGGATGAACATACAGCAGCGCTTACAAAGGTATGAACCTATGTATCCATGTATCCTATGGCATCCCACCACCGTATGTTAAATAATCCAACTTGGTTTATTGTAATTTGGATACAGCTGTTAGAATAGTTCACAGTATATAGGCTCATTCCTTGTTACATGTTTCATATATACTTACATTAAACAGGCTGAACTGCACAGAAGTGAAAAACAAACCAAAATAAGAAACAATCACTGATCATCATGAGTAGCACTATCCTTTCTATCTGGCAGGACGGTGGATTGTTTACATTTGGTGAAGGTTCTTGGGGTCAGCTGGGTCATGGCTCTTCCAATAATGAACTTTTACCCAGACGAGTTATGGAGCTCATGGGCACTGAGGTGTCCCAGATCGCCTGTGGCAGGTACAGAGGTTTTCTTATTTTTCCTTTTTTCAATTAGGCAAACTTGTACATTCTGATGCAGGTGCAACCTTTGGGAAGTTTAAAAGGGTACCTGTAGTGAATTTTCATCGTTAGCTATTTCAAAAGATCACGTATAATACTAACGGTTCTGTCTGGTAACGTACGTCTTAGCCCATTGTTAAGTACGTGTGAGTACTAAGTCACTGCTCTGTCAGTCAAGCATGGCCAGTGACATGTTGCCTCCTTCATGGGCTGTTCCAGCACCGGTAGTGACGCAGTAATGTTGTATCGTCTGATTACCTGGGCTGCGATTGACTGGTCACTGACCCCGTGAAACACACCAGTCTTAAGATGACACATTATGGGCCAGTGCTGGGTCGCGTCTTTAAGACAGTGGCGGAGCGCAAAGCTTACAGCTACACAAACAACAAGCACAAACACATGCTTTCCACTCAATCTTGCTCACTGACTGCTGCTTGTTTCCTTCCTCATAAAAGGTCTAGTGTGGTGCATTTATGGTGATTTTTAAATTTTTTTATTATTATTATTATTATTATTTTTTTTTACTGAATTTGCACCTCTCTTGCTTGTAAGTAAAACACATTTAATGTCATAAGCATGACCAGTACAGGTACACTTTTAAAAGTTGCTCAACTTGTGTCAGAATGCTGATGCTTTGGTATAGTATGGGTTTTTGAAGCTGCATGTCCTAGAGGTCTTGTATTGGAGTGAATTCACCTCAACATCAGAAGTTATATTTCAGTGCATTATGATTGGACTGGTGAGCCTAAGAGATTTTTAGTTCTTTATTCAGAAGATGATTATTTGTTTCTGTGTTTTAAAACCTGCCTTTGTCTTTTGTCAGGCACCACACTTTGGCGTTTGTGCCTTCGTCCAACGTGGTGTATGCATTTGGTTGTAACAGCCACGGCCAGCTGGGCACAGGAATAATGAGAGACGCCAGAAGCCCATTTCCTGTCAAGAGCACTTTCTGGGCTGGTTTTGTTAAAGAAGGTAAGCTCATAATAGATTCTGCATCTACTGTATATTATGAGGGTTTAAATAGATTTTTTTGAAGCACATAACTACTAATTTCAACATTATCCAACTGACATTTTCAGTTTAATTGCACTTATGTCTTTTCTAAATGAAAACTTATAGGATTTTTACATTAGAATAAAATAGTTGTACTCATAAGTTTATAGATATCTATTATATATTGTTTACTATCTCAGCTAACGATGTAGGACATAGTATAAAAAATACATTTTTAGTCATGTGTATAACAAAGATAGAAGTGATATGAGACAAATGGCTTATGAGTTAAAGCAACAGACGCTCAGTCAGATTCACTCAGAGTAGTGAAATATTTTGCCAGTTCAGAGAAATGCAAGTGTATTTGCTGATCATATATTCCAGTATCGTTGGGTCATTTGTATTTGTAATAATTTTCATATGTTATTGAGTATTAGCTTCACTATCTCTTAAAAGGCAAACACATAATATGGTATATGCTAAACTTAGAAGAACACATTGACGGTATAGAAACAAACAAAACGTGAACAAATAAGTCATTCACTGTTTTACTTCACACTCTGTTCAGCAACTATTTAAAACCTATTTTCCTGCTCATTTACTATGACAGACTGAGCCTGGGCAAAATCCTGCAGGTGCTTGCTGATCATGCATAGTGTTGTGCTACTGTTTGTGTAACAACTGGGCCTGAGGGGACAGTGAGGTAGTGGGAGGGCTAGGGTATGTCTATCTGGGGGATAGGAGGATAAGTTTAAAACAATACAATATGACCGCTATTATGTACTTGTACACCTATGTTCATTCTTACATGCAAGGTATGTACACAGTGTATGATAGTGTAGGAAATGAAATTCCAATAAAAAGTGTCAAACAAAATAGACAGACAGACAGACTTTATTGATCCCAATCTGGGAAACTGCAGTGCAGCAACAGCATATGACACAGTAAAAATAGAATACAAGAAATAACCAATAAGCACAATACAACAACACTTTAAAAAAGAAATATGACCACTTATTATTCATAGCTAATAACAGTCGAGTCTAGGTCAAGGTTCTATACATAACAGACTATCATACAAATACAAATTCAAATTCAAATACAAATACAAATTGGAAAGCCTGTCTTTAGCTAACATGACCTGTTTGTCTTCTCTTTCCTAATTAGGTCCAAAAGAATATATAGTGACCAAAGTTGTCTGTGGAGGAGACCACAGTTTCCTATTGTACTCAAATGAGCAGGTATGTAATTTGATAAAGTGTTTAGCAGCGCCGCTGTGTTCATGTTTATTATGGTTATAAATCCATCTTTGGGGTGTCTCTTAAACACTGCTGCTTTTTCACTCCCACTGACATTCAGTGTTTGTTGGTTTTCAGTCATAGAATGGAAAGCCAAATTATTAAAATGCTCTGTCCTTTATATAAATGTTATAAGATACATAAGGTTGGTTTTCTTCTAGTTGTACGTATTCACCACAGGGTGGCAATAATGCTTAAACTATTACACTGTCCTATTGGTCTTTTACTCTGTGTATACATTGTTTAGTATTAGGACCCGTCTGCTATGAATACCCACAAATTGGCAGGAATGTGCACTGATAAAGGCTCAACTTGCTCTCATCCCCCACAGTACAATATCTAGACATCAGGCTTGTTCTATTTGTTTTATCTTGAGCAGGAAAGAGGCACAACCCAAACAAACCAAACAGTCTCTGTGCTGTTACAAACATTCTTTCACATGTTTGTAATAATCCTGTTATGGCGTCTCTTCTTCTCTCCAGAGTTCTGTCCCTCCAGAAGACTTCAGAGTGGTTAATATCAGTAAAAGTCTCTCCCCCATCAATTATGAGAGGTTAAATTCATGGAGGTTAAAACTGATGTACAGCACAGATTTTAGTGTCGCAAAGTAAGTCACTGGTAGACATATGTGGTGTGACATGTCTCGTACTATACATTGGAAGTTTGTGAATATCTTCCGCTTGATATTTTGTCTTACTTACGATTTTATTGGAATGCTACTGTATTAAAAGGAAGGTTGTACATATTTTCACAATAAAATGAAAGTCTTTTACATTTTATATTGTTACGGCTAATGTTTTTTCTGTTCTGTTTTCCCAGTGACATCATAATTCAGCTTTCATCTACAGCTTGTTGGAACGCCAGTTTTTTGGACCAAAGGTACTAAAACCTTACATGAACAGTTACAGGAAGTGCAGACAGTCAATATCACAGAATGTTCATATTATTAGCCTCATAGCATAATTGCTTAAGTCATATTTTTGGCCAAATTGTGATATCTGCATAACTTTACTGTCCTAACACTGCTGCTTTATTTTATGCAGATATCACAATTTGGCCAAAAATAGGACTTAGGCTGTTATGCTATGAGGCTAATGATATGTAAGAATTAAAGCCTTAAAACCGTAGCAGAGATATACTGTAAATAACAGCAATGCCATAATGTACCAGGATGATTTTGAAGATCTTGTCCATATTAAAGGGTTAAATAATGTCCAGTATTAAAGTGCTGGTAAATACAATGTGTATCAAGGTAAGATGCCGCTGCATGAGTTTGCAGATAAGACACTGATCTGCTGTGTTGACAAGAAATGAAAGGTCTTTATGCACAGTATTAGCTTTGACTGGACAATAAAATAATCTCAAAATAGGGTTGCAATAAAATTTTCCTTCAAAAGAAATTTAGTCTCTGCATTATATCCATCTTAATACACACACAGTACCTAGCATTAGAATTAGCATGAGCGCATAGTACATTGATAATGACAAGTTTTGGACATTTTCACACAATGTGGATAGACCTAACAACACACTAAATAAATAAATTCAACTCTGCAGAAAGTGCCACATGTTTCAGACTGGAGGGTCAAATGCACTAAGTAGTCATGTGTGGGAAAAAAACGTGATGTGGTTTTGTTTTTCTTAACAGATGAGTTACTTCTGCTGATGTTGAGTTTCACACAAACAGGAACAGGGATACATTCATTTAGCTTGTAAACTCTGAAATCTCCATAGTTTTTAACATCAGAGAGTGTGGGTGCCAATAGCTGAAGTGTTACATTCAGGGACATCATGTAAATTCAGAAGTGTTTGCTCAAATGGCCATAAATGTTTGTATTTTTTCAAAATTTTCTGTATTTAAATATATCTGTTAGTACATTTAGCATTAATAGTTAGTCAATGAGCCCTCTCCCTTCATATTTTAGTTATTATCAGGATACCCTTCCAGCTGGCAGCATCATCAAAATGGAAAAAATATTGTGATCATATTTATTGCCTAGTTCTTCTACAGTCTGAGATGAACAACAAACTGTACCGCAGCTGATTGCCACAAGTTGAAATTTCAGAAATATTAGAGCTCATGTTTGCTTCTCATGCTTGGCTCCGTGAAGTTGACAGATGGTAGAAATTACAGCCAAAATGATATTAAATTGCAGCATGCGTGCGTCTATATTGCCAGGGACCGAACCTCAGCATGCAAGTTGGCACACAGCAAAAGCCGAAAATATTAAACTGGTGCAAGTGAGGAAGGCTGTACTGTACTGTTAAAAGGGAATGGAGATGCATTTTGTGTTGCCATGTCTGAATGTAAAGACACATGAGTTAGATACTTGGGAACTGGTGCATGCAGGGAGCTCACAGGGTGTCGTTTCTACACGTATCATGTATTCTCACTCTTCTTACATCATCTTATTCAGCAAAACATGCTGATCATCAGGGCTGGGAAAGAAAGTATGTGTGAAACTCTAGGTTTTATTCGACTGTTGTTGTGTGTAGGTGCGGTGTTCTTTCATCAGCAGATGCTTATCGTGTCCTGGAATTTATCTGTGAAAAGCATCAGGGTGGAAAACTGTTATTTTTCACTAATTTTAGCAAACACCACTCTATAAAATTCTCCAGGAATTAAACATTATTTAAGAAAGATTTCTGCTAAAAATGTGACACAGATGGCAGTGGGCTGACCAGCTGATACTCAATAGACTTATTTATCTCTACAGAGATGAATAAGATAAACAACTATGTGAACCAGTTAGCTTTTACGCTAAATGCTAACACACTCACTGTGATAATACTGTGAGCATGTGTACATGAGTATAAACTATAACTGCGGTCTTTATATTTTATTTGAGAATTTACTTTAAATTTTAGCCACATATATTTCCACTCCAATACATCTTGGTAACAAATGCTGTGATATTTACTCCAATACATTTATTTGACATACATAAATGCAGCAGGATAGAAAAACACTGAGCATTTTATTGCTTTTTAAAAAAAAAAATTATACTTTAAAGTATATTTTGTTGCTACATACATAATTACACTAGTAAATGTTTGAATGCAGAACCTTGACTAGTAGTGAAGCTCACAGTATGGTAGTAATACTTTTATATAAATAAAGGTCTTCTTCCACCACTGACCATGGTCAATAATTAGCTTTAGAACTAAAAAAGTGTGTTTGAACACTAGCATTAGCATGGCTAATGGAAAATAATGGACAGAGACACCCAGTAGTTTAACATTACTGTAATTATTATTATTATT
>JAPQRQ010000001.1:1631416-1654057 GCA_037367365.1 Apogon talboti
CTTGCACAGCCTCCTTTTTTTTTTTTTTTTGGCCCGGCAGTGGATTTGCGTGTTTATTACTGCAAATATATATATATATATATATATATTTAAAAAAAGGTTCATAAAAGGTGTATATTGTTCAGTACAGAGGCGACCTCTGCAGATTGCCGTATCCTCATCAGTAACAACATGACAGTGATTGTTACTCACAACCTTCTGCCTGAAATGTTCATGAATGTTTCATGCTCACACACCTCTGATGAGTTCACTGAATCATCATGTGTTAATGTTGCTACTAGACAGGAAACAGTTTACACATCTTTTGCATGTCTTTTTTTTTTTTTAATCTGTTCATCTTTTTTTTGTTTTCTGTGTTTGACGTTGCAGAATACTGTGTACAAAGGTGAATACACAGCCACTCATCCCACTGTGCGCTTATTCTGGGAGGTCTTCCATGAGTTCCCTCTGGAAAAAAAGAAGCAGTTCTTATGTAAGTATCAAATTACTCGGTCTACATGGCAGTTTAATTCTCACGCTGTCACCCTCTGAGGCTCTATAAAGGCTGTATAATGGGCAGGTTGGTGCTACGTGATCATTTCAAGGCTGCTCATTTCCCCGTTTCATTTTCTAAAAGCTGGATATGTCGCCAATGACAAACCCTGAATATTCTTATAATGTGTATAAAGTGTCCCTGCGGCACCGAAAAGGCTACAAGAGCATCGCTGGGGAGAAAAGAGGTTAAAGCACGGGTGTGAAACATACGGCCCGCGGTCCAAAACCAGCCTGCCAAAGGGTCCAATCTGGGCCGTGGGATGAAAGTGTGAAATAAAAAAATTACGCTGAAGGTATTAACAGTCAAGGATGTTAAAATCATTTTAGTTACAGACCAATTCAATCTCAAGTGGGTCAGACCAGACAAATACTATCATAATAAACTATAAATAATAACTCCAAAATGTTCTTAAAAAAGTAAAATGACATGAAAATGTTTACATTTAAAAACTGTCCTTTCACAAAAAATGTGAATAACATGAACAAATATGAACTTGAAATGTCTTAAGAAATATAAGTGTAATTTTAACATTAATTTTAATATTCTGCCTGTTACTAAATGTTTTGTGTATTTGTAGATCCACTGTGATCTGGAAGTTGTAATGCACATGTGTAAATGATGGACTGAGGCACAATATTGTTAGAATTGCACTTTTCTTAAGAAATTTCAGGTTGTCCATGTTATTCATATTTGTTAAAGGATAGTTTGTAGATGTAAACACTTTCATTGTTCTAGAAAAGGACATGATTAATATCTTCTGTCCTTTTGATGATCCTTTTGATGATGATTCAGAGCTGTGAACATATTTGAGCCTCTTCTGTCATTTCTAAATCTGTCACATCTGATGGACATTCGTACTCATAGTATTAACAGTCACAGGTAATAAACACACCGTCCATTTGCAGCTCTCTCCTCTCAGTCCAAGTCTTTAAAAGTCTTAAATTTAACTTAAACCTGTAGGAACCCTGAGATTCATCATGACCTGTAGATTAACCCCGCCCCCTTCCTCCTCTGTCTCCGCCCTGCAGTGTTCCTGACGGGCAGCGACCGCATCCCCATCCACGGCATGGAGAGCCTAAAGATCGTCATCCAGTCCACCACGGCGGCGGAGCACTACCTGCCCGTGGCCCACACCTGCTACAACCTGCTGGACATGCCCCGCTACCAGACCAAAGAGATCCTGCGCCGCCGCCTCACCCAGGCCGTGGAGCAGTACGAGGGCTTCAGCCTGGTCTGAGGGCGGCCGCTCCACCCGGACCACCGCGTCCCAAGCACTTTGTTAGCAATACGTCCTGACGAAGTTTACGACGGAGCACTTCAGGACGCAGGACGGTCTCGCTCTTTAACGCTCGTACACGATTGTTGAGCATCTTAGAACTCAAAGGCCTGTGTACATGGAAACGCAAAGTATTATTGTTCTGAGGGCGGCGGGTAAAGTTTCGCAACTTTTAGACCCAAGCCAGAACATTTTGAAGGCCAAAATGTTGATATTTATTTATCAGCCTGCTCTGACGGAGTATTAGGACCACACTGAGGAGCAGAAAATCTGATATTTTGAGTAAAGACCCACAAAAAAGTTTGACATTTGAGAGTACTTTGAGGAAAAAAGTCATAATTAGACAAGAAAAAGGCTCAGTGTCACCTGGACAACAACTTTACTGTTCTGGTTATTTATGTCATTTCATTATTTATATTAAGAAACTTCATACAGATCACATCCAGGGTGAACCCCGCCTTCGCCCATAGGTGACTGGGATAGGCTCCAGCACCCCCCACCAAAGCGCTTCAGAAGATGACGGACAGACTTCATACAGATTTAATTCTTGTAATTCACTGGTCTACAAGTAAAATGATTCCAGAATAAAAGTAGTGAAATATTACCACGTGTGAGTCACTTATAAAGAAAAATCAAGTAAAAAATGCGGGTTGGCTGAAGTTTCACAGATACACTCTTGGGTCAAAATGTGAAATTTGAGAATTACCGAGAGATCGGGTTTTACCTTAAAGGAATATTTGTCTTAGAGTTACAGATCTACTGTCTGCACATGACAATACATTCGCTTTACAGGTTCTATATAGTGGGAGATTTGTAAATCTATTGTATAAATATACATAAACCAATTATATATGTGTAATAACACGTTAAAACATCAGCAAACCAGCACTTTTGTCATTTGTTTTCCATTAAAATCTGTAACATTAGCACATTTAATCTCTGAAGCAGATAATTTCTAAGAAATTGAAGACCAGTGATATTTGACTGTTTCCTCAAAATGTGCTGATTTTATTCCCATAATATCAGTGTTTTTAATCGTCAGTGTGGCTCTAACACCTCTGATCACAGATGTGGTTCAGACAAGTGGCGTCTGAATGTGAGAGAGTTGAGAAACTGACCTTAGGTTGTATTTATTTTATTTTCTCTTCTTTTTGCAAAGCTGTGTATTTTCTATTCAACTGTTTAAATTCTATTTTTCACCTTAAAGGATTATTAAAGTTATTACCTTGACAGTATATGTACCTGTTTTTTGTTACTTTTGATTTTATCAAATAGAGGGGTTATTTTTTTGAGAAATAAATGCTGTATGTAAATGTATGTAAATAGGACTTCCGTGATACTTTTCCTTTGGCGTTTTGACAACTGCTCGTCACGCTCGTCCTTTTAAACCAGCACGTCGTCGCCTCCACCTGATTCTCAGAAATGAACGTGTGCAGAGGCAGGTGGCGGCGGCATCATGACACACGCTGGACATCATCCCCCGATCCTTGGACTGGGCCCTGAACCTGCATTCAACAGTGTTGCCTTCTACTATATGAACATGAGAAACAGACTTTTAGAGGTTGAGTTTTATGGATGTCGTCTGTGTGCATGTTGTTGAGTGGGAGCAAAAGCCTGATTGTCATTTAAAACTAAATATATAAACTTTAAAATGATTGTGATTAGGTTGATTTCTGTGATGAAGAATATTTAATATAAGTCGACACAATAACAAGTGCGTATTTAACAGCGAGGGCAGATGACCTTTAGGAGTCCAGTAGTCCGTTGAGTGCCCTCAAAGTGTATTTAGTCCAAAACATCCTAATCCAAAACAATGTCAAATGAGGTTGTGCATTGGCGTGAAATGTGTGAACTGGTCTTGCATATATATTTTTTCCTATATTTCATACATAAATGTGACAAAACAGACAGTAAATGACTTGATGTGTCCTGACATGCAGGTCACACTGACACTATTGATTTTAGCAATAACAACCACAATGGCCCAGAAAAGTAGTGACACCTCTGGGTCGTTCCTCTAAAGGTCTCTACGCTGAACTCCTCCTCTTCCTCCTCCTCTTCTTTTGCTCTTGCATGTCCTCACACTCCATATCGTCGCCTTCCTAAAATAATTGCCTGTCATTTTTCAGGAAACACAAAAAACATAAACAGAAATTGAGTATTTGATGATTTTGTCACATTCAGCCCAATATGATCTGAAGGGGGTCAGACCAGTAAAATAACAGTGAAAAAAAGTACCATTACATTATGAATGTACAAAGTTTCCTTGAAAATCTGACTAGCATGAACAATCTGAAATCTCTTAAGAAAAATAAGTGCAATTTTACCAGTGTTATTCTTCAGTTTATCATTTACACACATACATTACAACTTGTGGATCTACAAATACACAACACATTTCATTCAACATTCAGAATATTATTAACATTCCCCTTCTCTTAAGACATGTCATGTTCATATTTGTTCAGGTTATTCACATTTTTTGGTGAAAGGATAATTTGTAAATGTAAATATTTTCTTGTAATTTTACTTTTTTACACTAAACAGAGCAAAATTTGGTTGTCATTATTTATAGGGTATTATGGTAGTATTTTACTGAACCACTTGGAACTAAAATGATTTTAACATCCTTGATTGTTAATATCTTCAGTGTAATTTCTGCATTTCACAAATTCATCCCAGGGGCCCCATTGGACCCTTTGGTGGGCCGGTTTTGGCCCGCAGGCCGTATGTTTGACACCTGTGATTTAGGCAAAAAAGTAATTTTTGTTTAAAAAAACTAAAATGACACGGGCAGTTATTTTAGGATGGTGATGATATGTGTCCTGATCGATGACGCTGAGTTTCTTCCTATGCAAAGGTTTGTGCAGCCCTCGACTCTTTTGCACCTTTTATTGTGCTACAGAAATGTGACTTTTTGCATCTCTGTCTTAATTCGACATGAAACTCTCTGTTCAGCCAAGTTTCTAAATAAAACAGTGCAAAAACTCATTTCCTCACGTTTCCTGATGCATTCCGTGATGAAAATAGTGCATGTTTCAACAGATGACATCAGCGCAGGCTCCGGATGTGGATGCCGTTGATAAATAACGCTGGGGTTTTTTGACCAGTGTTATTCTCCAACTTGCTCTACAATTTGCTACAGGGAGAAAAATACCTGCTATTCTTTTTTTGTTGTTTTAGTTCTCTTTTTATTTTAAAACAATATAAATACACTCGCATCAATTTCTGCAAAAAGGTTTACAAGATGCCTCTCCAGTGTTTTTACATATTAACAACATATGTATAACCAAACTATTTGGGGGGGGTTAACAGTTGTGCTCATAAGTTTACATACCCTAGCACAATTTGTGATTCTTTGTCCATTTTTCAGAGAATATGAATGATAATACAAAACTTTTCTTTCACTGGTGGTTAGTGGTTGGGTGAAGCCATTTATTATCAATCAAATCCTACTGACAACAGAAACTATCCAAATGAAACCGATCCATAGTTTCCATACCCCAGTTCTTAATCCTCTGTATCAGCTCCTTTAACATCAATGACAGCTTCTAGTCTTCTGTGGTCGTTGTGGATGAGGCTCTTTATTTTCTCTGATGGTAAAGCTGCCCATTCTTCTGGGCTAAAATCCTCCAGTTCCTTTAAGTTCTTGGGCTGTCCTTCATGAACTGCATGTTTGAGATCTCCCCAAAGTGACTCAATGATACTGAGGTCAGGAGACTAAGATGGACACTCCTTCACCTTCACTTGTTTCTGCTGTAGCCAATGACAGGTGGACTTGACCTTGTGATTTGGGTCATTGTCAAGTTGGAACATCCAAGACCGTCCCATGTCCGTTCTGTCAGGGTGTGTAAACCTATGAGCACAACTGTATTGTCCAGGTGATACCTCAAAAGGAAAATGAATGAATAAATGAGAAATGAAAATACATCCAGGTAGAAAAAAGGAATTACCATGAACCATGGGCGCCGGAGCCATTGTAAGTGGGATAAGACCCACCCACTTTTTAGGCCCAATAATATCAGACCCACCCATTTTTTAGGCCCAATAATATCAGACCCACCCACTTTTAACGTCTGAAAACGATGGCATTTTCAACGCGCTGTCAGTAAAATCCATTCCGTGATCCTTGATCTTTGTGAGAATGGTTAAACAAAATCCATACCACGTTTTTGCTCCTACCTTGTCTGCCGCAGCACACTGACTCAAATCCATTCCATTGCAATAAAACTCCGCATACCACGTTTTCACTACCCTGACTGTCATTCCCAGGCAGGCTAACATTGTATGAATCAATTCATGGGAGTCAGTCATGTGACTTTTTTGTTGTCGCCACCATCTTTAGGACATAGTGGACAGACGGCAGTGGCTAGTCAGACAGCAGCGGTGGGAGCTGGGCATGACCATTTACATGTCTCTGACACTTGGTTGGATATCCCTCCTATCAGTAACTCCTGGGACGCTTTAGGTTGGCCAAGTTAGGTGTCAATCAAAAGGTAACAAGTTAGTCTGTCAATCTTTACTTTAGAAAAAGTAAATAATGGAGGATATCTGTGAGGAAAACGGAAAAAAATCACCAACATTGATCTCAGGTTGGACATATATTTATACTGTTTCTGTGCCTTTGTGGATCTTATGTGCGTTTTGGACCTAAATACTTTACTGGATTATATTCTCTGGACTCTTACAAGGAAAACAAGACCATGTTTGTTGGGATGGACGGATGTTTGACCTGCAGACAGCCTTCAAAAGTAAGAAAAGACACATTTATCACATTTTGCTTTTCTGGACAACAACCTTTTGCGTATGTAGTGTTGCTGTTGCACTTCGGAATGGTTTATATATTCGGAAAGACGAGTTTGTTAGCTTTCATTTGATGTGCAACAAGTGGAGGTGCATTAACAAGGGAGCTGTGTATATGGGTGTTTAAAATAATAACGTCTACATCCTGGGACCAGGATATAAGACTGTTAAGGAGTTGGTGATGAAATAGCTGTGATTGATCTCTGCAAGGTGATATCATGACTGGCCACTTTTAATTGACGTGTTATTTGTGCGCATTATAAGCTTTCCATGTGTATGTTCAAGCCGTTATTAGCCACCTGTCGAACCTGAATCCATGTCAACTACCATGCACTGAGGGTTAGGCTTATGTGAACCGGAGGTCTTGGTGTCAATTGACATGATATCAAATGGCGTTGAATAACACGTGAAAGGTCGAAAATAGGTAGGTATTGCAGGCCAAATGACATAAGAACTGGCGTGACATACAACACCATTTGACTGGGGGGGAACTACAAAATGGATCCATATTTCTTCTCTTACTATAGCTAGATAAAAGTATCAAACCACGTTAAAATGCACCAGAATACAGGAAATAGCATCTACTCATTACAAAATTTTCTGGGGGAGGACCCCCACACCCCCCTTTAAGTTGTCCAATCCACAGTTTTTTTTGTTTCTGGTGCCCATGAAATGAACTCAGATGGAACTGGTTTTACATAATCAGTCCATTTTTATATTTGCATTCTGACAGAAAAAGACAACTTTTCCATGATGTAAATCTCATATACAATGTCCAACCATTTATCGATGGGAAAGGTGGCGCTTTTATTGGACGCAGATAAGGCAACTCATCGGTGACCCTGTATTCCTTTTAACTCTTAGGTCCTCCTCTGGCATTTTTGTAAATTTTTCTCTTATTTTATTATTTTTTTTTTGTTTGTTGATCATTTTGGTTGTGTTTCAGCTTTGGGCATTTTTTTGAAATTTTTTTGAAATCCAGTGTCTTAGTCTTATATGGGTTTTGTACTCCCATGATGTATTTTGCTCCCTCTGATTACCTTTGTGGAAAAAATGCACACGCACAAAAAACTGCTATAAAATTATCCTACATCAAAAAATTTTTTGCTTTTTTTTTCATAAATCTCTTAACTTCAGCCCTGCTCAAAACGACGACCAAACATTCAACAATTCTCAGGATTTTAACTCTTTAAATGCCGATTTAATTGTTTGAATTCTGAGTGATTTATTATTAAAAAAAAACACACACACAAACTGCAACTGAAAACTGATATTAATATGTATTTTTTAAACAGTTTTGTCTGTATCCCTGCAACTACAAGCTCAAATATGCAGTTTGTCTATTTTTACTAAATAAAATGCAACTAAAATTGGCTCTAGCTTTGTTAATTTTGTCCTTCTTTACTGGTCAAACACATTTCAAGTAACTATAGGACAGTTTTCTTCATTTTCTCTTATTTCATGAGTTAATCAGATTAAGAAAATACACTTAATGCATAACAAATTTTTAACAACTTATTGACAGCTCTAAAAAAGTCAGCACTTGATGCAGATCAAGAGTGAATAATAAAAAGAAAAACCACACAGCCCAGAAAAGTCAGTAAAAATATGATTTCATTTATATTATGTACAAAATACAAATACAATTTATGTACTAAAATGTACACACTCAATTCATTAAGCCTGCAGTGTTAACATTCAGAAAAAACGAAATTCACACTGATAATCATCCATTTTGGAGAAAGAAAGGAAAATGAACTCGCTCACAGAAATGTAAACATACACGGTGATGCAATATTTACAAAGAACAACAGGAGCTGGAGGTGACCGAGAAGGGTTAGAGGCCTCACTGGAAAACACAGCCAGAAAGAAATAAAAACAAAAAACAAAACAAAACACCGGTTTTAGTGACCATTTCTGTCCTCCAAAGTCGTCTCACGATGACGGCCTTGTCTTTTTTTTTTTTTTTTCTCCGTTTCATCAGTGTGAGCAAAAACATACCAGTGATTTCAAGACAAGAAAAAAATAGCTTATTTCACATGACTTAAATGGAAAAGAAGCACATCAATGCATCTAATGTACAGTCCAATGTTTAAGTAAGTACCAGTGATCAGGAAAAAGGAGCGAATACTGAAGCTACTGAAGACGTGTGTCATTTTGGTGTGCGGTTTGTTCTCTGAGGTGGTGTCTTTGGATTGTGTTTATACAGGAAATCACTTCTGTTAGTGAGTAAATATTCATCTGTTTAAACCTCTACACGATCATAAGGACTGGAACAGAGAAAGAAAACTATCGGTTTAAAGAATACTGTTAAGATGATTGAAGTTATACAAACGGTAACGTCTCCCTTACAAAAATACACAAAAAAGTGTTTCTTGATCACAAATTCCTTCTTTAAAAATAATTGTAATATCTATTTTTACTTAGAAGGTGTTTTTAAGACTTCTATAGCATGAGAAAATAACATTTCTGTCCAATAAAAACATTCAAAAGATAGAAATAAATTATTAGCGATACAGCTGTGATTCTGCCGAAAAGGTTATTCGCGTGCATCGGGGTTTAGTCTCTTAAAGAATCGTCCTCGTCCTCAGAGGGGAGGTTTGGTGAATCTGTTGTGGGTCGGCGATTCTCTGCAGCTCCGGAGGAAAAACCACGCTGTGCTCGACAGAACGGATGAACAACCACCGGACAGGTAGACGCCGGCGCCGGCCAAGAAACAAGAGCAGCACAGATGGCGGCGAGAAACGGCGGCGGCGTTTTCCTCCTGGGCGTCAGACGGAGCAGGCGGATCTGCAGAGGAAGCGTCAGTCCGTCTCTGGGGTCTGGGTTTTATTCTCTCAGATGAACTTGGAGGAGTCTCTTTTGCTGATGAGGACTTCCAGCAGCCGCAGTTTGGCTTTAACGTGCTTGTACTCGTTGTATTCCACCGCCAGCGGGGAGCGGTCCTCCTTCTGCACATTTCTGTGGGCGGAAAACGACAAACAGTGGAAAAACAATCATCTGGAGGCCTGTTCATTGGGCTGGGTTTCTTATGTAATCTGGATGAAGTCATGTTTCGTGTATTTTTTTTTTTTTTTACCTTCCGTTTTGCCTCAAAAACTGGTCCTCAAACTCTTTCAGGTTTTTGCGGATTCTCTTCTTCTCTTCTCGAGTCTCTTGGAGCTGCTCCACAAGTTCCTGACTGTTCCAGAAACAGACAAACTGATCTAAATATGCTTCAAGTTTTTATATAAAAGGAAAGTTTAATCATAAAGTTTTTACAAGAGAAAAGACCTGTCTTAACCAGTTTAGTCTCACATTGTTAAAGGTTCTTTTTTGCTTAGAGGTGGAATTTTTTTTTGGGGGGGTGGGATCAGGCCCTAAGTGAACCACATATATTAGGTCCAGACTTAGAAAAAAAACACTATCTGAAAACAGGAAGTCCAAAGAAGTCACCCAAAAAAACTTCAAATTCAACCAAAGACTAGACCTTTGAGATCAAGGCGATGTTGGTTGAAAGGTGATACTGTGGTGACTCGGTAGTATGCATGACAGAATATATGATTTTTGCTGTTTTTTTCCCCATTTTACACCATAAAATTATATAAAAAAAATTAAAAACAACAGGCTCGATCAACAGCTTTCTGCAGTTAAACCTGCCCGATCATTACCTCCTGCAGCTTTAAATAATATTTTTCTTTATTTCTGCGTGGTTTGGTGAACATTCTTCTGTGTTCACCCATAAAGACCCAGTTCCCAAATGAATGTTTCTCTCTATTTAACCTTTCATAAGTGACTTATCACCATTTATCGTAATATTATCCTCTGTATTTTGCATTTTTCAGTATGAATCATGTATTTTTACATATCATGTAGATGTTCATGAAAACTCAGCGTAAATTCACAGGTTAATTTCTCAGAAACAGAGAAAACTGAAGAAAAACTGACTTTTTCAGCAAATTTATCAATAACTGAAAATAAACCAAGCGTCTCCATCCACTGTCACTGATCCAACTCCATGGGTTTTACTGGTGAATTAATGTTGTAGAAGATGATTGTGTTTCCACGGTAACTACTGAGCCTCTGAATGTTCAAATGGGTCATATCTGATGACCATGGAAAGATGACAAACTGTATTTTACACCAATTATTTACATGTATTGATAGGATTAGTGGGTCCAAATTTAAATGTTTTCGATCAGTAGATGCTTTTAGTCGGGTCTTTATGGGTTAAATAAAAATAAGTAAATAAAGTGCTTCTTACATGGTAGCGGAGTGCAGGTTGGACAGCCTCATGTCACTGGTGTTCTTGGAGGGTGAAAGCTCATCCACAGGTGAAATGAAACCGTCTGTTTCCTCGTCCATGTGGTCCAGGAAGCCCAGCATGCTGAGGTCGGGTCGAACGGTCACGGTGAACTGAGTCTTAGTGTCTGCGTCGTCCTCTGAACCGTCCTCTTCCTCCTGCGGGAGCAAAACAGACGTCAAAGTGCAGCCGGGGACTGAACGGGGTGGGTTGTATCGTGCAGCGAGAGGGGCGTCACCGATTTAACCTCAGGCCTTCAGGCTCAAACACTGCAGAGGAATCATGGGAGAATCATGCTTGTTAGTCGCAAACGGTTAAAAATCATCACGGTAGAAGACGTGGCTCCGTGGCGGTCCATCATCACATCATTCAGGTCTGTAGTTGGATTCATAGTGAGTATAAATACTGTTAATGAGGGCACACAAATGATTTACACACAACCAGAACCAGCAATAACCCACAAAATACACTCAGAGCAATGATTTAAGGCGGCATTCTGGTTCAGCACAAGTCTTTGCCAGTGGTGGAAAGAATATTCACATTCCTTTGGCTCTGTCAACGTTCTGCTCTTATCATATTTGATATTTCTGGATTCATTTTTTACTGTTGCATGGATGAGTGTGTTGCATGTTCCTGCAGTAGATGTTTAAAAATGAGGTCATACTTTTTTCCACTGTTTCTAGTTTAATCTACAGTAACGCATTATATTCTATCAGACTGTTGTGTGTGTGTGTGTGTGTGTGTGTGTGTGTGTGTGTGTAGTATCACTGATCTGTGAGAACCACATATGAAAGAAAAACAGGCCTGATTTCAGCTTCATGATGGTGCAATTTCTAATTCCAAGTGTTTATTTAAGTTACAATGTGCAAGAATCTGGTGGAAAATGCTGCGTCTTTTAGCGCTGTAGCCCGGTACGGACTCAGACGTAAAGACAAACTGTAAATACTGCGTAAAGATGCAGATCAGTGACAGGGATCTGCAGAGGAGTATGAAGAAAGATGACCGGTCTCACCCGGCATTTAAGACTCACAAGATCCACAAAACAAAGGGCAATGAAAGTGTTGAACAGGACTAATGATAAGTGTTGATGTTGATGTTGATGTAAATGATGTTCCTGTCTGTTTTAAGTATCCTGTTCCTGTGTGTGGAACAAAAGGCAATATTCCATTTGAGTTCAACTTCACCTTAAGAAGGAACCGTAAAGAATCAAAACTTTTGGACATATGTGGTTGGAAAGGAATGGAGGAAACTGAAAACTAACTAAAGATTGATTCCACCACTGGTAATTGTTGGTAACAAGCTGACAGTTGAGCCAGATCATCCATGCCACATTATTATAAAACTGAAAGCAATCAAAGTCAAAATGCCCCTACATTTCATCACAGTTCACAGATCTGGTCAGAAACTGTCAGTTTGTTTAACCCTGTTTAACTTAGTATAACTAGTCTTACTAATGGTGCACCGATTAAATCTCACACAGCACGTTTGGATCTAAATCACAGAGAGCTACAAACATCACGTCCAGCAGCTACTGATTGGATCCCCCTGCAGATGCTCTGGGCAGGAAACAGGCCGATCAACAGGCAGTGATTAGGTTTAATAGAGGGGGTATGTGGTAGTAAATGGAGGAGGGGGTGGGATTCGGAGGGCTGGGGGTGCAGCTGGAGACTGATTATTGAAGCAGCAGCAGCAGCAGCTCTTCACCTTGATATCATCGAAGAAGAGTGCGGTTTCGCCCTCGATAATGGGCTGAAGGAGGGGGCCTCTGCGTTTGCTGGAGGGAGAGCCCTGTGGTACGATTAAGAAGGAGGAGTTATGACCCACGCCGCGGTCCGCAGCAAAGTCACCAGAAAACGCCGCTGTTTGAAGGTTGAGACCTTTACGACATTTTCCTCCACAGACAAACAAGTACACTATCCGGCCCAAAAAAAAAAAGTCATACATGCAATATTTGACTGCACCACCTTTGGGTTTCATTCTAATTTTTGACTCTAATTTGGGATGTGATGTAGACTTGATGCAACGGGACGATTCTTAATCATCAATAATCAAAAATTAATGCAACTACAAATGGAAAAAATATTATGAACCTTATTGTGACACTACATAAGCATTATGTGACAAAACAGATGTCAGTGAATGTCTTCTGGAATCAAAACCAAAGGTGGTGCAGTCAAATATTACATTTGCAACTTTTTTTTTTTTTTTGGCCGGGCAGTATATGTTTAACCTTTTAACAAACACCGTTTTAATGATTGAGGCTCATAGCAGAAATCTAAAGCCATTTGAAAGGCAATGTCCTCTGGTTCATTTACATTGTGTCTGAAACCAGGTCAAACACTGTTGTGTAACTCTGATCCATAAATGAGTCACCTGGATGTCAAAAGGTTAAAAGTGAGAAAATAGACAGAAGACTGACCTTTGAACAATAATAATAATGTTGCACTATTGTATTAGAATTATGTAGCAGAGCTTCCAATTTACATGATGGGGATTAGAAGAAGTGCATTATATAATATGAATGTATAATGCACTTCATATCTTATATAATGAAATGTTTACCAAACAACTGAGTAAATATTATGATGTGAAAGGAACTGTAGAGTTTTAATACATTACCCGAGATTAACAGTTTTTTTTTTTTTTAAGAGTTCAGATCTAGATGCTACAGTTCTGCTTCACGTTCTTTTAAATCCTACATTATCCTGGGATGGTTTCTTTTTTCTTTTTTCTTTGCTGTCTACTTGCTGTTAAACACATTGCAACGCGACAGTAGTAAAATGTCATAAAAATAAAGATATTTTATAATCTGTAGATGGATTACAGATGTTCTATGAAAACAAACACTGATAGCATTTATTTCATTTAAGTATGAGTGTTATCTTTAATCCAAAAAGGTGATTTGATGTTTTTACATCACTGGGTTCTCTTTTGTTATCTGTGGTTCGAGGTCAGTCAATCACCTATGAGCTCCTTTATGACTGCTGGATTCACTGAGCGCCTAAAGCTGGACTTAAGAGCCGTCCAAGTGGATAACACTCACAGTGGGCAGCTAAGACAAGTGGACGTTTTAACAATGTGGTGACTGTGGGAGAGGCTACAGGAAACCCGGGCAGCTGTGGAGTGAAGCAGGTGGAAGTGAAAACGTGTGACACTTACAATGACGGGGATGGTGGAGGCTCTGCACAGGATCTGCTTGACCAGCCGGTATCTGTCGTACAAAGGCTTCATGATCTGCCTCTCGTTCTTTGTGACCTGAAGTGAGAAAAAGATGTTAAAAGAGACAGCTTGTTAGCGAGGTATCCGGTTCTTTCTGTCTGTTATTCTGGGGCTTCCCCGCAGACTAACTAGCAGCAGCGCTAACATAAAACAAAGTGACAGCTAACCAACATCGACCTGGTATTCATGACAACCCTTCGGCCTGTTCTTTAGAGCGTGAATGTCATGAAACACCAGAGTATGGAGGAGGAGGAGGAGGGGAGGGGACAGTAAGGTCAGCTCCACTTCCTGACAATATGAGAAAGGATTAGACGGCACAATTATTGCGATTGGATTCAGTCCAACAAGCAAAGTATGTGTCGGCCCCTTTGTAGGTCTGTTTTTGTCTTGTAATTATTGTGAAGTTTGTTAACAAATGCTTTGTATAAACTTTGATTTATACACTGAGCCAATGAGTTCCTTTCATTATTTAGCACACAATGCTAACCAGAATAAGGCTTAAGACTCCTCTAAATTACAATCTGGGTCACAAAGAAGTGGTAAACAAGGTTTTTTCCTCATGTGCAGAAACGACAAATGTCTTATGAAAGCAAACAAGTAAATGTAGTGTGTGAGTACTATCAGCATTATCAGTCACTTCCAGTGTTTCATATCACATATGATGTTCATTCTCCTCCATGAATGTGTGTTTAGCTCATTTAAACTACTTTGATCATCATGTTTGTAGCGTTGCTGTCCTGTGAGACCCATTTATCTCTAAAAAGTCAACTTTTCATGAAAATGTGTCTGTTTTTGTGGGAAAACAAGACAGTACTGACTGAGAAGGTGTAGGCTGAAGCTAATGCTTATTACACGTACCCTTTGTACATATCCGGTTAAAACAACCCCAACACAAAAGAGTCTCCCTGTAGTTTTATGAATAGTGAACTAGTTATCAGACAAATGTAGAACAATATTTGTAATAATATATGCAGGAAAAAATGTAAATAGTGAAAGTACAGTGGTTCACTGTGTTCCTTCAGTGTGTACAGTTGTGTGTTTGACTCACTGGTCGTCCGTGGATGCTCTCGTAATAGAGCAGAGCTTTCTGCAGTGCGACCTTCTCTGCTCCGATCTGTTCCCGGGTCATATCCTGCCACCGGGGAACAGGAAGTGAGTCAACATATTTCAGAAACAACATTGCGACACAGGGTTAAATCCTCTTGTTTGGTCTGAACGCCGACGGCACCGTTAAGTCATGTGACGTGGCGTCCTCACCTTGATGTCCTCGGGCCGGTTCACCTCCTCCCTCTTCTCCTGCAGCTTCTTCAGAATGGTCTCCAGCGTGGCATCCACCGGCGGCTTGGGCACCTTCTCCTGCTGAGGTTTCTTCTCCAGCTGAGAGCCGAAGCTTTTGGGCAGCGTGTTGCTGCGCTGGCGGGTCAGCGGCGGCAGATCCTCCTCAGACTTCATAAGTTTATGTTCTGACGAGGAAACATGCACGTTTACTACTGCACTTCGCCCATAACGGACAGATAAGCACTGCTCTGGTCTGGTCTGTGCGTTACCTTTTAACTCTTTGCGGAGCTTGGCCAGCTCAGTGAGCCATCTCAGCACTTCTGGGTTTGCAGCTTTATCACTGTGGGAAGGCTAGATGGAAAAAACAACAACAACAACGATAAAGCAGCAGAAGCAAACAGATTCTACTTAAAATAAACTCATGTGTGGGATCATGTGCTGGTGCTTAAACCTCTTAATGAACAGCCATTAAGGTAACACAGATTAAAGTCTTTTCAGTTTAATTTTGTCACTGTGTTGTCTGCTTTTTTTTATTACATTTTTATGGTTCATTTAGTTTTTTTGTTGTTTTTTTGTGTGTTTTGCTTCCTATGTGAAGCATTTTGCGAACTTTCCTTTGGTATGTTTTATATGATGATTCTTATCAAAACCTACCCTGTATTTTCTCTCCTCTTCAAACCTCTCATCAAATCTGTGGATCTTTTTCTTCAGTATGTGGATCCTCTTTGTGAGCTGAGCAGATGTCAGCTCTTCCTTCTCGTCATCACATGAGCCCAGGGAAGAACTCCTCCTGCGACTGGAGATGACCAACAAACTCATTAAACGTGTTCCTTCTTTCGCCCTGCGTTCAGTGCGGCCTCCGAGAACCATCTGAAGTGTTTACCTGACAAACGAGTGTGCGTTCGGCGGCGACGGAGGCACTTCAGTGTCGTCCAGGTACTGCTGGCACTGTCCGTAGGCGTAAAACCGAGGGGACACCATGGGGTCGCTGTCCTCCTCCAGCAGCTGGCGAATCAGGCGTCCGCCGGCGTGAGGCGACAGTCGGGCCTCCTCGCGGTCCATACTCTCCCTCTGCAACGATGTGTACGCCGGCACTGGTTCTGAGCAGAACACAAACACACACATCTGCTGTTGACAGGTGTAACTTTAGAAGAAACAAATAACCCAAGAGGATGCAAACAAACAAACAAACCAGGATGTTAGTCTTATTTGAGTCTGTTTCACGGTGGTCAGCAGACAGATCCTTGGTATTTGTACAGTAAATAGAGTTTAATTTACTGGAAAAAGACATAATCAAAACTGTCATATTTTAGAGTCTACAAATATCAAACATAAAACTCAAGTTAAAATTTGAAGGAAAGTCACAGTGTCATCATTTTAAAAATGAAAAATTTCCATTACTTTTATTTTCAATTCTTCCAGTTTGTTTTTCGTTCATTCATTTCATATGAATTTAATGAGAGGAAAAGTAGTCCTATTTTTAGTTTTATTGTAAGTCACTGACAAAGTTTAGTTTCATTTTAGTGTTAGTCTTAATTTTTCAAGTCAAAAAGATGGGATGAAAGAATGTGTGACATCGAATATAATTTACAAGGCAATATAATTTACTGTGCAAAGCTACTTGATTAAAAAATATTTTTTTACATTTAGAGTTTAATCCGTCATCATCAGTCAACTCTATTGTATTGTGACTGCAAGCTTTAACTTTTTGTACCTACAGGAATGTTATCATGTAATAATAACCCCGTGTCTCCCTTTTAACATTTCCATGATCCTCTGTGGTTTTATGGCAAAGTCAGGATTGTGTTGCTTTGTCTAAAACTGTTGTGGGAAAAAAAATAAAAATAAAAAAACCTTCCTCCAAGGCTCAGTGGACACAGATGTTGCTCTTCTTTCTGTACATCCCCTGGCTACAGTCTCCACTCCGGCAAAAATTATGTCTGGTGAAAATAGCCATGCAGATACCCCTGACAATCCCCCAGACTATTAATAATGCCTGGCTCTCCGTGGGCTAAAGTCAGGGCGTGACCCCTGTTGAGAGGTGCGGTGATGAGTTTATGTTTTAGTTTCCACTCTTCGTGGCGAGATAAACCTCTCTGTGTGAGTCGACAGAGAGTGTTGGCTGTTAGAAGGAACGGAGGGAAACTATAGAGACAGTGTCAAAACAGGAAACGCAGCGGGAGTTAGAACTTCGTGGAAAATGACAGACTTGTAACTTTAGGTGTCAGGGGATGCTGGAAATATACGGCGAGATGTTACACAGGGAGAGGAAATGCAGGGAGTGAAAACAAACTCGGAGGGAACCTGTCAGGGTAAACATTCAAGGTGTCAGAATGCACCCAAGAAAATATGCACGCCCAGTCTAAAACTGCACATGCATATTTTTCTTAGCTGGGGTGAGTTTGGGCTGTACGAGAAGCAACTTGGCTCAAATTCCAGCGTTGGAGTCCCGGGGGTTCTCCTGTACTCCTAGGTACGTGCAGTTTATCAAGTCACAACTCCCAGGCATGTTATAGCTCGCACACAGCGGCAGGTGAAACGTTCAATCACACATAATGTCTTCAGAGGTCCATTATGTGGCTCAGAGAACAGCGGAGCGGCCGACGAGGCTCCGTGGCATTTGAAATTAATCCTTTAAATCAACCGCTCACTGATGCTTCAGGATTAACTAGACTAATAAAACAGAAAACATGCCAGTTTGCCATTTCACTAAAGGTTGTTGTGAGTCTTGTACCACAGTGTTCCAGATCATTCAAGCATGTGTTGCCATGCAGCGGAGAAGGTGACCCAGGCAGCCGTCCTTCCAGTCTGTCTTTCTTTCATTCTCTGGGATGTTATGTGCAGCTAGCAAGTCAACACTGACTGCAACGGCAGGTAACACTTACCATCACAATGACTTGAATGGAAAATGTGTTTGAAATCAAGGAAAGGGGTGTTAAAGAGCGGAGAATCTGGCAGAAGAAAAGAGAAAGAGGGAGAAACAGGAAAAAACCAAGATGAGGAACTGAAAGAATGAAATGGGAGAAACTGAAATAGATGGACGGGCCGGCGTGCGTCCACTATCCTCCTTCCTGCTTGGAAACTTAGATGAAAACCTTTTCCCTGATGTTTAATCTAGCACACGAGACACATGAGATTCACAGCCTTGCTGCCCAAATGTCTGTTCACGTCTTTCCAGCACTGCTGGCAGACGGACAAGGACAGAGCTGCAGCAAATATCAGGTCACCACAGCAGGCGCTGGCACAAAGTGTACTAGGACAAAGGTCTTGTAAGTCTGCCTACATGCCCATTTGGACAATACTATGCCCTGAGGTACAGTAGACACACTGTTGGGGAGTCACCGGATACATGTAACCACATCATGTATTTTAATTAGAAAACAAATGGACATAAAAAAAGGGTGTATCACTATATATTTAAGGAGTAAAAAAATGTTAAATTTCAACGTCAATGATGAAAATTCAACAGTGTTTTCCTTCTGACATCTGAAAATGCCACTATCATTATTACAGATTTATTCTATCAAACATTTGTTAGAAAAGTAATTAGATTTAATGGGGAGTATTTCATCAATCAATTGAAGATTTTGCGAGCCATCTTAAACCAATATTTATTATATAATGGTATTTTTCAGATTTTTGCCTCTTGTATGTATGGTTTGTGATCAAAAATGTTACTTTTAATGCTCATAAAGACCAACATTTATTGAAAACCTAGTTTGGTGAATGACATCTTGTCTAATTTTAGTTTGATGACTATAGTTTTTGTTACTTTTGTCTTTAATCTGGCCTGTATTGACTCTTACTGAATAAAATGGCACAAAATCCATTTCTCATTTTAGTTTTTTTCTCCTATACTCTTTGCCATGTAAAGCACTATGTAACTTTGCTGTAGAAAAGTCCTAAATATGTTATTTCCTTACTAATTAAAACAGTAACATTACTTATTACATCTCAACTGGTAAATCTGTCACCTATTGCAGATTAAAAGTTACTGTTCCTGCCCATGCCGTGGCTGTACTCATACATTAAACTGCTTTATTAAGTTTTGCCAGTACATAAATCCGTTTTTGGCTTTGTCATTGAGGATAAACGTGATGACTACAAAGCAAATCTTCACTTCACAACACATTCACACAGTTAGAGCTCCTGCTATGGCAAGTCCTGTGCACTTTTTCTTGCTGGGTAGGAACCGATCTAATCACAATGTGTGAGATACTGTTTGTCTAAACGGCCTGTCACATTCAATCATACAGACTCCCTGAGGCGTGAGGTCAGTTCTGTGTTCAGGACAAAATGTACAGGAAGGAGCCTGAAGAAAAGACGAGCGGTCACGTAAAAAAGGAAACCACAACAAACAAACAAATGTGGGCATATAATAGTCTCCTGTAAATATCCAGGACATAATAATAGTCCATTACATCCTCTGTCACGAACAAAATGTGCTGACTAAAAACTAAAACAACCCACTTCATACCTTCACAAAGACTGGTCATGTTATTTATCTGTATCTAACATGACTTCACATTCACATCAAACACCCTTTCGGAGCTCTGTTGTTTTTTATGTATCATGTGTGGCCACTAGAGTGCTCTGCAAATCACGTCTTCGCCTGCAGATGCTCCAAAACATGAGGCTGTTGAAGTTTTGCAGCATGTGATATTTCTGTTCTGACTGCTGAACAGGAAGCAGCGTTGTACACAGTGCGAGCGGGGACCGATCGCCCGCAGCGGAAATATACCATCAGCTCACATGCCACACGACATTGCCCTTTAACTGTATTTCACTGTAGGAACCTGTTGGTTTTCATTCCACTGTGCACTTCAACAAAATGCGTGGCTTTCACTGCTCAGCGCTGCAGCCTCCACCCACTGCCTGCTCTGTCGCAACGTCCTGACAAAACAATCACAATCTCAGTGCATGGAGATTGTGTCGTATTTCCTTTCTGCACTAACGCCGACACTGCATAAACAAACACGAAGGAGGCTTGACAATAGAGAGACGCTTCTTTTTACCTGCTGCTGATGCACTGCATACAGCTGTTTGTGCAAACCATGAATTAAAGATGATAGCAAGTCTGGTCAATACATCGTATTAATCTAACAGTAGTTCCACTCTAACACAGAGCAGTTACATTTAGATTTACTCTTTAAAGCTGACATCCACTTGCACTTGTACAGACATGATCACTGTTCCTGGGTTAACACAGCAGGAAGTCCAGACTAAACAATGCCTGTCTATTTCATACCTGGATCAATAAAGTCTCTGCAGATATCTTGAACTAGTCGATTGATTCATGGTTATCCTTCACTGTAATCATTGATTTTGACTGTGACTGACCCCAGCAGTCATTTGTAGCAAGTCAGGAAACACCTCAGTGATAGAATGTAATTATTAATGCATTTTAGATAAAAAAAAAAAAGCTGTTTAGTCCTTCATTACAAACTGTTTATTTCTTCAACCCAGAAGGAGCACTATGCTGAGTTAAATCTCCCCTGCGACATAAAAAAAAACACACAAGGCCCCCATGTGGAGCAACTCAACAGTAGCAAAACAAACTAAAGGAAGTGCTGCCTTTTCTTGCCAAGCAAGCAGACAAGTACGTCTTCCAGCTTCAGATAAACGTGCCTCAAGAACTTAAGAGGATCTTTTATAATTAAATCCTGCAGGAGAAGCACAAGAAGCTGCATCAGGAGGAGGAGGAGGAGGAGGAGGAGGAGGAGGAGGAGGAGGAGGAGGAGGAGGAGAGGCAGCAGAAGGTGTGCAGCTGCTACCCAGACACCCATGTGCAGAGCTGGGTGGTGGACAGTGAGTGTGTGAAAAGACTCCAGTCACTACTAGACTCTTCATCCAAAATGCATCAGTGTGATAACGCACGAGGGAGAAATCTAGAAACCAGCACGAGGTTGCCTCTGGCCTCACCTCCCCAGTTGCTGTCCTCGGTCAGTGCTGTCAGGTCCAGGCGGGGAACGTCCTCACAGCTCGTCTTCTCGCAGTCCGGGTCCGAGCCTCCTCGTACGTCACCGCTGCCGACCCTCCCCGTGTCACAAGTGACGGGCGACTCCTGGATCTTCATCCTTAACGTCTGCACGACCATGAGAGAACAGAAGAAAGGAGCGCTTTCAAACCACAATGTCCAGACTGTGAACACACTCTTTAAGTTGAGCCACACACACTCCCTCTCTAGGCCCTGCCCAAACAGAAGGGGCTGTTCCCCGCACGCCATTGGTTGCCTCAGCTGGCCAAAACATCCGCCCATCTGTGTTTGGCTGTGTGTGTGAGAGCAGGAGTGGATTGGCTCCGCCTCTTCTTTCACCCACTGGAATCTTTCACCCCTCCCTCCCTCCCTCCTTCCCGCTTATGTTCTCCCTACAGTAGACTTCCTTGCTTTTCCCTCTTTCCTGACATGCATATATTCCCCACCCGACTGCTGCTCTGGACTTGTTTGTGCAGTGAGAGCAGAGGGAGGAGGGGTGAAGGGGTGTTTGGGACGGGAGGGGAGGGAAGTGAGAACAAAAAAAAAAAGAGAGACAGATTGTGAGCCAGCACACGTAGGCTGACTGGGTGATTTTTTTTTCTTCTCAATCTGTCTCTCTCTGCAGACAACAATTCACCTCCTCTTTTCAACCACCTCATTACTACTCCTGTTTTACCCATCATGCATCAGCTCATCACCACTCACCTCCTTCTCACTATCCCAAATTTCTAGTGTCGTGTAAATCATGGGAGGAAACAACATACTCAGCTGGTCATGCATTTAGAACGTGTCCATGGGTCACTTAGCGCTCAGTCCATGGGGTCCCATTTCCTCTGTCTGGGCGTGGGACCAAGCTATTTTTAGGATAAAGAGATCACCCTGCTACCAGACCTCATAAACGCCACAGACTGCTTGCAGAAATGATTGTGCACATCTAGTCACAACACACCGCTTTGCGTTTTTTGTTGATGAAACTAAGATGCTGTTGTTGGCTGAAGAGATTGGGGGGGAGTATAATTCATCTCAGGTGTGTGTGTGTGTGTGTGTGTGTGTGTGTGTGTGTGTGTGTGTGTTGTTACACTGAAGGTAAACAAGGATGTATCGAGTCTCCTCAGCTGTTGAATGGGAAACATGTCTGATGCGATATGATGTGAATCATGGTGGATAAGAGCTGGTATGAACGTCCAGGGAACGTGGTGGCTGTGACTGGTGGAAATTTCCCCTGAGCAACACTTACCGTCAGTGTTTTCAAGTTAGAAAGAAAAGCCCCC
>JAPQRQ010000001.1:1695869-1712946 GCA_037367365.1 Apogon talboti
TATAATCCTTGCATTGTTTGCTAGTTAGTCAGTCTGCTCAAGATGGCCCGGTGGAGCAGTCCGTCTCTTAACTTGAACTTCATCATTTTGCTCAAAGCATCTCAAAAAGGCCAAATTTTTAGTTAGACCTCCTCAAGTGGACATTTAAAGCTGATACTAGATCATGGATTAACTTGTAGTTTCACTTTTGGTTTGGTCAAAAACGAAAAACTAAACTAAGGCTTAAAGACAGCTTTAAATCTAATCTTTCTGAATTCTAATCTAGTTTTGAGGTTTGGTGCTGCATCATTTTGAGCTAAATCATGGTTTAATCATGGTTAAAAATTAATCCTTGTCGGTGTCACCCATGATCAAGGTGTCTTAACTGTCCTCTATGAGATTTACTGAAAAAGCACTACCATCCTGAGAAGGAAAACCAGTTTGTTCCAGCCAGAAGATTCTCACTATAAATATGTGCTGTCAAGCTTTCAAGGCTGATGGATGGAGCTACCTGACAGCCAGCCAGCAATGCTGTTATACCCACAGGGAACCTGCACTCACACCACACTGCAACGTTCCTCACTCCCACCGATTTCCAATGTGCTTCTAAGAAACCCAATGGTTACATCACAAGATTCAGTGTACCATGGCAACTCCACACAAAAGCCAGTATGCATTCCCTGTGTGCAGCTACGCCATGCTGAAAGTGTAATAAGTTCGCATGACGCTGCTATGTTGGCTTATGTCGCCTGAGGCTGCCGTCATATTTTAGGTAAAGGTGAGAGCTGACGGAATGTAATTATTAACCAAACAATTTTAATAAAAGGAGCTTTGTTGTCTTTTGTTAAGATTTTACATGTTGAATGTGAATATGCTTTGCAGAGGAAATGAGAGGCTCTGAGAGTGATGAGTGATTTTTAAGTGAGTGTTAAATATAATTGAAGAAGAGATGACCAAGCAGAGTCCCAGAGGGTCAATGCCTAGAATGAGATGTGGATATACCAAAATGTGACATCAGAAAGATAAATATGGAATGAAACTTTGAAAATTAATTGGGTTATAGGAAATTGGAGATGCGTTTGTGTCAGAGGTTGCCTACTTTGCTGTGCTGCTGTTTGCATTACAGTATGCTGACACAGATTTGTCGACACATACCTATGGAAAGTGAGAGCAAGCCGACAAGTGTGAAGAGAGCAGATGCAGATATGAAACACTGACAGTCACTCATGGAAAATTATCAGGTACGTGGTAAGTTCAAAATCACCACTTCTTGAAACTGAAACCTTTTCTCAAAGCCATCTGTAAACTTCCTCTGATATACTGCATCGTCTGTGACAACTTCAGTCTTTCACTTACCAATTTGATACTGCTGAATACCAGGAGCTTTCCTCCACTACAGATGGTAGAATCATTTGAGTCTTTGAGCATCTCCAGGTGTCTATTTGTAAATACCAGTAAGTTCAGTCTAATGACGCACATCCCTGGAGTCCCCCAGTCATGTAAGCTCTAAATCAGTCACCTGATATGAACTGACAAGAAAGATTTTAGGTTGTGGGGGTAATCCACCTTATGATTTAGTGGTACGCTGAGGCGGCAAAGAAAGCTTTGCCACCTCAGATGTATTAAATTTGGCACTACAAGTAAGAATGCATAACTTACAATACAATTAGCATGACATGGTTATTTTATACCCTCCACAATACTGAAAAATGCTAGAATATTAACCTTAATGATAATAGTCCATGAGCACTGTGGTGTATGCGTATAGTGCCAGTACATATAGTATGCTGTTATACAAAACATATTTATCATAAAGGTGATAAAAATATTTGGCATTCATAAAATGTCATATAGTAGTACGTATAAGTTAGTGCAGTGGCGTTTGTGGTCCAGTATATAGTTCTGCATTCTGTGGCACTACTGTGTGTGTCACACTAAACCTTTATGTAATGTGTTAATGTATCTGGTGCTGACATGGATTTAAACTCTCTGATTAATGTTGTACTAAAGGTCACTGGGGTGTTTCAACCAAGTGTAGTAAGAGCCAAATTAGTGTCAGTATTTCTCATCGCAGTGCTTCAATATCACACCGGTGTTGGCAAAGCTACTTAGAAAGCATAACATTGCAAACTAACAGCTGCTTGTCGTTGTAAGATGTTGTGAAGCTGGTGGTTTAGCTAAGTAAAAACTCACTGCAAAATTTCATGTATTATTCAAGTCTGGTTTTCAAGATATCCAAAAATGGTTATTGGAGTGTCTTATGTTGTTAGTGTATGTCAGGTGTTTAGTGTTTAACAGGGAATTGTGGGTCGTTTGTACGGTTGTTCATGATATAGTTATACTTAATTTCATATCTTGGCTTTGTCATAGTTAGTTGAACTAAGTATAAGCTAGCTTAACGTTTAGCACATGTTAATCTATTTCTAAGTTCGCTAAGTTTTACTGCGTACCAGCTGCTTTTAACCGAGAGGGAAATGTACAGATGTTTTATTTATCACAAAAACATTGAGGTTGGTTTTACCAGATTCAGAAGTGTAGTCGTTCTGTGAGTATATAGTTGTTTTTGGTTGCACTATCTTTATGCATGTACACTTTTTCTTCTTGCCCTTTATTCTGTTGACTTTGCCTGTTGTGGGATGAATAAAGTCTAATCTAATGTAATCTAATCTAAACAAAACTGAAATATTCAACCTGTATCTTAGGCCTGGTGTCTTACTCAACAGTTTCACAAAATGTGATTTGTGCAACCCCTTTTGGGCTGATAGAGCGCTGGTCTGAACAATTAATCTATCTACTTCACGGTAGATTCTTGTGTGTATATGACATGAGCAGCAGCAGGTGGCTTCGTTAATGTGGCATGGACACAAGTGTTAAACTTGTAAGTATGAATGAGCAGATATGCAATGATAAAATAATACAAAAAAATCATTACTTTTATTGTATTGACCAAATTTTGTAGTTTTACTGGTTAACTACACAAACATTGTCAACTGTAACCTAACAGTAAGTGCATCCTGATGACTTCTTTGCTCCACATTATGTGCTCTATCTCTAACATTGAGACTAATTCTCTTCACAGTCTATCGTGGGTTTTACATAAACTCGATAGCTAAACGCAATTTTTGCCAAAAAGATGAATCCTGAAATCAAAATACCTGCTCGATTAAGACTGTGAAAGAATTCAACGTGCTAAGCCAATCAGTGCAGGTGTGATCACAGGCAAGGTTAACGTTGGTCTTAGCCTCTGGTGAAAGCAGAAAGAGCCCCAACAACAGACACAGTGGTGGTCTTGCTATTCCAGGACTGGAGACACTCGACACCCAGCGGTTCTGGTTTCAGCTTCTTATAATAGGCTTGTTTGCATGCCAAAGGCGCATTGCCACGGGGCTTGGGCCTTAGATCCCCGATCGCTGTCAGAGACTCAACTCAATCTTCACCTTCGCCCTGGACTGATAGTACATCACCTACACAAACAGTGGTCATAACCTATTTACCACTGCTACTCCCTCCTAGGGTATCACAATGCAAGTAAAAACAGTAAAAGGAGATGGTAACATAAAATAAAACTGGAAAGGGTTCAGCATAGCACTGGGTATGAGGCAAAGTTTGTTTTGCATTTGTGGCCTTAGTTTTTATTTCAAAGAAGCCATTAAGAGTCATGCCTATAGATAAGACTGGGATGACTGTAAAATCATTAAGCAGCCTCTGGCTGCATGCTCTGTGTTTGGCTGTTTAATTTAGAAAAACAATATTTAATGATTGTGCATGCACAATGTGCTTATGTGATTAACTTTCTTATCGTTGTAGAGTGTGAGGAAAAAAGCACGTAAACACTCATGAGCAAGTGTATGGATTTTTCAAGGCAAAACTCAACCCGAGCCCCCCGTGTAGAAATCACTGTACAAGCTGTTACCAAGGATGATGATAGACTTAGCTAATGCACAGAAATGACAGGTCCCAGCACAAAACAGCATGTCAACAGAGAATATGTGAATCTTGTATAGTGAAGCTTCAAATACTTTGAATAATAAATAATATTGTATTTTTACCATTCATACGTGATTTCACTGTACATACTTTAGTGCATATTTCTGAATGTAAATTGTTAATGTAATAAATGCTTTAAAAACAAAATGGCTCATAAACTTATTGCACTAAAAAACTCTTAACATTCAACATTTCACCAATGATGCATTTAAGGGATTAGGAAAATGGTTGGAGTTACATCTGAGATTCATTGATAGTGATGATTAAGTTTGTATCATCTGCATAAACGTTAAAGATGTGAGAGCCCTGACTAAAACAGTTTGCATCAAATATAACTCAGGATGAAACTGAGATGCACTACTGTATTTCTTCATCTTGCACCGCTAAAAAACTACTTATTGTATTGAATTATTACCAGAGGCCCTATGTCTTTATATTTAGATATGTGATCAATATCAGCATATCTAATCTTGAGAGTTGCCAGTGAATATTTCTTATACAAATAAGCAAGGCTGAGGTTTGTTATGTACATGTAACTGGAGACTGAGCATAACATTAGTAGATTAAGCTGGGACAGAATAAAGCTGATACTGAGCCAGAGTTAAAGAGAAACAAATGTGGAGTAAAATAATTAGCTCTTATAGTTAATTTACTATTTGCTAAGACCCAGCAAAACCAAATGAATGTATCTACTGAATTGCACTGCATCATATTCTTTCTGCATAGCATTGTATCACATTGAATCACATTATTTTAAATCAGATCCTGATGGATCGTATTACATTGGAACAGGAATAAAGTGTATGGAATGGTAGCTGACTCCTAAATATTGTTAATGTATCACATCATCCATACAGTTTCACTGATAGAGATGCACATTCCTAACTGATGTAATTTAGGTTTTGTTTTGGCCACATAATAAAAACAGGTGTTCTGTTCTGGTGTTACTTCTAACCCAAACTGAGAATTGAACTTTCACTTAGAGATGTCATTACATGAATAGGGCAGATGTGAAAAGGGTTTAAAAACTTGGTGCATGTTCTAACCTGCTGAGGTCCTCGGTGCTGCCGGAGGGGCTGACTTTTAGGTGTAGGTGTGGTGAGGCGGTGCCTGGGGGGTCCTGGCGAGACAGCGGTACTGAGGCTGGCTCCATCACCTCTGGGCTGGGGCTCCTCAGCCCGGAGGTCAGGGGCAAAACTATCGGTATGGAGAGAGGCCTTGCATGGGGTGACCCGACAGACCGTCTGGGTGGAGGGATAACTTGAGCCATGCCGTCACTCTTCCCTTTCCTCACCTGTTTTACAAATAGAACAGGTGACTCTCGTGACTGGAAACATGAGACAGTGTGAGAGGTAAATGATGCTCCACCGTCGCCATTTCTGCACAGTCAAGTTTATTCTACTGCGTACCACACAGGAAGCTGTCAACCTCTGCTCAGGTTACAATAAAACATGCATCCAGGATCTCCTGAGGCAAAGGTGAGGCAGAGTGCAATAAAAGAACCACAAAAGACACAAGAGGGGAAAAAAGGATAAACCTGTACAGCTGTAAGGTTAGACCGATGTTTTCTTACCGTGCTGACCCTGAGTGGGTACAAACTGCGTGAACCGCCGACTGTCGTGTAGGAGAAGAACCTTAGCCTAATTACAGCAACACTGTGTGTCCCTTTCTGCATTTTTGTACAATTTCAAGGATAGCTGAGAGCAGTGTTGAAGAGTATATCAAAGCGATTTCTCCAAGAGTATATGAGGAGAGGCTGTGTGTCAGCTACAGTAGTCTGGCTGGCTTTGTCCTCTGGTAAGGGGAGTATGTAATGGGTCTGACGCCAACAGCTTTAGTATTGATAATGGTCAACAGGCCCAATCCTAAAAAGAGGCTCTGATCTGGACGGACTTCTGTCAGTTGAATTAAATGGACAACTGTTTTTTGGTTTTTTTTTAAACTCCAATTACCAGTGGAACATTTCCATTTTGGGTTTAATCTAATGGGATGATCTAAAATCTATGAATGTCAACTCCATTTAGACAATCATTGGTGCACTTAATGGGTGGATATAATTAGCTCCATGAGCTGCTTTAGCTGGACCTGGAATTGACAGACAGAACCCCCTAAAGGTTTTGTTATTGATTTGGCTAAATTTGTAATTCACAGAAAGCCAAAGAGGAGGGAAAACTAGAGCATAGCTACAGGAAAAGTGGAGGTTGGGGGCTGTTTCATCATACTTAAAGAAGACATCATGGAAAAGCCATGGGAACCTCAAACCAGGGTAAAAAACACATTTATATCAGCCAACTCCTTTAATAAAGATGTCCAAATTATGTCTAGTCTGCTAGTTAGTAGGCACATTAGTGCTGTAAATACACTTTTATGGTATAATAAAGAGATAGACTGAGTCAAGTGGAAGTGTTGATGCCATTCACAATTACCTATTTTCTTAAATGGTACATTTTAACCCTTAAAATCTACAAGCCCTTAGGACTATTTTCGTGGTGACTTCCAAATGAATTGTTCTCTATATCTAACCTTTCTTAAGGGATTTATCACCATTTATTAAATCATCCTCTGAATTTCTCAGTGATAGTAAGGTATTTTCATATGTTTAATCTCTGGTTATAAGATGCCCATTAAAGTTCAGAGTAAATTCAAAGGTTATTATATCAAAACAGATAAAACTGAAAAAAGTGACTTTTTCCATCAGAAAAAAAGACAACATTGATTAAATATAAAAACAATTGTCTACAATCACTTATTTATAAAACTACTTTGGTTTTCTTGGTAAACCAATGTTGTAGCAGATGACAGTGTTTCTATGGAGCTTGTAAATGTCTAAGCACAATGTGTCTGATGCCACTGAAAAGCTGAGAAACTGAATTTTACCTGAATTAATTAAATGTATTGATAGGATTAGTGGTTCAAAAGTTGTTAAATATTTTAGATCAGTAGATGCTTTTGGTTGTTAGTGGCTGTTTGTTCTATTGCAACGAAAACATGGATTTATGAGGTTTGCAAATCACTGCATTCTGTTTTTATTTATATTTTACACTGTGTTCCACATTTTTGGGAATAGGGGTTGTAATAAAGTCTGTGTCATACTGTTTTGTATGATACTGATATTATGAATATCTATCTTAATATCCAATAATCAGCTTTGTCCTATAGGAACTGTCATAATTATATTGGCCTTTAAAATCCACTATTAATCCACCGCTATAATACTTTTGACTAGACAGAACATTTCATAATGGAAAATTCACTAAAAAATTGGATAAAATAGTTTGAACTAAGCATTTCACATGGAATAACCTGGCATATAAAAGAGCCCAAATAAAAAAATAAATACATGTAGGAGTCAAACAGGCCAGATGGCAAACAAGCTAGACAGCCCGAAATGGGGATATGACCTGATTTTTAAATCATGGATTAACCAATAATATGAAGTTCTGTGACTGACATCTCAAAATCCTAAAGAAGTAATAGAATATTTAAAACTAAACATTTTACTTTAGAGCATTTTTATTTTAGTGTGATTTAGGCTCGATAATTTGCTGCAAAGAAGGAAACAGCTGGTCTGCAAATAAGACTACTGTCTAATCAACCAGTCTGTATATGGACGACAGCAACAGATTCAACAAGAACCTGACGTGTCCAAAGATCATCTATCACACATCCATCCATGCCCTTTAATGACATGTCAATCATAAATCAAACAGATAAAACAGACCAGTTAAGGGCTCACAAAATGATATGGTAATAGTTATGTTATGTGGCTGTTTGTGTCTTTTCCTCTCCCCAAGGCTTGTAATTATTGTATCATGTACTGACTCATAACACTTACACTTCTAACTATTGAGTGCAGCTCTGCAATCTGAGTGATTAAATCCAAACATCCCAGGTTTTCTCGTCCCTGCTGACCTTAACGGTAGCAAACATCGAGGACTATCCTTTTAGTCTAGCCTATAGGTGGAAAGGTTTTTCATTGAAGTGTTTCTCTAGGTGTGTGTTTTGGGAAATGGAGCTATAAAAGTTAATATTAATAGTGATGATTAATCAATTTGATAAATTATTAAGGAAGTCCCGTGTGGTTAAGCCACTCTGGTTTTTATTGGAAGTGAGTCATACTGTGCGATCGATATATTAAAGGTTCAGTATGAGATATGTCTGAGGTTGTGTGCTTATTTTAAGTTTATGTTGGAGTCTGTTTTGTGCTGGTTGTTTGTTTGGATCACATAATTCCAGTTCTGCTGCAGACATACGTACTGCCCTCTATAATCACAAACTTTGGTCCCTCATCCCGCCGGAATCCATTTCCGCCTAACCTCACTGTCCACAGGAAAAAAATGTAAGACAAATACGGCTGCTTATGGGCATAACAAGATCAACCTGGAACGCTACAAAAACTCTTGATCTTTACTTGCGCCATAGTTGCCCTGATAGACGAGGAAGTAGAATTCAGCGACGACTGCGTATTTCCGGTCAAAAATATGGAAGTTGTGAAAAAGGTCTATACAAACTTAATGTAACTTTATATACTGGACTTATAATGTGTGTAGTGTTTTAAACAAACAGGACTGCACACTCCAGTGGCAATGTCCACGGCTGAAAAATAAAGACAATGTCAAATTGATATAATCTGCAATGAACTAACTGTGGACCGGCACCAAAAGCAAGTCAATACCCATAGACCCACATGTTAAAATGGCCAACTGTACAGCAGGAATAAACATTTACATTTCTCAGATTAGACTTTTAATATTGACTTAAAAGGCTGATCTCAGTCTCTTTTGTTAATTTCCTCCTCTGTGACAACTGTATGGTGGGTGAATTTTGATACAATTGTATAGTTAAAATTGTCAAAAGCCAAAAACGTTCCAGATATTCAAGAGAGTAGCTGCTGTGATTGACAGGAGCATGTCAGGTGTAGCTTAGCTGCATTAGCTGATGTTAGCATTAATATGTATTGAATTATATGGTCTACCAGCTAGCCTGCTAATTAGCTCAGGCAGCTGTTATTACTCTGCTTATACATTTCATGACTTTTGCATTGCTGTTGTAACATTATTAAGTAGATGAAATTACTTGATGGTGTATATTATTACACCGTTATGTAATGTTTTCAGTATGTTCCGGTTTCATCCTTCATTCTTATTCAGGGTTCACAATTGCATTTCACAAAGCAATGGGTGGCATTACGGAGGATTTGTTTTGTATTCATACAGCGTCTATGGGAAAACTCAAGACGTGACTTTCACTACTACCATCCTCTCTTTAGGACAAAATTGGCAGGTTTTGAATCTATTCATTGCAATAAGAGGAAAGAATAAGAGCAGAGGTTATGGCTAATTCACCTAGTCACCAAACAAAATATTAGACTCATTTTTCAAAAGCCAAATATCTTCTGAATGCTCTGATATTAAAATAAAATTAGGAGAAAATGAACTTGTTTGACACGTGGTCTCTGTCTCAGCAACACTGCTGAGAGACAATGTGTATCTCCTCCAAAGAAGATCGGAAATGGCTCTTATGTGGTGCTTTTCTAACCTTGATGGCATCCAAAGCGCTTTACAATGTGTCACACTGCAGCAGCAGCAGCAGCAGCTTAACCTGCTGTCAATCAGTATTTCTTTTATCTGCAATGACACTTGCAACTCTTATACCACATCTAGGATATCAGATCTTGTTTATAACAGTACCTGACATGACTCAGACATGAAGATTCAGTCTTTAACTGAAGCTAACCTCAGAAAACTTTTGTACCTACACAACATGAGCACAGGCACAACTGACTATCTGATCTAAAAAGGGACAGATTTCACTAATTTTAGACTGTAGTTAATTTAACACAGCTCTCTATTTGACCTCGTCCTCCCTTCTAAATTATTTTGTATTTCATATAAACAAACAGGAAATTTCAGCGCTATAATAATTGCAGAACGTCATCTTTGTGGCAGTGCTCATCCGTAACAGCAGCTGGAAAAGCATACCGTAGCTCTTGTTTGTCTCTCACTGCAAATAAGTGTGTTGCTGTTTCCTGCAGCAGATTGCCTTTATCAAATTAAATCATGTGACTGAGCAGCGAGGCCACAAGCATCAGAGGCTGTCTGACAGATGACCTCCGGCTAATCAGCACCAAGGCAATACAGCAGATAAGAAAGAGGGAAGCATGTATTGGATAAGGTGAGAAACAGGCTGTAGTAAACCATTAGGTCAAGCCCTTAAACAAGAATAATTAATCATCATGACAGCAACAAACTGTACCTTGTGTTTCCTTGGCCTCGCTTTTGGCGATTTGGCTGCAGATTTGTTCGCAGGTTCTGCATTTTCTGCTGGATTTATGTGTCCAACCTTAGAAAATATATGTAGACAGAAGAAAAAAAAAGATATTAAATGTAACAGTGCCAGTTTATCAAAGCCAAGATCAGCCATGAAGGTAATACTGATGAATATTGGTGAATGTGTTTACAGTAAGTAAATATGTAATTCTGTACAGTACTGAAATTTATTAGACCACCACCCAATGTAAGGTTTATGCCACAGCTGCCCTAAATTAACAGCACTGGTAATTATCAAAGTCATTTTTTATGTTTCTGTAATGGTTAATGCACTAGTATGTACGAGCTCTTTAACCAAAATGATATTTTTATTGCAAGAATATAATTATTATTGTTATGCATGAATATTTCAAATTTACTGTAGTAGTAAAATAGTACAATTCATTATTATTTCTAAATTACAATGTCAAATTATAGTTTTTTCCTTGTATTCCTGATCAGAAAAAAAATTGTTTTAGTAGCTGCATGTTATGCTTGATTAATTTTTGATTTTAATTTCCTGTTCAAAATGGTAAAATGCCAAGAGCTCACTATAAATGAAAGAATTCGTATTAAATCATTTCACGATGCTGGAGACAAATAGGGAACGGTGGTCTAATAAGCACTGTATATATAATTCTGTTTAGCTCAATTCAGTTTGTTTACAACAAAAGCCATGTGCAAGCACTATGACGGTATGTTTTGACCAAAGGCAACGTTTTCTTTTTGCATTTTTTTAAATCTCCCTGTACATTGTTAATTGTCCATAATTTAACATGTTACAGTGGCAGCCATGTTTGCTCAGACAGCCCCACATCAGATTTACTTCTTTCATAAGAGGGAAAATGCAAATACTCAAACATGTTATTTTTAAAGACAAAACTAATTAAAAAGGGTCATCATCTTTCAACACCGAGTCAAATTCAACTGCAGCTGACACTGATAACATCTTTAAAGCTCACAGAAACCCACACAGTGTTGGCGTTAGAAAACAGCTTTTCCAAAACATACCTATGTTGTGTTAATCACGTCACGCAGGATCACATGGTTGGTGTTAATGGGTCTATGTTAGGGAATTTGAAGGTTTCAAGCAAGTTTGACCTGGCAATGTTATGCATAAACAACAATAATGCATTTTAAAGCACGTAGACTCAAACAAGGGCACAGTCAAAGGCATTTCTGCATAAGTATGCACCTTCATCCTGGGAGCTGCTGCTGGTGTTTTTGCATTGACGTGACTGGGTAACTTCTTTGTGCCTGTATCTGTCACGTGTGCCTCCTGGGAAAAGAGGACAAAGAAGACACAGGTCACATTTGTAATCCACGTCTGACATACAGTACGGCGACAAAGGGAGCAACAAAGCATGCATTTCTCTCATACTTCTACTGTGACAGGAGCCTCATACTCACAGCAGAGTTTGTTGTTGTTGTTCACAAAAATATGACTAAAACTACCACTGAAAAGGAATCCTGTTGACTAAAATAAAAATAACCAGTTTTGGACATGAAAACCGCAAAAAAAAAAAACAACAAATGAAAACTAAACCACGGTAGGACTTCATAAATTTATACATCTCCCTATTCCCTTTCCCACAAATATTCTGTGAAACTTTTTTAAAGGTTAAAAAAGGTAATATAAGCATCAAAATTATGACAGCGCTAAATTATTCTCGGTAAACCTTATTGAATGTGTACTTCTTTCATCTCTGAGCCTTAACAACATGATCCAGAATAGATGAGGTTGGAAATCTGCATCCTCAAGCACATACACACTCATAAACACTTGTGTGATCACCTCCTGCTCATCAGCGATTTATGACCCAAGCTAAAGGCAACACAGATCATCATGTGTTGCATTCAAAGGCATTTAGACGAAGGTCAGAAGTCGACTGGGGCCTCTGCAGACTGTGTGTTAGTATTTTTGTGTATGTATAGATGTATGTGTGTAAGACGATCTTATTCTGACTGAGGGGTTTCCGATAAGGGCCTTGAGACTTTAACAACACACGACTGACATTCATGACCTGAAATATAGTATATCTAAATTGACTGATTAGATTTCTTTTCTATGTCATATCTGGATTTTTTAAAATATTTTTTTCTATGGTAAGCGTAGCGTGACATGGAAATCAGATACTATGTTTGATGACTCTGAAAAGAACCACGAGGCACCCTGCCAGAGGTCAAAGGTCAAACCGAATCCATCGCGTCTTCAGCCCAGTGGTATCGAATGGATCACATCACGTTTCACAACACAGTCATCAATCTTCATGTCTTTCTAAAAGTAGAAATTTGGTCAGGTTTTTCATTTCCACCTGTCACGTGGCAGTGGCAGTAACCCCCACCTATAACATTACAGTAGTGAATATTCCTGCTGTCCTTTTATTTGCTCCAATGCACAGACTTTAATTTATTGTAGTTTGCTTCTACACTTCACCTCAGATAACAATAAGTGCAGTATCTTCTTACTATGCTGAATAAAATGGCTAACAGCTTCAGAGGGCTCCTCAGGGTTAAATATGCACTCAGCAATAATTGGAACAAAAACTGGATAAACAAAAAAAAAGGAAATTGGACAAATAATACCTGAATTTCATGGCTCCATAGGTCATAAATTGCACTTATAATGTCATCATATAATGTAAAATAGTAGATATAGGGAAAAAAAAGTTATAAAACATCTACAATTATATGAGGTAAATCACTTAAACACGATAAAAACAATATTATGTGAGTTGTTTTCACCACTATTACTGATGAAAACCTGTCTAAAGTGACTCAGGCTGAAATCACATACAGGTAACTCACATTACAGTTACATTTAGTGACATATACTTTCTGTATGTCATTTAAAGGTTCAGTATGTGATATTTAGTGACATCTAATGGTTGAGGTTGCAGATTGTGCCTCATTCACGGTGGCTCCAAAATGTGAAAGTTCTTCATTAAAGCCAGTGTTTTATCCATTCTAAACTTTTTAGTTAAAAGGGTGCTATCTACACTCAGACATAGTAGATCATGGTAAAGTGCATTAATGCTCAACCAAAAAAACCCACTGCGAAACACGGTGGTACATGTGACTTTGTGAAGGCTCATTTTACCACAAAACACAGCAGTTGTTATTTTTGTGTGGTTATGCAGAAATGAAAACAGGATTCTTAATATTATATTCCTAATAACATTATGAAGTAATTTATAAGAGAAGTGAGCACAATTAGAATGTGAACATTCCTTAAAACATTCTATTTAATACATAACCTTGACCTTGTCCTGTTAAAATTTTGTTATGTGGAAATCAAATCGAAAAAGGCCTAATTAAAAAAAACTCAAACGGTGAAATTGGATCAATGATGCTGGTCTTTCATGCTATTATTTCTACAGTTCAGTGTATTTGCACCACATAAAATAAGTAAATACTGATAAGAATCTTTGTCAAAGCTCATCCATTGTGAGCGTATAAATGTACAATGGAATCTGAGCTCATCTGAGTTAAATCACTTTGTCTGATTCTCCTCTCGATGTGCCCTTGTGATGTACTTTTCTTGTTTTTATGCTACAGTTACTCAGCTTTCTGATGTGGCTACTGATGCAGCAACAAGACACTGCAGAGGAAACCAGCAGACCCGAGGAACCAGCCAATCAATGAAATCAACCATCGAAGTAGGTAATATAAATGAACAACTGGAGACTCAAAACAGCCACCTGCAGAGGATCGATAGGTAAATCAATTTTAGCTTGACATATAACGTGTAAGGCGTTATATGTAAACTATGGCTGAACCAAATGGATGGATGAACAGAGGGGGGCGGGGTCACAGGCCAGAGAGATGAACTCCCACTGTTTAAAGTGCATGGGCACAACATGTGACAGCTGTTCTACCAGCTGAGCTCCATGTACTGACCACCAACACAGACCTATTTATATAAACATTAGCATCTACTGTTTCAATGTGTGGATACAGCACCTTGACCATGATAAGGGTTGGTTGTTCTTCTGTGCAGCGTTCACCGTCTCCCTCTGTGTGGGTCTCAAAGATAGTGCTGTAGTTCTGGATGAGCTTCACCATGATCTTGTTACAAATGTTTTGGTCTTTCATTGCTTCAAAACAAGGAGCGACACTGAAAAAGAGAGGAGGGAAAAGCCGATAAGATTCCGTTGAATTAGTTTAACATGACATGTTATGAATCATTAGAGCGGGGGTAGAGTGAGCAATAGAGCGAATGAAAAGCGCGAGTGTTGGTAGCAAGAAAACAGTGAAAAAGTTAAAAAAAATTAAAAGTTATATCTGATTGTTTTCATTGCAACTTTGCTCTCAAACACACATGATCTCGCCCACATCATCACAAAACTCAATGACCATGTTGAAAATGAAAATTCATGCATGTCATCCTATCTGCTTCACTTCTTTCCTGTTCTGTGTGACAGGGTGAGAGGTGTCTGTGATTTACCCAGAGTTTTGTCTCTCAGACAGAACTTCACGCCATTTAAGAGTAGTGAAGTGACCAGAGCAGATTCATTTTTATACTGTTCCACCCCTCCAGGCTGTATGATGCTGTTATTGGCTGAATCTACAAATATACTAGTCGTTCTGAACACAGCGAAAAGAAGGAAAAAAATAGTAGCAGTGTACAGGGTATCTGCAGGAACATACACCAACAAAGACTCTGACAGGGTCACAACTGATGAATTAGAAGGGATTAGTATTGTATATATTATTATTTTTTAAAGTTACATATTTTGCTTAAAAATATGTAAGCAAAATATGTGACATACAGTAACTTTATATCACGTATTTAAAATACTTAAATACAACTTATTTTAAGTAGTTTTTGCACTGCAGTTCTAAACAAAAGTGCTTTGACAGTGTTTAACCCTGACATTAAAGCCAAACCACAAGTACAATGTCTGGTGGTGCTGAGTTGTTAAGAGGGCAGCTGTAGACTACTGTAACTGTACACTGATTTATGTAACATACACACAAGTCACAAAATTACCTCTTCTGATGACAAGAACAGAGTGTGCCCACTTCAGTTTCTACTTTGTACCATCTGAGCTGATCTTTTTTCCATGTGGGATTTCCTGAACCACTGAGCTCGTAACTGAAGACGACACCGAACAGGGAAGGGTACCATGAGAAATGTATTTTAATGCACTGCCCTGTGGGTAAAACTACACACAATAACTGCATCAGTTATTATTTATGAGCACCTTATTGGCACACAAATCAGTGATTCCAGTCTACTCTACATAGTGTTGGACAATGTGTCAAATTAATTCAATTAATTGAAGTTTTACTTTCTGAAAATCATGACAAATGCCTCTGGTGAACTGTATTGCTCCACAAAAATTCAAGCTGCATACTGTTTGCCCTTTGTTATATATTAGTTCTGAATGTTGTATATGGCATGTGGTTTTAATAAATAAATTTTGAATCATGATTTGTCTTCAGTTGATGTTGTCAGAAAACAATCTATTAAAATCATAAATTACCTACAATGCCAAAAAAGATCGAGATTGAAATTTATTAGCGGCCAGTTAAGATTTGATTAAAATGTAATATAAATCACTTCTAATACATTTTAAGAGGGAAAAACTATCAAAGAGGTGTGCAAACTACTATCATAAAATAAAATGTACAATAACTAATAAATTGACTGTCAGTGTGGAACAGTTGAAACTCCATGCGTTGCAGTTGAAGTAAAAGCAGGTCTTAGATAACAAACAAAGAGTTGAAATAGTTATGTGGATGTTGTGTAATGTACATATATGTAATGTGTTTCATACAACAAGATCAAAGTAGCAGACAAATGCTTAAAAGGGTTCAATTAAGTGTGAAGTAACACAAAAAAATAAGCTTAAACCGTTGAAATTGAAGTCTAAGACTAATAGTTGATTTCTATGTATGAAAGGTATTCTGAAGAGACACTTGTACAGAATTATTCATTTATAGGCTAATCGTGTGTCTCAACATTTACTTTAACAGCATATGAACAATACTGTATGTAGCAGGTCAGTAAAGAGGTACTTGAGCTCATCTCTGGGGATACACTGGACCAACAAAAAAAAAAAAAAGAAACTGCTGCGGACATGCTCCATATGCCTCTGTATATCAGGAGACAGCCTATAAGAAACCTGTGACATTTAATTCATACAAAGTAAGATTTCTTTGATTCCTGAGGTACTTCTGATCAACAAGTCAGTCAGTCAGTCAGTCAGTCCACCTTCACGCAATTTTATTTTAATCTAAACTCACCAACAAAATGTATGGAAACCTATTAAAGCTCCATTTATGAATATGCTCTGGGTTTCAGCAGTACTGTTTTAGGCTCATGTTTTCATTCTCACCCTCCAAGCGAAAGCACCACCTGCTGGCCAAATGTACAGAGACATTACTGTTCTACAGTGTAATGTACAGATAATAAATACGCAGTGGCGACATTTTTCCTAAAACCACGCTGATAAAGCGCTCTTTGAAAATTATACTGGAATGGAATAGAGAAAAAAGGGTTGAATCTAAAAAACAAGTGAGTACAGTCCAACTGTTGATTGTTTTTATCATTACATAGTGTCTATTTCCTCTATAGTTGACATAATCCTCTAAGGCTGGATGCCTGTTATTCCATTGCAGAAGGTCAAATATTAAAATGTTTACAAAACGTGCAGAATATTACGGAGCCCCGCTAGGGTCACGGTGGGAAATATTTTTACACTGAACTATTGCGTTCGAACGCAATAGTATTGCGTTCCCACGCAATACCTTTTGCGTTCCCACGCAATAGTATTGCGTTCGAACGCAATAGTTAT
>JAPQRQ010000001.1:1763412-1784008 GCA_037367365.1 Apogon talboti
AAATAAAGCTACTAGAATATATCTACATTCTAATGCGGACCTCCGAGGTGTGGATATATTCTTGTAGCTTTACAATCTAATCAGCATCCAGATCCCGATCACTGCAGGTACCTACCTTTTCCGGTAGGACCTTTTTGTTTGCGTGATTTTCTTTTTATTTTGTGTGATTTCTTTTTTTTTATTTGCGTGATTTTCTTTTTCTTGTATGTTCTTTTCTTGTTTGCGTGATTTTCTTTTTCTTGTGTGTGTTTTTTATTGTTTGTGTGATTTCCTTTTTCTTGTGTGCTTTTCTTTTTTGTGTGTGCTTTGTGATTTGTTGTTGTGGTTTTCCCTTCAGGGCCACTGTAGAAGTAAGACTGATTGATTGATTCACAAACCACAAAATGCAAAGGATAATATAATAATAAATGGTGATAAATCACTTAAGACAGATTAAATATAGAGAAAAAAACTATTTTGGACCTGCCACATAACTAACACTAGGTCTTTATGGGTTAATCAAGCCACTGAATTAGCAGTGTTGTTGCAATCTGCACTGCATCAAACCTCATACTGCATCTTCTCACCGTATCGTACCATGGGTGAAACTTAAGCTTCATTTTGACCAACTGTAATAAATAATTATTTCCCTGACTCTGTCTTGTTTGGAGAGCTGTCAGGCTTGAGTGTGGCAAGATGAGATCATGATGACAGCCAAATAACAGCAGATAACTCCACGCCCAGACCGAGCATGAAACCCTGACATCAAAACTGAATGTGATTTAATTAAATGCATTAATTAGTGATCCACACCATAATACCTGTCAATGTGACTGCACTATAATCCATAACGAATGGATTTGGCCTACTTTGAGAAGCTGATCTGAAATCTTTAGGTGTAGGTTAGGACCCCATGATTGTCAATACTGAAAGAGATAATACTGGTATAACAATTTGTAGTAGAAGACGATTGGCACAATTGGGCACGTTTATTCACAGTATTATTGACATTTCAACAACTCAATTCCCTTTCTTGTTTCTAAGAGTTTCTGTAGACAGAGGTAAATGACAACAGCTTTGTCAACTGAATTGCGCATATCATGAATGCATCTAATTCATACACATTAGAAATGTTCATTTTCTAATCAAATACATATGCTGTTCTTCAGTTAAAGCCCTGCTCCTTGCAATATACTACCTAACTGTGAAACATATGAATGGTGGTCAATGGTGAGAGATACGTTATTTTTTAAAAATCACCATTTACACATATGATGCGTTTCAGTTTATAAGATATTTTTACAAGCCATGAAACTCATAGTTTGTTGTAAAGATAGAAAAGCACCCACATCTGGTTTTGTGTTAGTGGCTCAGTGGACTGCATGGACTGCATCGCCAACACCAAAATAACTATTACCTGACCATATTTCACCTTGTTCTTTGAGAGTGAGGTGAAAAAATATTAGAAGAGGTGAAAATCAGTTTAAGCTGGGTCAAGTTGAAGCTGCAGAGACATCTTCAACAACATAATTTCTGCAACTTTCAGATGTGTACAGTAGTCTTCCTACTTTACTTTTTTTCACCTTGAAGTTCAAAAGTTCAACGTTTTATTGACTCATTAAATAAGATTAAAAAAAAGACTTGCCTCTTGTCAATGAGTGTAATACAATTTAAAAAATAATGATAATATCAGTTCACAGGAACTAACAAGCTGAGACTGATACAAAATTAAAAATGTTCAAGTCATTTTACAAAGCTAAGATATCCATGGCTTTAGATAAATATTTATCCTGCAGCCCCTGTTTATCTAATTAATAAAGAAAATATAGCAATTCAGGTATTTATTTACAGCTAAAGTCAGCTAATAACATTGTTAGCTTAATTCACAGCTGTGAAGGATGGTTGGCAGATGGATAGGATCTGTAAATCTGTTTGCAAACATAATTTTGTTTGCCTCAAGTTAATATTTAGAGTTACATAAGAAACTAGTTTCACTTAAAAGTTGAATGAAACCATTACTGATTACATTTTTAAAAATTTAAGGTGAAAAATGTAACAATAAACAGTATTACTGTAACTTTAATAATTAAAATGTTATCAACAGGAGATGCTACTGAGTGGACTAGAAAACAAAACAAAACGACACTTGAACAGCTTTCTACTTCTTAAAAAATACTGAAAAGAATGATAATTTCACAAAAAACAAGTACATTTTAACCTAGAACCTCAGGATATTTAAAACCTGAACATCCACAAACTAATCTAATTGAACTTTTGTGAAATATTTAACAAACTTAATTACAGTTTCTAAGTTTGAATGACTTTTCCTGTGACATCATTAGTTGTTACTAGTTAATTATTATGCAAATGTGAACTACATTGGGTTACCGATGGCTATTTGTGTTATGTAACCCTTTCCTCTGCTTTTATTCTGTTCATTGAGCTTAAGAATGAAACTAAAGCTGACCGCCTCCAGGCTTTAGTTCCCAAGGTGCACAGACATACAAGAAGTATTGATCTAGTATTAACTCTGGGACCGCATTATGACAGATCATTGTTTTCTAAAATGTTAAACTTTTTTTTCTTTTATTACTTAATGCTAATAATGGGCTTCAGTTTGCTAAGCAGAATGAATGTCCCTGTCGAGTACCCTGTTATAGGTCTGTGTTGAGCTATATTTCCAGCCTGTGCAGAGGGACGACCTCACACCCACAGATAAAGGTCAGCAGTAAAAAACCTTTGTGTAAATGAATGTCACCATGTGGCTGCCAGTCACATTAGGGCTTTTATTGTGTGTTCCTGTTCCTGTGTGCAGTAGTACCTGGTAGAGTGCATTATTTGGGTAGTTCTGCAGTGGAAAGCTGGGGGTCTGCATTTCCCCCTGGTCACCTTGGAGAAAGCCACCGGCTCCAGCTATTTCTGGCAGTGGGGATAGAGGGCACATCAGTACTACACACACCTCAAGGATACACCCTTAATACACCTCTTCACTACCACCCTCCCCACTTTCATTTCCCTCTTTATCCACCACCCATCCCTTTCATTTCAACACTCAATTTCTGGGTCAATCATACACTGTAGGAGAGACGTCGTGCATTATGTCAGAGTGTAGTCATTTTCTCAGTAAAACTTCCCTTCATCATCATCTTACCTGATGCGGTCTCTGGAGCCACAGCTTTGTAATGAGCCTTGAATCCCTGGTCTGTTTTTTCATCATTGGTGTCAAAGTAGACCGTCAGGCGGTTTGTAAGTGAGACCACCGGCTTTGGTTTAGTGTAGCCACAGTATTTACCTGCAAATGACAAAACAAATAGCATAGAGAAAAGAGACAGGTTATTTGAAATGACATGAAACGACATCACGAGGGAGGAGGCTGACAGTCCCGTAGCGATAACCTTTTTGTATTTGTAATCTAATTTATTGTAATGTGTCTTGTGCAATTTTGTGTGAAAGTAAATAAATAGATTTCTACACAGTTATAAGGAGACCAAAGCCACATCCACCCAAAGTTCTCTTGTTTGTCAAGTTTGTCAAACTGAAGATCCACAGATATAGTTGTGTAATATATCAACAGATGCATCTCCATACAAGGAAAATGAGAATGTATAGAATTAGAATGTGTAATGCACAGTTTGTGAATTATTCAACAAATTGTACTATACCAAAAAAATAAACATATTATAGGCTTGGTTGAAAGACACACCACCTGTATATGTATTTTGTATGTGCGTATTACAAATACATGGGAATGCTAAAAAATTAAATTAAAAAAATTAAAATAATAAGGTAAAAGGTAAATGCATACAACTGAGATTCACAACTTTAATACAAATATAACAAAAACAACTAAAAAATAACAAAATAATGCCATATCATATGGGCAAAAGCAATCAAATGCAATCATGTATGACAAGCTACTGAAACAAATAAAAATAATACAATATATAATAACATAATCCAGATCAGTGGATCAGTTATGTGGCAAAAGGGGGGGGGATTTCTTTAAAAATCCATTATCGCACCACCATTTGTTTGATTTGACCTCTGATACCATACTGCATATAGTCGCTGTCGAGTGGAAAAGCTTGTAAGTCCATTTTGGGTTTTTTTTGGGGTTTTTTTTGCCATAAAACGATTCTATTGGTCAGTCTTCACGTTGGCCCGATTGTTTTAGAAATATTTAACCAATGAAAAGCATTGAAAACGGCTTGTGACTGTACATCTCTTAACTCCATTTACTTATTGAGACTGTCACAGTTGGCTTCGACACTGTCTCCTCCCTCACCTTGCCACATCTCATCAACCACACACAGTTTCACCTGGGACTCCCAACTGCTGTCCTCTCCCTCACCCCGCCACACCTCATCAGCCACATCAGGTCCACCTGTTGCTAACAGGTGGATCTAATCAGCTGGCCAGCATATAAGCAGCTCTGGCTCAGTTACTTTTTGCCAGATTGCTCTTGCTTCTTTGCCTGACTTCCCAGCATTCTTTTGTACTTGTTTTCCTGGTTCCAAACCCATCTGATTTCTGACTACGCCTCCTCGTCTCTGCCCTGGATACCAGCCTGCTGTTTTAAGGATTAACAGATCTGCTCGCTGTTTCCCCTGAGTTCTGTCCCCCTGTCTGTGTTCCTGTCTGTGTTGGAGTTCTGTGTCTGAATCTGTGAACTCAAAATAAAGGAAATGTGTGACTTTCACCCTAGTGTGTGTGTGCCATTTGGGTCCCCCATCCTGTACACCAGCTGTTACAGAAAATATACAGTGAATCATTTTTCCAGTTTCTTGAAAAATCCTGAAAAACAGCGACGATATTTAACATTTCAAAAAGGTCTCGGAAATTGCATGAAATAGCGGAATTTTTTTCAAGCCATATTCATTCTAAAATTTCCCTTTCGCACTGCGTCTGCCATTTTAAAAAAAATCTAAATAATAACCAACTGCTGTTTGGACAATAAAAATGCTAAATGGAGTATCCTTTGATCACAATTCTTCAGGACATATTGAGCTCACTGTTTTGTTTTTTGTTTTGTTTTTTTTTTGGGGGGGAAGTACACTCTAAACACTGCAGTCTGGTTTTGAGATTTTAATGGTGGGGTTATTGCAGAGCAGTGTACAGCTACACACCGGCAAGATGTGTGGATCAGTAGCTGTGTGTCTACCCATGGATGGATAGGCTGATACGGGCATGACATCAAAACTCAATCCCCTCTGATTTGGATGGAAGAACAGCACTACAGGCTGAGAGAAAGGGCTGGTATGTTTATATACATGTGGGTTTATCTCCTCTCATGTTCTGATCTTCCTTTTCCCCCCCGTACTCACCAATGACTCCTAGTGAATCTTGAAGTGTGACAAAATCTCCCGTGCAGAGCTTGGTGTCCTCCAAAGCAAACTCCTCAAACCACAGTTGGATCACCTGCAACAAAAACACGCAGAGGTGTTTCATCTTTCTCAGACACAGACAGACACAGGCAGCTGACAGGGAGAGGTATATATATGAAAGCTCAAAGTGGAAACAGCAGTATGTGCCCTGGTATGTCTGTTGATTTGGGTTTATTATAGGAAAACAGAGCCAAACAGAGAAGAAGGCGGCTACCGCATCAGCCATGCTGCCAGAGAAGGAAAAGTCAAGGATTTTATTTTCTCCTGTGGGTGTGAAGAGGGAAGCTGAGGAGAATGAAAGAGACAAGGCAGCCATCTGTCCTGAACATTACCACTGCATTCATCCCAGCTGTCCTCCGCTGCTTGGCCTCACATAAGACATTTTCCCCAACAGAGGGATGACAAACTTCACTAATGACTAGACATCAAACAAAAGCCATAAATGAACCCGAAATAGAGATGTTAGTGGATTGGTTTGTTCAGGCTTGACCTGGTAAAAGAGGTTTAGATGAATGTGTTGCAAATTCAATTTATTTCAAGTAAGATAATTTCTTATGTCAATTTTTGTCAATCTATATGATAACAAATGCTGATTTTTTAATGTAGTGATATTCAGGTGATAAACAGTGCTGTGCAAGTCAAATCCAAACTGTAGTACATTACAGATTACTTGTTACTGTTATTTAAAAGTAATTCCTTACCTTATAATAGTGCTGTCTCATATTACTGTAATGGGTTACATGACTCCTGTGTTACTTTTAAGTTACGTACAGACTCTCGTCATAAATAGCGCGTGCCGCTGTCTTGTTGGCTTTTTGCTTTTTTTTCATTTGAGCAATTAAATTATGGTCAAAAAGTGTGTTGTAACACTAGCGCTATTGAACATGTACCAAGTTAAATATTACTGAAAATTGATTAGTAATGCCTTATCCTACTGTGTTACAGCAAAAAGTAATCTGTTACTGTAATGCATTACTTTTGTAATGCGTGGTAACCATCTAAGAATTTTAGAAATTCTATAGATATTAAACTTTATAATGCTGGAATGAATCTTCTGTTTCAAGGTACTGTACAAAATGTATGTTTAATGCCGTGGCTTATTACCTGGAAACACTGCTGATTCCTGTATAATAAAGGTTCCAAAGTGCAGTGTTTTTATTCAGTTTAATGGCAATATTATTTATTTTGTAATTACATGGTATTGCTGAACTATTATTACCCATTTATTACACTAATACTGTGTTATTACTGACATGTAAGGGACATATCTGCCAATCTGAGTACTTGATATGCTTTATATTTACACTCAGACAAAGATAGAAGCTGTTTTTGATCTTGCACGTTGACTGTAGACGACCAGAGTCAACCGGCAGAGGTTTTGGAGGAGCAGTGATGCTGATCTGTGTCACCTTATCAGGGTCCACGCTGATGTGCCAGGTACAAGTCTTGCCGTTGTCATAGCTACTGGGGTAGTTAAAGCTGGTGAAGGTGCCAGAATCTCCGGACAGCTCCTGAGGACCACTGCAGCCTGACTGCAGTCCTGACAAAGGATGACACGGCACATGATGTTAGATATCGTCACCTTCTTAAAATAACAGCCTAGATTTTTCAAAAAATCTGAAAATTGATGAAGATTGGATTAAGATTGTTCAAGAGATCTCCGTCATGGAAAAACTTTCTTTTTCACTCAGATCACAGAAGGACACATTTAATAGAATATGGTCAAAATGGTCAGAATATATCAAGCCTTCGAAATACTGCTATTTGACTCAATACCTGTACTCATATTGTTTTTACCTAATCTAAAAATTTAGGAAACAAGTGGCTGCCCCGCCCCCATTCAAGTTGTTTTTCTTTGTTGATATTGTTAAAGTGTTAAAAACAGAAAAAGCAAAAGTTTTGTAAATTTTTACATTGTTTTGTAAACTGGAGGTGCTTTTTCAATCAAATGTTAATTAAAAAAAAAATTAACTCTGAAAATCATGACTCAGGCCATGATTTAAGAAGGTAATGACATTGTGAAAAACAGCAACATAAACCCAACTTTATTGCAAGTGAAGATAAGAAAAGACAAATCCCCTTTAGTACCTCTTCCAAGCTCATATTTGTTTATTTTTTTGTCTAAATTCTGCAAAAACTCACTTTGGCTATAAATGTACTTTTTAATGAGGACCCACAGACTCTTTTTCATGCTTCAGTGCACTGGTGTACGTATGGAGTCTGTGGAGATTACAGCAAGAAGAACTATTTGGAGATAAACTCGGCAGCATAAAAGAAACCATTATTACCATGATGATTTATGCACAAACATCAACTTTGCCGGTTAAGAGAGAAATGCTTTCTGCCAATTCCAATGATTCAAAAGCACCTGATGGCATCTGCAGAGCTGAATTAGAATCAATTGAGATGCCATGGTAACGGTATTGATTATACAGTATGTTATCAATGTCATCCTGTTTTCCCTCTTTGCTTATGCAGCTTCTGTGAGGAATCTGCTGCACGGTGTGTTTAACAAACACTGGAATATACAGAATACTGTTAAGTTTTCAACATAATCACAATGTGGTTTGTTGTGTAAAACAAGGACGCTAACAGCATGGCAGTGACCCATTTAATGCATTTCATGAATATTTGATACTACACAGAAATACATAATACGACAGACACCAATGTCCAAGCATCCTCACTTGGCCTGTATTGACATGTGTGTAGCACTCTAATGACTTGTAATGTTAAAAGCGAATTGGTTTAGCAGACATTCATTTGCTACTCCCCTAATGCAAACACAAACCCTCTTCAATTAACAAAGACAAAACAAGGCAGCAGAAATGAGTCCAGTGCCTTTCACGTGCACTCGCTCCTATTTTACACTGAACCACTTGTTTTTTTTCCCCTCGCGCCAGGCCAGAATGAAAAATAGGTTCTCTTGATGAAAAGTGAAATTGGTTTCAAAATGGAAAAGTAGAGAAGGCACTGTCGTGTGCTGTGCAAAAATATTACAGCTATGGCACATGCATTGCTGTCGGGTAACACATTATTGAAGAAAATGTTGAGACACTTTGTTTACAGTCGCCAAGGAGAAAAGCAACTACAGCAAACATAACAACAATACACGCAAGCTACATGGTATGTTAATGTCCTTACAAGAGGTTTAGAATTGCAAATAATCATGTATATGTAACTCAATGCAATTATTTATAGGACTTAATGATATGCACCCCAAGAAATGTCAGTGATATTCACCTGTTATGTCAAGTTTAACTTGGTAAGATTTCACCGATTTTACCACAGAGACAAAAATGAAGGGGGGAAGGGTTTAAAAGAATAATATAAAAAATCTATAAAAACACATCAGCAGAGGAAAACAACTGATGTGACATTTGTCGTTAAGCAAAGTATACTGCAGACATGTCATGCTTTTTAGTGATGCTCATTTATCAATAGTTTTATTGGGAATTCTTGTTATTATTGTTCTTACTATCCTCCTTATTATGGCTGTGTTTTCCCTACATGTTGTGTGTGATATGTGCATTTTGAGCTGTGAAACTTCTTTACAATGAGTGATGCATTACTGTCACATCCAACACTAAATGTTTCGCTTGTTTGATAAAGGTTCTCCACTCAAAAAATAAATGTAAAATTTACTGTTATGTCAATAGGCGCCACACAACTGTGGTAAACTATTAAGATACTTTATTTATTAATTTATTGTGTTAATTGTTAAGATACGTTATTCACTAATATGGACTCAATAAAGTCAAATAAGGTGCACATAACTAATAAACAAATTAACTAATAAACAAGTGGTGCCAGGCACAACAAACTCTGCCCCTTGCACGTATTGTAGCTTATTTAGGTATTGATCCAGCTGATGTTATCATATCTATGCGTGTGCTGATGTCAGCATATCAATTGCCTCTATATAAGTGCCAAGTTTATAAACATTTGAAATTTTGACAATTATAAGTAAATGGGAAAAACAAAAAGATTTCAAAAATTCATAAAAAATTTGAACTTTGACCTACTTTTCCCAAAATAAAATCACATCTATTCTGGGTCACTGGTAATCTATAAACCCAATTTGGTATGAATGTAACTGATAGTTTTGTTGCTACAGCACATGTTAACAAACAAACAAACTGAACCAAAAACAATATCCATTGTCTCCCCTTTGGTGGGGCGTGGTCAAAATACATAATTAAAGTAATATATGCTCAATGCAATTATCCATACATTATTTGACCTGAAGTCTATGCAAAGAAGTAAAGTTTATTTACAATTACTTAAAACATTTACATGGAGACCACTTAACATAACTCTTTTACTTCACAATTATTTTTAAGTACGTAAGCTTTATTTCATATATGCAAATACAAAACAGCCCATTAACTGTCATCACATAAAATACTGCATTTGATGAGCAGTTTTGAGGCATAGGAACTGTTTTATAAATTGTAGGAATGTCAATAACTAGTCAAACCATCTCTCTCTAATTGTACTTGAAGAGAACTGCAGCTGTGTAAAAGTGTTGGTTTCAAACATGACAGAGTAAAGAAATTGAACCTGTTTGTTTGTACAGTTATTCTTATGTAAGATTATTATGCAAGAATTACTGAATGCTTTGACATGACTTACTGTTCTGCTGGGTGTGTAGGATTTCTTTTTATCTTATCTGAGGTTTATGACTTATCAGGATGAAAACTTTTTAGTTTTCAATGAAATTATGGGAAGTTGTTGTTACAGTGAACAGAACTGTGTAAACAAATACTACAGTATATCATGTTACTGAGGCAGTTTAAAACTTATAGATTTCTTTATTTCTTATGTGTGATACACTAGACCTTACTGTTAGAAACGCTGGTGTTTGAATGGTTGTGATAAGTGGATTAGCAAATGTTTGTATCTGAGGACAGTAGGACATGCTTTAAGTTGATTCAGTGGTACATTCTATATTTATGTTGGTTTCAGGTTAGTTCAATTCATTTTGTTCACCATTTTCTTCTACATTTAAGACCACGTCCACCTGAAAATGTCAATCACAAAAGAATGAGATAGGAAGTACTTTATGCACATCTGTTTATGGAGCTGTATTCATATACATTTTTAATTGGTTTGAAAATATCGCATAAAAATTAATCTTACATGAAGTATCTCTAAATGTTAGATTGTATGTGTTTTTGTATTACTGAGCAGGATGTGCTAAAATTGTTTGCTTTTTAACTGATCTTTAACAAACTTAAGAGTTAACATTTAACATTTGAAAAAAGTAGATGAGTGCATTGTATTCTGCATGTTTTTTTGTTGTTTATTATCATATTTTTATGAAAAATTAGCATTACACCACTTTACACGTGTCAGTTGCACCACCTGAGGATGTCACTTCTGCTTATACAGACAAGAAAATATTCCATTATTGATTTGGTTGCTTTCATTTTTATCTCATAAGCTAAGTTAAAGCATCACAGGGTCAGAGGAAGTACTGTCATGTTCACTTATTCATGACAGCAAACACAGTAGATGTGAGAGTTGATCTTTTGTGTTTACGCACTCACCTTCTCCTTCTTTAGGAGCATCAACAAAGTGGATGACCACAAAGGCGATGGCGATGGCGGTCATCGCCACGAAGAGGACTATCAAGCACTTTTCCAGGGTGGTCATACCCCTGGAGCGACGTCCCTTCTCCACGTCCATTGTCCTCCCAGCTGGTCAGTCACACTAGACTGTATCTTCTCCACATTCACCACGTTATTATAAACTCCAAGAGTGATATTTATCTGAACCGTGATAGCGTGGGTGAACCTTGAGCTCCGTCAGATTGCAGCGTACCAGCCTTGGAGCAATGTGATTGCGCTATAAATCATACACTAACATACAGACAAGGTAATGAGTAATGATAATGTGGTCATTACAGGTCGTTATGATATCTAACAACGGAACTGATTGAAAATGAAGGTAAAAGGGCAGAAAAGCTCGTTGTACATGACTAATTTGACCATTATTAAGTTCACTTGTCAATATTTTAACCAATGTTTTGGTACCAACATGTAGTTTCGGTGATGACAAAGCACAACTACTAGATGGTATGACCAACTAAAACAAGACAAGAAGGAAAACCTTGTGTAATAATCAAACAATATCTTCCAAATAGGCTTTTATCTTCCTGTAGATTTTTTGGTTCTTTGGAGAGTTTGGAAATGAAGCACTTTGTGTTTTGTTGCATTTTTTTTTTTTTTTACTACAACCAGGCAAAACCAGCATGGTCTCAGCAAATTAATTATCCTAAAAAGTGATGACTGGATATTTTATAGCTCCCCCATAAACAAAACTCAGCGTGATATTAAAGTCAACAGAATGTACTGTGGCTTGAGATTATGACAGCCAGAGTGGCCAATGAGGACAGAGAGAGCGTACTTTTATTTGTTTATAACTCATATTTTTTTCACTTTATATGTTGTGCAACCTTTATGGAAATTCAGTAAATGCACGTATTAAAACCCTGCATGTGATCAGGGTTTAATAAGCTTTTTTGTGTGTTTTCAGGGTTCTACATGCAATTGTCAAACTAATAAAATGTCAAACTAGTGGACTCAGAGAGCTTAGACCTCTGTCAGTGGGTTTAAATAGTTTTCTTCTCATACCACAATATCATTGAACCACAAACAAATGACAGCTTGACCCACAAGTGTGCTTATTTTATGCTGTGGTCTGCTGAGGAAGCACCATGAAGAGCAAGCATGCAAGAAGCTGGAAAAACATAGCTTAGTGATTGGAAGTTATAGCTGTCAACACTGAATAATATGGAGTCCAACATGCACAAGAACATTTGGATAATCATCTGCACCATATTCCAACCAATCAGAGGAGAAGCAGCACTGGACGATCCACCTCATCCGCTGCAGGACTGGACAACGCAGAAGATCCTTTGTTGCCAGTGTTACAGGCTGTACAACGCCTCGTCAATGCAGATTGAACACTCAACTGAAAGACTGCTCTGACTGGAGTTAGTAGTATATGTGTGTGCCTTATCTATACTACGGCTGATCAAAACAAAAGTCACACTCAGAGTATTTTATTGGACTGCCTTTAGTAGGATTAGTATTCTGATTCTGAAAACAAACAAACAAACGGAACAATAATTTCCCTCTGGGATTAATGAAGTATTCTGATGCTGATTCTGATTTCGGTTTGAATATGGGTTACAATCACAGTGACATCATTAATACTATGTAATATGTGGTCTAGACTCTGTCGTGGTCAATACATGTGCGAAAATGATGCCTCATGCTTCCTGAACCACTCTTTCACAAACTGACAATCTGAATCCTAGTGGTGTCTTTGTGGAATATGTCTGTGTCGTCTGGGAAGGTGGACAGCTCTGGTCATTCAGCATATTCAGGTTCAGCTGATTTCATGTTATGGACACATAATGTCATAACACTGCCCCCACAGGCTTGTACTGCAGACACTAAGCATGATGGGTAATCACTTCATTTCTTCTAATTCTGATGCTCCCATCACTCTGGAACAGGGTCATTCTGGACTGATCAGACCACATGACCTTTTTCCACTGAAATACAGTCCAATCTGTATACTCTCTATCAAACTGGTGGTTGTTTAATAAGAAAATGCATCAGTTAGATTTGTTAATAACTTCTTTCCATCCGAGATATATTAATCACATGTAGTGACTTTTTTTTTTGGTAAGGCTCTGTATTTATTCCTGAGACTAATTGTAAATTACGCACTGATAACATGTTATTTTACACTTTTTGAGGTAAAGGACAATTGAATTTTCCAAAGAGATGGAATAATTTGAGAGTCTGGTTTAGACCAGCTCTATATGTAAAGTGTCATGAGATAACTTCTGTTATGATTTGGTGCTATATAAATAATTTAATTTGATTTGAATAAATTTCCTCTCATCTTAGCTTGTCGTCTCAAATTATGACCTATATGTTGTCCTTTTATTTGTCAGTTGGAGCCAGTGCTTCATTTGACTGACTGGTATGACATGGTAACTGAAGTATTCAGTAAGGTTGAGGTTTTCTCCAGTGTTAATAAAGAGGACCAACAGCCCTGTATCTCACTGGTTCTGCTCCTATGTTAGAGTCCAGTGGTCTTGACTTCCTATCAGTGCTCAATAGTCACTATACTGATATCTGTAACCATTTCAATGTTATAAGCCATCAAAATACGGCCCATTATAAGTAAAGGTGAATTTTTTATATTTCACAAATTCGTCAAAAATTTAAAAATCTAAATTTCTAAAAACTATGACCAAACTTTGTAGACATTATACCAAGGAAGCTACACCTAACATTTGAAATGAATCCGACCAGTAGTTTTGTTGCCACCAGAAACAGCGCCTTCACAATAGCTCAAGGCCTATTGACCAGTGAGATAAAAAGGGAATGAAAACCAAACCCAGGCCTCGTTTTATGCGTTCGTCCTTGGCCCATGTCCTACCCTTCTGCCAGGTTTCATAATAATGGGTGTCATTTGTTTTCATCCTATTGACAGACTGACAGAGGTAATAAATGGTTCCATGTTTATCCTCAGTAGTTTTTTATTCCAAATTCTGCAGAATGCAAATAATTGGCATGAAATGTCAGATCCATCATTACCCTATAACATAATAAAAGTTTATTTTTATTCTCTCTGAAGAAAAGCTGCTTCTCCATCCAATACAACATGGTGTTTTTACAAGAGCATAACATTGTCAGTAAATGTATTGACACACACACACACACACACACACACACACATACACACCCCTCTACTGTATATTTGTCTGCTTACATCATACTATTCCTCTTCCTCTTTCTATCTATACCTCCCTCCTCCCTTTTGTTTTTCACCTTTATCTGTGTTCAGTTTGTTTTGGATCTTCTTGCTCCACCAGGGGACCTATGATTTATGGGCACATCTGTCAGCCATAATAAAGCAGTCTCTAATGAAGCCAGGAAAGGTGACCTACGTGTATAAGTACGTGTGAACGTGTATGACTGTACAACTGCATCAAATGTTCATCTTTACACAAACAGGCTCTCATACGGTTATGAGGTAAAGGTTATGAGGGCATGTGAGCTGAATGGTAAGCAATCAATGACGAGCTGTGAAATGTATTATGGGTACACGCATGTGCAGTATGTTGAATGTGAGAAGAAAGGACGCTCAGAAAAGGCAGTGTATTAACCAAAACCTAGAGAGTATTAGTGGAGACAAAACGGGACGCTGCAGAAAACTGGAAATGTTTGATAAAAGAAACACACTCTCACACAGCCCAGCACTGCACCACAAACAAATGTAGGCCACATATTCCACTGGGAATGGAGCGGCCATCAGGAGGACGAGCTTCACTTCCAGCTATCTCACTAATACAATGGGAGGATAAATAAGGGAAAGTAGCGGCAGCAGAGCGTTTTATGGGAAAGATTCTGCAGAGGCGAAGCCAGTAGAAGCTTTAATCACCTCACTGTTACTGGCTTAGGATGCTTCATTACGATATCATTGTCAAAAAGACAAGAGAGGGGCAGCTGGGATGAAGAGAAATGAGGGGGACTGAGAGGAAAAAATGGGGAGCTGAAGTCAAAGAGGGAGAAACTGAGAGAGAAGAACACGATATGGAAAGTAGTGGTGAAATTGTTAAAAACGGGGATACGAAGGCTAAATATGCAGGACAGTAACTGCAGTATTGCTATCCACTCCTAATTAACCCGTCTGCAATCTCAAAATACAATCTGTAAACAGGAATTAATGCTCATCCCCATGATAAAAGTGTATCTAATGATCCTCAATTGATCTGCGAGGAAATAGATTTTATTCCGATAATTGTAATGGCGTCTTTCCAACTTGCATCTGCAGGAGGGTTTTCTATATGAGGTAAAGAAGCTAATGTGTTTATGAAACTAACTGGGTCACTGTGAGCAGATCTAAAATCCCCAATACCAGGACAGCAACTTATCTGTAGGACTTCAATTATAGCTCGAGAATGTGTCTGCTGCCCTGAATTCCCCCCAGAATCCCAGGATGCTATTACTGACTTACACATGGTGGGTGTTTACACTTTGAAATCTTAAAAAAAAAAAAAAAAACACAAAAAAAACCACACACACACAAACACATCTGCCATGGCATCAAAACAGGACATGTCAGGCCAAGTAGTGTCTAATCTTTTCCACTGAAGACTGTCTAATTTGGTGTTTCCAAGTGCCCTCAAGGATCAACGTATTTTCACATCTGTGGATAAAATGAATATGTAATGAATTTAATAATGGTGTTGACAGAGATCTGCAAATCAAGGGTTCATTTTGTAATAAAGCACACGTTTACTGGGATAATCCTACAATATATATGATATTTCAGTTTAAAATAGATAACCCCCCTTACATATTGATATTAACCCGAGTAAATATTTCACACCGCGCTACAATACCTGTTTTTTTAATGCCTGTATTGCACCATAGTTTTTCCACTGCCCATCCATTCACACATACAGTATAGTAGTACCAGAGCCATTAGTTTCAACATCTCAGCGTGAGTCAGGGGAGGCCCTCGGGCAGTAACAGGAGGCTCCGGCTTCTTCTCATGGACTATCAGTCTTTAATTTTAGCGTGTGACACAGCGTGGGAGTTTCCTTGTTAAGTAGTGGCACTTGGGAAATCATTATTTTGCTCTCAAGCTGAGTAATAGCACCTTACTGTCATGTTTAGACGTATCATCACCGGCAGTTTTAACATTAAATGTGTTATGAGTTAAACTCTTTGTTCCTTTAGATGACTAAACTTCAAAATGGAAACATGACTCAGCAGCTTTAAGTTATGACATATGAAATTATTTGTTATATTATCACTCATTATTATGTTAAAGTGTCAATAAGTAAGATTTATGTGCTTATTCAGTGTTTGTCTTGGAGTCTGTGTTAGGCTTAGGCTCAGAATTGATTTCAGTGTGAACTGTAGTTATTGTTTCACAGTGTTTTTACTGTAGAGGGATCGAAGACGTGCACAGAAGAAATAGAGACAGGCATTTGCTCAGAAAGAGTTAATTAATGCTAAAAAATAAACAAAACTCTCAACTCAGAGCAACACAAACTTAACACCAGAATGCACAAATCTTACATATATTGAACATTTAATAAGATACAGATTGTGGTTGTTAATGTGGAGCTATTGCAAATCATTTGCTAGATTGTTTTTACAGAGTATGTGGAGCGGAATAATGCTTCATTCTTGATATGTTCCATCATTTTTTTTTTTTTTAGATTTTTTTACTGCTGCTAAATGCTACAACTATTTCATATTTTGTCTATAGGAAATATACTCATGACCTACACTATATGGATAAAAGTATCGGGACACATTGAATTCAGTTGTTTGTCTGCTAAATAGGAGTCGGGCTGCAAAGCTAGAATGACAATTGTCACAATATATTTTATTTTATTGCTTAATTTTGCTTTAAGGGTTCATTTTGTTTGCATTATCATCTAAAATGTTGTCTATCACTGTAGTATCACTAGAGTTCTGAAATGTTTGTCATGTTTTAAGCATAAATAATCACTTTACACCACAAGTACCCATCTGGTTTCTTCAGCTCTAAGGAAGTAACAGCTGTAGGTGTATTGTGTTGCAGTAGTTTTGTGCACTATATTACTATACTTTAGTCATCGTTTATTAATGCATAGTTGCAAATATTCAAGTTTTTTCCCCCGCTTGCAAAATTGTGAAATCACTTCTTTTTGTTTTTGTTTTTTTTCTATAATACATTATACTCCATTTTAGACCCATTTTTTAAAGAGTGATGATGTCATTTAGAACTACTTCATTTCTGGATGATTGATTTTGCAGAGACTGAAGGAGAATGTGAGCGGGACAAGATGCAACAATGGTCTGATTCGATCCTGGTCCAAGTGGGTCAGCAGTACGCTCCACCACTCACGGAACAGCAGAGCAGAGAAGACCCATGTTAATTAAAATACCTGGATCTGTCAGTGAGGTGTCTGCTGTACTCTGGTAGGTGTGTGGTTTTTGTCCACATCTCTTTGAAAAGTTCATCTCCATGTTCTTTATCTTTGGAATAAATCTCCCTCTGCCTCTGGCCAAATCTAATCTTCCAAATGGAAACCAGTCATAACGACACAGTGAGTAGGGGGTTATTAAAAATTGAAGCAAGTCTAATTAAAACTGGGGTGAAAGACTCAAACTGGGTCTACAGAAATGTAGATTCAACATAGAACAGGGAACCAAAGGGACACTGACCTCAACTGAAAGACGAAGAGCGACATGCTAATATACCTGAGGCTAAGTCGGTGTTTAATACGATTCGACAGAATAGTCGTGGTAGTTTGCACCTTTCAATCAGCACTGTATTTCTACAAATTGTCTTATAAAGCAGAGTATGCATATGCAGAGGACACCGAGGCACTGGCAGGCTTGTGTTCGTTCATAAATCAGTTACAGTTAAAGCGAGACACCCCCAGTGAATAGGATAAAAAAAATATTAAATAGATATTACCATGAAACTTCCCTAGTTGATTAGTAACAGTAAAATAATGTTTTTTTGTATAACAAGTTTTATGAAATATTATGTATAAATATGCAAATGAGGAATTATTTCATTAAATATGCGTAAATTTACATCACTTTCCAGAACACAAATTGAATATTGGATGAAGCCAGATTCAAAATTCTTGTTTCATTTTGTTGACATATTAGAGTCAAAGGGAATTGCTGATATCTCTTTTTATCACTCCATAAATCAGGAAATACAGTCAACAGTCATAAAAATTTTTTTTCGCCATATGTTTAGGAATAAAATGTTATATAAATCAAGCTATGAATGATTTATGAACAAACCCCTTTTTAAAAGCCTTTAGAATATAGACAGGAGTAAAACTGGACAGTTTGGAGTATGGAAGTGCTACTGAAGTGGAGATTTCTGGCTCAGAGTATGAGAAAAAACTCAATTTGAGAAAACAGCTTTTTAAAATATGTATTGTAGCCAATGAGACTTTGTCATTAGCATTAACCCCCCCTTTGAACATTCACGATTGGTTACTGATAGAAAGGAAATGCCCTTATTTGGGTTTCATAGCGTTGTGCAGGAGACTCAGAGCTTTACAACAATACCAGACATGACAGACTTCAGTAAACATATGAAAGTTGGCATGTCAGTTTGTAATGCTAACTTTTTGGTAAGTTTGGGAGAAACTTCCTGCCACAAGTAAGCAAACTAATAAAATAAACATCTAAATGTATATTTTCAACGTTTTCTTCATAGCAGCTTGAAAGAACACATATTGAAGGAGTAAACCGGCCAAAAATCTCCAAATTGACCACTGCATGAAACGTCGACGTTTTTGCCTGCAGTGTCTCGCCTTAAATTGACTTCATTGTGTCCTAAGATCAAAGTGGAACAAAAAGACATAAGGATTAGGAGATTCAGTCTGTGTTCTTTAGAGGTTGTGACATTCACATCGCAGAGACTACAGAGGACTTTTTTCCCCTGCTGCGATCGCATCCTGACATTAACAGGAAGTGACATGCTTGTTAAGACAATAACAGCAGTCTCCTGAAATCAGTGCTACACCACTCAGGACAGTATATTCACGCTGAAAGGACTATTCGCCGTCTACTAAAGGTTTGCTCTGAGAATCCGTTTGTGTATGAAGCATAAACATTAACAATGTCGTGTTGTTAAATCAAATGCAGAGTTTTAAGACGACAGGGATTTTATAAAGCAGAGCAGATCCTAACACAGACTGAAGAGAACAACACTTAACCTGCTGTTAAATTAGGTGAGCTGACACTCTCACACTAAAACTGTGTTGATTTTGACACATTTGATTCCCAATATTACATTTCTGCTTAAATTGCCTCAAAATGCATCTCCTGATTTGCTCTTCCAACTGCGAAGGAGAAGGGACACACTCGCTAAATCCAATTAAGGCACGAAATAACCAAGAATTTATAGAGTCTATATATGGATGTAATTTGAATCATAATAATATTTTTTTTTAAAAAACAGAGAATTTGCTCTAAAATGTAAAGTGGTTTTAAGTCTTATCTGATTCCCTGGGGTTTATATTGTGCTGAGATTTGTGTTTGTCTTTTATCCTATTTTATCTGCTATGCACATCCATGTTTTGACCAATGTGTGCTTATCTATTCTGTGTCTGCCTTTGTGAAGCACTTGTCAGCACTTACTAGGAAAACTCATTTTCAGATAGAGATGAAATAAACTCAAAACTTTAAGTACAGTCTCATGGCACCTGTGCTTTCATTCATTTCACCATATTGGATTTTTGAAAACTTTTTTGGTCGGTGCAAACTGGGCTCTCATGACATGTCTCATTTAGTTTTGTTGCAGTTTTGCTTGACAGTACATTTTCCCAACATACTATAGCTCCACCAAGTTTTTCAGCCTGCTTTGTCAGCCAGAGAAATAAATGGGGAATTGGGACTTGAGAAATTGGGAAAATTGAGTACTAGCATTTGTTACCTTGTGTTTTTTAGGAGCATACAACATATACTGTATAATACATTGTTTTTGAAAACCAGGGCTTTGTGTTTTGGCTATCACCACGTTGAATTTTTCAGAGCCAGAAGTGGCCGCGAACAAAGAAAAGGGCAGAGCTGTATGGTTGCTAAAGGCTGATGAGTAAGCTAATGCTAAATGCTATCTAACTGCCACACCACAATAATACTATCAAATATTTATGTAACACAATTATGCGATGGTTTTGTTTTGGTGTAACTTATCAACTACAAGTACAATAGAGCTGTCAGGGAAAAAAAATAGGGTTCATTCAATAAACATAAGCTCATAAAGTATAGAAAAGCTCCTAAAGTTTTAATAATGAAGGTACAATTTAGAGATGGACTGTGGTGGTGCTTATTGGAATGTTCAGTGGAAGTCTATGGGAGCCAGGTCTCTTTGGAGGCAGCACCTACTGGCCATCAGCAGTATTACACTTAAAGGTACTAACATACTTGGTTTTCCCTTTGACATCACTTGGCTCCAGTGTATTAGGCAGAAATGGAGGAACAAGGTGTGTAAAAAAAAACAAAAAACAGGGTGTGTAATATTCCGGCGTAAAAGCGACGCGCATCGTGGAATGTACTGTCAGATCCTGTTCATTACACAAACATTTTAACTGCTTAGAACATTTATTCAACCATGTACAAATGTGCAGAAATAGTTTAGAAATAAATTATTAAATAATGAAAATAATA
>JAPQRQ010000001.1:1784108-1794388 GCA_037367365.1 Apogon talboti
GCTTAGAACATTTATTCAACCATGTACAAATGTGCAGAAATAGTTTAGAAATAAATTATTAAATAATGAAAATAATAAAATAATAAGAGAAAATAATCAATTTCTAGTCAGTGACTAGAATTACAAATTAAGTCGAAATTGGTATAAGATGGAGATGACTAGGTATAAAGGTTATCTTAGTTAGATTACGCACGGTACCATATAGACGTCTCTGATTGGCCCATGTGATGCACTTTTTCACCAATAGAAACGCAGTGATATATTTTCTTTCATGCAAGCACTTCCTTCTTGCAAAAAATTCCGTTTTTACCTGTTTTTACCATCTCTACCTGCACCAAAGGCGCACCAAACATAATGACACTATCGCCAAAAAATTCAGTTTTTATTGTGTCTCATAACTTTGGTTTTGCGTGTGCTTTCAACACAATTGACTTCACAGTATTAATTTGACATCTGCACTTGTTTCAGCGAGGCTCCGTCTTGCTGCTACGTCATCTTAAATCGTGCATGTCATTCGCTTCATTTTTGCGAAAAATAGATGGAATTAGCCAAAATTAGGCCGTGACAAGATAAGAGAACAATATATGGATAATTAGCACGGCTTTGAGCGAACCGTGTGCCATTTTTTGGCCGTGCTTTTCAAAAATGAACCGTGCAAATCACGGGTGCACGGCTCGCTACCTAATACACTGCTTGGTTCTTTACAAAATTTGGGAATCCCCCATAATACTGATCAAAATATCACTAACTGTGCTATTCTTATGCTTCATAATGGTCAAATAAAATTATTGTCCTCTGGTGCATCTCCTCACAAAATAAACCATAATAATAAGACCTCACTGCTGCGTGTTGATAAAATCTCTATTACAGACAGTTCATTGATGATAACGTCTACCTCCGCTAGTCATCTGCAGACTACACATAGAGGCTCCTTGTCAATTAAAGGCACAAGCTGCAAGTAAAGTCTGCTGTTGGAGACCTCTCAACAACACATGCCCTCATTAGAGATTGAAAAATAAACTGTCTCTAAGTTTGATGCTAATTCATCTAACACTGTACCTTTACTGTTGCTCCCTCACATCTCCTGTGGATGGCCCTGACGCTACCTGCTGCCGCCACGTAGCCTAACATGTGCTCGTCACACACACAAAATAATCTCCTCGTGTGTTTTCACAAGAGGAGCCCGATCTGTCATTTCATTATCTGTCATTTCATTTCTTTGTATCATATTTACTTTGTGTATTTTTTAATGGTCTATGTATTCTTTCTACTGTATGTTCAACATGTTTTCTTTTTTGTAACAGATACCACAACAGTAATAGTCCATTTCCTGGGGATTAACCACACACGATAAATAAGTCTGGCTTGTCCGTGTAGGTTTTCTTGTTTTAATAAAAAAAAACAAAGAACATAGATTAAACAGCGCATGTATGCATACAGTCCCTTTTTTGCACAATGTAGTAACTCACTGAAAATAAATGTGCAAGAAAAGAAATACAGCAATTTTATAAATATAGGGCCCCAAAACACCTCAACAACATATACCAAATGCACCAAATGTAATGAGATGTTTTAATATATTTGCACAGATATGTTCATATTAAGTAATTATCTCTACCCCATTATCTGCACTTCTTTGTAGGTCATACAACTGCCATTGTAACTAATATACATGCGTTTCACTATTATTGCCTTTGTTTAAAAAGAGATCCTTTCTTTTTGTAATATCTATTTCTAGAAAATATGTCTTGATTTGTTCAGTTCATGTCTCTATTTCTCTACCTTTGTCTTCTTTGATCAAAAACATCACAAATAGTTTGCTACAACATTCCAGTATACTTACTTTACAGGGATCATTTTCCCATTAATGTTTCACTTGGCATTTTAATCATCACAAGGGGAGGACAAGCATTTTGACCTCTAGGAAAAGGGAGGAGTCTGACATTGGCTACCTCTGCGCTGAGCTACTCGAGGACGGAGGAGGGAGGGGGGCGAACGCAGCAGTTGGGCCGCCTGACATTTTGCAGCATTGACCTGAAAATATTCTGCTGCCTCCTTTTGTTCTTTCTGCCATGTTGCGGTGAATCAACACCAGAGATTGACTTTCGGAACGAGGTCTGTGCCATGAGTTTCCGCTCTTGCTCCTTGATTTTGCACTGTAAATGGCTCTGAATGGCAAACCCAAGGGACTCGGGGTCCACAGAGGCACCGTAGACCTCCCAGGTCATCCCTTGCTCGTCCCAGACTACGTCATGGACACTTTTTCCTTTCTGCTTCTCTGACTGATCGTCTTCCTCTTCATGTCTCTCTGGTTTGATTTTGTCCTTGCTGGACTTTGTCTCCTTTGTTTTAGTCTTTTCTGCAGCTTTTTGTTTAGCTGTATCAGACTTGGTTGTAGTGTTTGCTGTTGCTGATGGTGGCTTGGTTGTAACAGCAGCCTGAGACAGTGCAGCATTGTTACTGTCAGCAGATCCAGGCTTGGTAGTGCCAGCTGTCTCTGGGGGTGTCCCTGATTTGAAAGTGGAAGCTTCAGCAGTTGCTGTTTTTGCTGTCTGAACTCCAGTTTTATACTGGGAGTTACCTGACTCTCCTGGTTCTTTGTGATTGCTGTGTTCAATGTTGATCTGATATACTGGCTGGATATTGCATAGAGCTGATCCTTCTTTTGGCTTGGCTCCGAGCCTGGAGTCTTGTTGCTGGGATAAAGCCATGCTGGTATTTTGGTTGGGGCACATCTCAGCCTCAACAGTGAGTTTCTCAGACTTTGGATCATTATTCAGCTGATGGAGGTCCACGCCACCATCGACCTGGTAGACAGCCAGGGTCTGTGCCTTCTCCCTGGGGCCTGCATCAGCACCGCTTGACCTGCGAGTCACAGCGAAGGGCAGCAGGCTTGGACTCGTGCACACAGCTTTACTGCATGTGTTGGCGACAGCTTGGACCTCCATATCATGACACTGCTTAACCGGTGTGGATGACAGAGATGAGGTCATAGTCGAAGCCTCCCTGTAAAGCTTGCAGGGAGGCTCTGGCTGCTGCCCTTCAAAGACAGCTGTGTCGGTCTGGCTGGGTTCCTCGGCCACCTGCCCGTCTGTCGGCATGTTTTGCATGGCCTGGGGCTGAGCGGAGGAGTCCTTCTGTGAGGACATTGGCTGATGTTTATCTGAGGAGACTTGTGGATTCTTTGCTGGTTGAAAATCCTCCTCGTGATGAGCTGAACTTGAATTCTCTGGGTCTTCTTTCTTTACAAGAGGTGTAGAGGGTGCAGCTGTCGTTTCCGTGGTTTGTTTCGTTTTGTGTGTCTCCTGCGGCAACACCAAGCTTTGTGAGTAACTATGCATATGGTGAAGCTCTTTAGATTCCTGTGGTGCAGCTGTGTCCTTGTTAACAACAGCTGAAATCCCTCCTTTACTCTCATGTTGCGGTGTCACCAAGGTGTTTAGATTTTGATTATTTGCAGATACATTTTTATTACTGTCCTCTATTACTGTGGCCTTAGCTGATGACGAGCTACTCCCCAGCACTAATGGCTTTGCGCATTCATCCTCTGTTGTACCTGCTGCTCTTGTTCTGCAGTCATTGGTCGGCTTGTCGACCTTTGACGCTGCAACAGCAGATGACAAACCGCTCTTACACATTTCCTTTTCATCAGCCAAGCTTATCATTCTCATATTAGCATTAGCATCTCTCTGCTCACCCCCTGCCTCACCAACACCTTGGCTTTTCAGACACAGGTCTGGCATCTGTTGGTCTCCACCTGCCACATTCTCTGATTTTTTCTCGCTTCCATTAGTTGATGTTGGTGTGTCTGACACAGTACTGCTAACTGGTTCACCTCCCTTGAAAGTAGTTTTTGGGCTATGTGGGATGATGTTAGTGGGAGCAGCAGTCACAGATAGGTTATCCTGTTTGTGGTCTGGAGATGTGAGGGTGGGTTTTGGACAAACCTGAGAGAGCTTGAGGTTGGGCTCTTTAGCACAGTTGGCATTTGACTCCTTATTACCCAGCGTGTCCACCACAGCCAGCTGAGGCACCATCTGGACCGTCACTGTCCTTTTTGGATTAGTTCCCATGTTGAATTCAATGTTTCAGTCTTTAAATATTGTTGTAATCCAAAGATGGAAACAGATGAGCAAAAAGGTATCACTCACTGTGCACAATTTCCTAAAGGAAGAAAATAGAAACAGTTTGCTTTCAGGCATTGTACTGAAACACATTCAGATTAGACTAAGGTGTTTCATTCTTAGATGACTATTAATTTATCTTTAATCATGATACTCATTAAAGATAATAACATTGAGATTACAAGAACATCCAGTGATGTATATATTTAATTTCAAGCATAATGATCAAATTCATTACAATACGATTGTGAAAACAGTTCTCTTGGTCAACTGTCCAAGTCAGTATATCAGTGTCGTGATATAACTGATGTCTTTTTCTGTCTCTCAAATGATCTTATACCTGACGTAACTTGCTGCAGAATTAACTGAACTCAGTGCGCACTTAAAGTCATTCTGCAAAGCTGCTCATCTTTCGATTTAGATCATATCCACTACAGATATGATAACGCAAATGGAAAAGAAGAACAGTCTATACATAATGTAGAAATGCTGTGTCAGATTAAAGCCAACTTTACACACCTGATAATAAGTAAAGTACAGAATCAAGATATGTAGGCTGACAGTGGTTACAGATGAAGGATATTTTGATTAAAACTGTGAATGTTCCACATTTAGTAGAGTTTTGTCATATTCACCAGCCTTTTCTGGTCTTTGGTTAGATTAAATGTGAAGAAATATTACATTCCCTACATCTGATAAGAAGAGAATAATGAATGAAGTTACTCTATTGGAACAAAATTGTATGGTTTTAAATCTGTTTAGCGTTCAATATCAGCCAAATACAGCAATATTAAAAATATCATTGGAAATTTCTCAGTACGTCTGGCGGAAAGATTTGAACTTTTGAAAACGTGTTCTTCATGTTCATATTTTATGTTTAATTACATTTTTAACATGAAAATATAAAGGAGTAGTGCTAGGTGATGTAGTGATAATAATTGCAATATGCACGATTAGCATTACCGCAATATATTTTTTCTTTTACCTTTAGGTTATATTTTGCCTACACTGTCAGCTAAAATTTTTCTGTTAGATTCTTTTCCTTAAATTTACTTTGCAGTAATGTTGAAAATAAATTTAATCATTAGAATTGTTTTACCTAGAGCTACAAATCTGAAATGTCTCACTTTGAATAAGAATAAACTCAAATAAACATTAGTGTCTTCAACTTTCACTCAGACAATATTTATCGCGATAACTTTTTTCCTTCTTCTCCAGATGGTCCAGCCCTTAAGGAGCTGGTTCTAACCCAGAATTATGTTTTTAGATCCTATTTAAAATTAATGGGACCTATAGTTTGGCAAATCTCTTCATCTCTTCCGTTTGATGAATGGCTCCATCTCAGTCTGCCTCCTAAAAGTGTAAAAGCATCTGGGCCAGTTCTTGGAGTAATGTGCCAGCACCAGCAGACATCTGAAATATCTGATCCTTTAGAGTCAGACAAATGAACTGCACTGATCTGGACTTTAATCATTCATAACAGCCTGTACATATAAAGAGAGGTAGAGACAGCAGTTTATAATTCAGTAAGAGCATCAGTAAGCCATCTCGTGGGTATGATCGATGATGTGCTGTATTGTACATAACGTGCAGTTAATCTCTGAAAAAGACTTGAGGTTAATCTCAAGAGGCATCATCACAACAGTGTTATTTAAAAAAAACAGTTTCTTGCTGTGTTTGAGGAATATAGCCTTAATATGCATCCTGTTACATTTCTACATGCACAATCCAAAAATAAAACGTATTCATTCTTGACACAATTTACCAGCCCATCTGTGAATGCACTTGATAACCTGAAATTGTATATTTTCCAAGTGTGACTTGAATAAAACCAGAATACTAGACCCAGTACAGTTCTGGGTCATGGACAGGTGTAGTCCATTGTGTTGCTCTCTCACTATCCATCTGCCTGTATGTTGTCAAAGTGCAAATATTTATTCTATATTTATGGAAAGCATACTGACTGAGATATTCAACAATCAAAACGCCCCTGTGTCTGGGCTTTTTTTCTTCTTCTTTTGCCTGCAGCAGTTTGGAAATAACAAGAACGGGGTATGCAGAATATGGATTCATGCAAAAACAGAAAATTAATTAAAGTAACGCGCACGACCTGTTCAGGCCAATTATATATCCATGTCATGCACTGTAGAATCCAGTCCCACCTCGACAGCACCAAAGGCCATTTATATCTGCTGATTTGATTTGACCTTGCGACGATTTTTAACATCAGACACGAAGGAAAAGGCTGTAAAATGAAAAAAAAAAAAATGAGGGGAACGGCTTACCTTCACAGACTCTTTATATCCCGTGCCGTGGGGTGCCGCTTGCGCGTCCGTGTCAGCGAGATGAGGCTAAACCCTAGAAATGAATATGGAAAATCAACCCTGTGTCAGTGACATCAAACCACGCCTTCTGTCATAAAATGGGTCTTAGAGGTATCGATCCTTCATTGCAAAAGCGCGAAAATTCAAGCGCCAGGACTGACCGATAGTGCGCAATGAGTCACCGCTGCCCGACCGAGGGACGCATCCTCTGAGCTCTTCATTAGCGTCGCCTCATGCTTGGGAAAAGTGGACCTATCGCAAAATGGACCTATCACTTTCTCATGCTGTGTGTGTCTGTATATGTGTGTGTGTGAGCGCACTATCCCGGGCTGAACTCGTCCAGCGCAAGCAACGCGGTGCAGCAGCAGCAGAGATGAATGGATGAATGTGGGATAGGATGGAGGCTGAGCTGTAACCACACAGCCGCAGGCATCCAGAGGAGGCTCACACTGATCTGAAATCATTACTTATACCCTTAGTATTGTCTCCAAATGCAGCCTTTTCTATTCTATTCCAATAACGGAGATGATTTATTTTGCAATGCCTTTTCTTGTGTCATTTAAGGATTGATTTTTTTTTTTATTTTTTTTTTGCGTAATCTATGCTATGCAGCTGTTTTTTTAAAGGTAGAATCAATAAGAGCTGCAATATAATTCGAGATTACATTAAAAAAAAGAAAGAAAAAAAACCACTTTAAATTTCTGTGTGCTTTTAAGCTGACTGTATTGATAAAGGCTGATAGATGACTGACACTGTCATAGGGAACAACAACCTTTTATTTTAATTATGTGTTAAAGCAACACCATGGAACTTTTGCTCGCGGGGTCCCCCTTAAGTCAAGAAACGGTATTGTCTGTAACAACTGTCGTAAAATCTGTATCTCGATAATACTCGCGCATTTGTTGACGACCCATTGATGCCGGCAAACTTCCTGAGGCAAGACAATTAATGTGCGTTCAACCATGTCTTCAGGTAAAGTAGGCTTACAGCATTTTATACAAACATTATCTTTTTATTTTTAAAAATATCAGAAAGGAAAAAAACGGCAAAGGAACAGATCTATATAACAGCCTATCACTGATTGCTCATTGTGGGAACATAGTTTTACTGTAATACAATGCTGTTTGCGTGGTCATCATATTCATATTGTAGTACAAAAAAAATCGAAGATTGATTTGTAATGTTGTAAATTATAGTCCAACAGTACCACCGCCAGGTCTCCATGGGTGGGGCATCCCTCCTCCTCTTTAAGCTCAGGCCAGCGAGTGAAAACTGGGACAATATTTACCTTAGTCTGGCCTCTTATTTTATCACTCTCACGGTTTCTTTTCGGACAATACCCCTACCCTCTTTGCTTTTCCTTCTGCTTCAGCCATGACCATTAGCCTATTTATAGCTTTCCTTAACTCGTAATTTCGTTTACCTGCCTCATTTTCTGAAGGTGGAGGGGGAGGTGACGCATGCCGTAAAGCTGTCAAATTTTGTAGTTCTTTTTGTGTATGGGTTACAACCCGAAACCAGAGTTGCATAGTGCCAGAGCAGGCGATATAGCGATGACAAAAGTGTAATTGAACCTATTGTGAGTTGTTGTACCACCAAAATGACCTTGAAATATAGTTCGAAGGCTGAAAAACTCCATAGTGTTGCTTTAAACTTAATATCTAAATATAAAATACATACATAAATAAATATATCAATACACCTGGACTGCATATCAATCTTAAAAACACAGAAATGTGAGTGACTCTTGGTGTGATTTGGAATTTTTTAGCTATTTTTCCCACCTCAAAATTTTGTATCCTTGAAAAGGCAAATACAACGCATTGGACATCAATGGGGCCAAGTGCTACTGATATCAACAGTATGTAAAACATCCTATAAGTGCTGATATATCAAGCCACATCGATTTGTCTACGTCTCTCTGATTCTAAATGGTTTGCTCAATTTGACCCACTGGTTGCATGATTGTATTAGGCTATATTCTAAAAAAAATATGTGTTATGTTAATGTAAGCATTATAAACTAATTCCCTGCCTGGTCTGATCTCTAGGCTGTTGTCATAATCTTGGTGGTTTTAGCAGAGTGTGTATTCAAATATAGCCTTGGTCTAGGATAGGAGTTCCTCTTGAAATGCAGTAATTGTATGGGGTAGACCTGCTGCCTTTAAAAGCCCAGGGGGACTGATTAGGAGAGAAGGTATACCAAGACTTAATTACAGCAGAGAGCGCCACTGAAGAGCAACTCAGGATGGGCTGATGTGTGACTTCAGTTTCAGGGGGAGGGCATATGTGCACTCAGTGAAGAGGAAGAGACATGGCTGCGAAAGGGAATATGTTTAAGATGTGTGGTCTGTCGCATCCACCATTTTAAATATTTTCTTAACACCATGGCATAGAAAGTGTAACCCACACCTGTGAACTGGTTATGTCGGCAAGGAGTAAAGAAGACTCCATAACACACCAGACACGTGATATTAACCTACTGGTTTAGCCTGAATGAAAACAGATTGGGGAGCATTTTAACATCTAAAACAAAAACAGGCAGAATGTGGATCTGGCATCATCTTGTGGTAATACTGGGAAAGACAAATTATAAAACTGTACAGGACAATCCCAAAAACCAGCAGTACACAGTCTTGCTCAGTAGATGGTGCTGTAGCTGTGTTGACTTATTGAATGCTATGTTCAGGGAATTCTGTGAAAGGTAGGTAGAGAATTAAAGTTCTCTTTAGGAGTCCACAATTTTTGGCAACATATACTTAATCTAGTATGGTAGAAATATATGTCTCTTGGACAAGACTCTTTGGGTAGAAAGAAATGCTGGTGTACAGATATCCCTTTTTTTAACGTTATACAGTTGAAACCTCTGTGCTTCTATTCGGACATTGAACGCACCACAGCCAGACCGTTGTCAAGTGAAACGTTGCTAGCCTTTCCACACGTCTGTTAGGTTAGCTGTTAGCTTGGAAGGGAAGTTTGTGTAGTGTTATTTCCTCCACTGGCGCCATCATTTCTGAAAACAAAAGGTAAGAACAGAATTAGCTTAAGCTTTTAAATCTCTCAAGTATATCATTGCTAGCGTCATAAGGCTAACCTCATCTAGGTTAATGCAGCTAGCTAAGCGAATACAATGACAACCTGTTGTCTGAACCCCAGACTCATCTGTCACAAGAGTTTGATAGTTTGTTAAAATAAGAGATAACAAGCGTACTCAGAGTATTTTAACGTAAATATTGAGTGGTCATATTGCTCCTTAAAGTACCAGTATATGACATTTAGTCATATTTACCAGAAGTTTGCGGGTCACGTTTGTCTAACGTTAGCTTTAGCCATATGCTAGCCGTGACAATGCTATTGTGGTGATTATTCAAATGTTAGCTAGCATTTTGATACTGGCTACATTTGTACTTTTACCACATCTACTGAAGGTTCTGCATGTTTGACTTAACGTCATTGTTCAGACTGCTTAACGTTATTATCCTATAAATTGAACAATGCGTTTTATTGTAATACACAGTACAGTATTGTTGTAAATGCCCCTAACTATTCGCATCATTTCACAAACTGCAGTAGTGGTCATACTAGCTTCATTCGTAATAATTAGATTTATGTGCTCAGCAGGTAGTGATGGAAGATGAATTGTGTAAATTTACTCGAGAAATCTACTAGTGTCTCTCCCAAAAGCCCAAGTCATTTTGGACATCACCTGAACCAGGTTTGTGTAAAATCAATGTGAAGAGCATTAAAATCCGCCGGATTACTTTTCCCAGACAAATTTCCCAAAATATACTCTTCTTCTTCTTCTTCTTCTTCTTCTTCTTCTTCTTCTTCTT
>JAPQRQ010000001.1:1794488-1810176 GCA_037367365.1 Apogon talboti
TCTTCTTCTTCTTCTTCTTCTTCTTCTTCTTATTATTATTATTATTATTATTATTATTATTATTATTATTATTATTGTGACACAGGTATCAATCACTCTTCATCTGTATAGAACTTTTCATATAGAATAATGCATGTCCAAGTGCTTCACAGATGACTGATAAGCTAATACATTCTAGATACATTGCATATACAGTGTGATAAAATGAGATTAAAAGAGATTTAAATAAAAAGTACATGCTAAAACATAAAATTGAATATACTATTAAACCAAATAGAATAAAACCACTGTAAAATCTAAGAAGAAAAACACCCATACACAAAATAAGAGATGCAGAAAAAAGAAAAGAAAATACAGAAAAAGAAAATTCCTAAAACTATGAGTGGGAATAAATGCCAACAGGATTGTACTAATTCAGAAAACAAATAGCATCGTTTTGTATTGAAAAATTTAACATCCTTGTGGGAGAGCCACAAATCCCACACATGTGCATCTCTGTTTTCCACAAATTAAGGGAAAAGCAAATAAAATAAATTATACCATTCTGTCAACAATCAGGAGATACAGGACTTTACGTAAAGCCAATTGGAGATGGAAGCTATAGTTACTTAGTAGGCTTACTTTTCCCTTATATAGTTTATAGTGCTCTAAGAGTCAATAAGGGTAATTTTGCCTTGTAAGTAATTTTACTTTTTGATACTAATAATGCATATCAGTGTGTCTTCTTTCATTTGTTTTTAATGTTTGCGTGTTCTTTGTCTTATTATCCCTTTTTTTTTTTAAAGTAATCTGTTTTATCTTACTTTTTGTGTTTTAGAAAATGCTTGGTTATATCTGGCAGTATGTCTACACATCCTTCTTGAGATACTGGCTGAAGTGGTTAATCAGACAAGCAACAGGGAAATGTGAACTCCAGAGGATATGCTCTGGATACAAACCAGGAGCAGCAAGGGCAACAAAAGCAGGTGAATTGTATATTGTTTATTATCTCAAATCTGGTATATGTTTCTTAAACATAAGGAGTGCTAATCTACTTCTTATTTTCTCTGTTGAAGAATACTCTCTTCAGTCATCAAAGAACCAGGTGAGAATTGTTTTAATTTTTTTGTGTTATTCAGTGAGGAGACGTAAGAAAGAAGTGGCACAACAGTTTCAATACAGGGTTTAGTAGTTTTTAGTAATAGTGATTTTAGAATATCTAGAATACAGATTTGGAAAACAAAAGTGTTCTTACAATGATTATTATTATTTTTATTACAGGAATCCGTTGAGCAAAGTGAACATTTCTATAGATATTACTTGAAACATTTCCCCCAAATTTCAAATAGAAATTCCATAATTTAGATATTTCACAAGGTAAAATAACAAAGATGCAGTGATGCAAAGAAAAAAGGTTGTATTCAATCATAAGACAATGACCATGTTTTAATTTAGGAAGAGTTGAGAAATCAGTGTTGGGAGTTACCCAGATTTTCAGTTACAGCATTCACCATCTCCATCGTTTTCTATTATATATCCATGTCCATTATATTGCCATAGGTACTTAACGCTACTCATCCAACTTTTGATCCTCTTGAGGTTTTCACTGATGTTCAAGTCTGCAAATTTGGCGCAGTCATTTAATTTTTTTCTTGAGCTATATTAAAATATAAGATGTACTGAAAGAAAACAACTCAATCAAATTTTATTTATATGGCGCCACATTATAACAAAAGTTATCTCATGATGCTTTACATTTCAAGCTGGTCTAAACCAGACTCTTCAGCCAATTCACAGAAACCAACAGAATCCTCTAGGAGCAAACACTTAGTGACAGTGGAAGGAAAAACTACCTTTTAACACGGACGCATGGATGCATAGCAAACTGAACTATAACTGTTAAAAAATAGAATTGCTGTCACTAGTATAAGTACCAATAACTAGTACAAATACCCATGGCTGTTAATAGCACTTACAGTGCATATATTATCCATCAGTGTATATGAAATAAACACAATCACAACTATATGGATAAATGAATAATGATGATGGAAGCAGAAGACGAGCAATAAGCAACAACTCACAGCCAAATCCCAAAAAAACTGTTTCAAGCATCTAAATCCAAAAAACAGATAAAACAATCTTCAAATCACATACAAGCAGTGTTAGTATTGTTGGACTGTCATAAGAGAAAAATAAGCAGGCACTATGTAATGCACAAAACTGACATGAGCGATGAAAAGACAGCAGATGTCTTTGTTCTGCTGTCAGACTGTATCTGAATGTCTCAGTGTGACTTCTGTCTTTTCTAAAAAGGCTTTTTGAATCATCATTGTGGCCTGGCCTAACAGAGGCTTAACGGTGCTAAAAGGGTGAACATTTGGAAATATTCTATCAGCAACAACATTATTGTCAAGATGCCATGATTTGTATCCTAACCCTCAGATTATGTAATGAAATGTGAAGGAGGCACCCTTTGCTTCACTACTGGTCTGTTCATTATCTGTACCACTATCGTACACGTGAACACCAATAAAATAATATCTTGTGAACTCAGTATGTCTTTATCTTCCACTACACTTTCCAAACATCAGTGAACTGACTTTCAATTTATGATCATAGCTGAGTGAACATTTTCCAGAGACAAAAGTGCTTGTTCATTGTTGTCATTGATTCTGAGGTTACTTAAGACAACAATGCCAATTCTTTTTATGGTATCTGAACACATTTTGACTTACCTGTCACTGCCTTGTCCGCCTCTTGTGTGTTGTGTTTCAGGTTTTAAGACACACTTTGAAAACCAGCAAGGCTCATTTAGAGCAATGTGTGGATCGAATAATGCAGGAGAAGAGTATCAAATCCCAGAAAGATCCACTGTAAGGTTACTTATCTGCTGTTTTCCATTACTATGTGATCTTTGAATTTTTTTTCCTTCTAATTTATTTCTCTCCCTGCTCCCTTAGGTTCAAGGAAAGCCTCTATGTATGTCTCCTCCAGATTACAGGATACAGCTCTCTGTATGTGTCTGTGGAAGACTTGAGAAAGGAAGTTTTCAGCTCAGATAACCCTGAACACGAGGCCATGCTGCTGAAGGTATACCTTGTTCTTTAGCCGTACATTATTGGAGCAGCTGCTCTGCTACACAGCCTCCAAAGTCCCACGCACGATATTTCGCCGGAGCGTCTTCAGCTTTGATTACAGGACATATTCACCGTGGCATCATTTGTGTCACAAAACGCTTTTACAATGCACAATGAATGTCACGGCATTTATTTCCATGCAGACTTGCATTGCGTGTGTTAATTTTTTGTCAAGATGTTGTAATGGTGACGGGAGAGTCAGTGTAAAGTCTTCTACATCACATCCCACAGACCCTTAATGGGGTTCAGGTCCGGACTCTGTGGTGGTCAATCCATGTGTGAAAATGATGTCTCGTGCTCCTGAACCACTCTTGACATCTGAATGCTGTCATTGTCTGTATGCTCCCTATCAAACTGATGTTTGTTTCAGAAATGAGAAGCTACTCACTGCATCAGTTAGGGTGAAAGAACGTCTTGCAGCTGGAACATAATTGAGACTCCGACTTAGCTTTATTGTCATACAATCAGTAGACATGATTAGAATAAATCACAGTTACCCAGGTCTCGGTGTGTGCAGCATGAATAAATAGGATAAAATAATAAATAAAAATAGATAACGATAGATAAGAGCAAAATAGAATAGAATTTTTAAAAAATGCCATAAAAAACACAAAAATAAATAAATAAAATCACTGCAGTAATTATCCAATGGATGGCCAAGCTGTGTATGCTGTATATTGCACACTATAGAATTAAATATTTGTATGATTTTGTTTTGTTTTACACTGGCTTTTGCACAGGAAGGTTTTATTTGTTTTCACGTCAGTAGAATATTGCATCTGTCTGAGCTACAAGGAGATGTCCTATTTAAAATGTTATTGTCAAAATTAATCAAAATGTGTAGAATGAAGAAATGCTGAATGAGTGAATTTATTTTTTCAGCTTTGGGACCTTTTAATGCCGACGGTCAAACTGGAATCGAGGATAACCAAACAATGGGGGAACATTGGATTCCAGGGAGATGACCCCAAGACTGACTTCAGAGGAATGGGCATGCTGGGACTTATTAACCTTGTGTGAGTACATTAAATGAACCTTGTCTTTACCAGAATATTGTTCAAATAACAGGAATAATATCATCTTTGATCTATATTTATCAATCATGAGAAGGCTCTTTTGGACATGATTGAGATATATCGCTAATCTTAACACCCATTGCTGTTCCACTCATTGGTTGATGAGGTTTTTTTTTCTTCTTCATTTCTTCACTACATTCAATTAGCTGCACTGTCAAACTTTGAGTGGCCTGTTTAAACATTAAACCTGGTACATACAGTATTCAGTAGCGCTTCACTGACCCCTGTCAATTATTTATCTGTGTGCAGCTGTGCACATGTTTACTGTCACTTTGCAGATAAATTAACCTGTGGCAAAATTTTGAGAAATAATATATTTTCTATCTAATCCAAAGGAAAACTTATGATTTACACTTTATTAAAGGTAGTTATAGCTGTGAATAGTGCGCATTAAAACATGAGGTTTACACAAACGTAAGTGACTGTAGCCAAAATTATTTTTTCTGGTTTTGTTGGTAAGTATGCTTTTTTTTTTTTTTTTTTTAAATTAATGGCTTAATGTACATGGCCCAGGGCTCATCAGCAGGTTTAGGTCCCTAAGAGGAATATGCTATTCAGGGTAAAATAATGATTGTGTTATAACAATTAATAATATTGTTACACACACTGGTGGTGGTAAACTACATCTGTATTAAATTATTAATAAATATATTGGGACTTTGTAACTACCTCCAAGACCATGTTCCAGGCTATCAAAAATTAGCTAAGCCCCTGTATGTAAAACTGAGAAAGGCAGAAAACGGTCAGAACTCGACATGGCAATGGACAGCTCTGGACCAAAGGTACTTAGTGGAGTTGAAAGGAGCCATCTGAGGGGCCTCTAAACTTGAACCAAGAGCTCGCACTGCAAGGATGGTAGCACAGATGGCCTGTGAAGAAGACGTCACCATGGTTAAGGTTGGCGATGAGGCTGGTGGACTAGTGACCTTGTGGAGCTATACTCTGCCTTCAGTGGAAAAGAAGTATCTGCCCGAAGAAAAGCAGTTTGCTGTCCTGGATCATTACTGGAGTGCCTTGAAGGACTTGGCACAGGGCCAGGAAATTCGAGCCATCACATAGTCACATTCACTGATTTCTTAGGAAGGCCATGCTCAAAAGTACAAAAGCGACCATCGCACATTGGGAAGACATACTTCTAGATTCAGACTTGGAAATTGGACCTGAACAGCCTGGACCGCCGAAGGTCCTACTGAAGCAGGAGGAGCCCGTTGAGTGGATACTCTACACAGATGGCTCAGAGAACTGGGGAGGTTCTTCCCTAAATTGGATTATTTCCATTTATTCCATTTTTTCCTGTTTACGGCAAATACGATTTGGACCACACTGAGAAGACTGAACTGTATGATTAAGAGACAACATCTGGGATCAGGACTTTGAGGGAGTTGAATAAGATTTAGATTAAACAACAAATTGAAGCACTGAATGATAGAATAATCTTTAAGAATTATCATGCAAGTGACGATTCAATGTGGAATGACATTTGATTTATGCTGACATTTGATTTTGCTTTGCTCAAATCACCTAAAATACATTTACAAAGTTCACTTGTTTTCTTGTGGTTAGGTCACCTTTGGAAAGTGAGTGTCTATGATTTATTGGGTACATAACAACAAAAGTTTCTTACTGCATTTATGTCCTGAGGGCCATTCTTTCGTGGTCATTAAAAATTCTCCTGACCCATACCAAGAGTCGAAAATCCATAAGAAGCGGCGGCCATAACCAACTGGACTCGTCACTATTGTTAATCCACAGCAAGGGGTTCTGCTGGAAGAATTTGGTACAAGAGGAAGTACAGCAGATGTTGGAATAAAAGGTGTTGAGAAGTCAGGCGAGTGCTTCAACCCTATCAGCTTAAGTAATTATCTTCTAGATGTGGTTGGGTAAATTCTCCATCACTGAGCAAATGACTAGGACTTTACACGTGCTTTCAGGAGAAGAAAATACTTGCATACCTGGTCCTGTGATGTTCAATGTAGCGCCCCATGAGTTTGATTGTTTAGTCATCTATTTTCTGCATTTTAATCTCAGCGTCTCTACAACTATGGGATCGACATTTCTGACATTAAGTACATTAGTAAATGACAGTTTTTCTATGTTGTAATGTCGTAACTGGAGATGTCCTGGCATGTCAATATTAGGTGAGCAATTAATTTTTTCAGTACTTTAACTTATGATATGAATAGAAAACAAGTTTCTATTGTTATCGCAAGCACTAAACTGGAGGACCACCTCACAGAGCCACTAGCATGATGCTGGGCTAAACTGCCATGTTTTTGTTCTGTTACAGGTTTTTCAGTGAAAACTACACAGAGGAAGCTCGTCAGGTCTTATCCCATGCAAACCATCCTAAACTTGGGTGAGAGATATATTTATACAGGCACGATAAGAGCCTCTGCATGTTTTATGAACCGTTAAACACTATCAGATCTGGTTAAAGTAAAATAGTGTTTGTTGTCTTGAAAGTCTTAAAAAGTATGGAATTTTGAAACCCCGGGTTCCAGACCTTGAAAAGTCTGGAATTTTGTATGAATATTTGTGTCTTAATAAAGCATGGAAAAAAGTTTCTCATAGTCGAATTTTAGAGTATGCTCAAAGGTACATAGTCTTGTAAGATAAGAAATACATGAGGAAAGTACAGTTGGTTAGTTAGTTTCTTTAAGTTTATTTCAAATATGTAACAAAACAAAGTAATTCAACTTTAGTCCTTAGAAATAAAATAGATTGCAAGAAAACATGAAAAACTTGAAAACAAAATGTCTTTATTTGCATATTTGAAAAGGAGTGGGAGGACGTATAACTTATTACATTTATAAAATATATAAAAAGACTGGATATGATTTCACTAACCAGTCGTTGTGCAATGACAAGTGAAACTTGTTTGTGTGATATCCATGCAGTTTTATGATTGCCTTTTATGTTTTGAAAACGTTTCTGTCAGTAAAACATGATTTACTGCGAATTCATTCATACATTTATTAAAATGAGCTTTTCTACTACACACAACAGGTACAATTTCACCTAAAAACATAGGCACGCATGTATACAAGTACATAAAGTCAAAGTCTGGGGGAAAGAAAATACCAGTTTTGAAAATGTCTGGAATTTTTATTTGGATAAAGAGCAAGGACCCTGCCTCTTATTGTAAATCTATGTATCTTAGGTATTCATACGCCATAGTTGGAATCAACTTGACTGAGATGGCCTACAGCCTCCTGAAGAGCGGTGCTTTGAAACCCCATTTTTACAACACAGTCCTGGGAACGCCTGAGCTCCAACATTTCCATCAGCTTTACTGTGAGTAAAAAGTACCAGAGAGTTAACCCCTTGTTTTTGTACAGAATCCCTAAATGTCTGTGGATCTTTCCTCTTAGGCTACCTGGCGTATGAATTCGATAAATTCTGGCTGGCGGAAGAACCTGAAAGCATCATGCAGTTCAGTCAGTACAGAGAAAAGTTCCACAACAACATCAAGACACACTTACAGGACCCTGACGTGTCTCTCATATTGACAGTGCGTACTAAGGCCTGATGATGTTCAGGAGATCCCCTCCCCTCCCCTCTCCGTGACCCCCCTGAAGGGAGCAGTGCTGCTGAGGATGGCGATAAATGTATTAAAATGAGAAACCCTCTATTTATTTTTTCGTCCCTTTTTAATTGATGTCAATCCTGTAACAGTTATTTTTGAAGGGGTTTCAAATGGAGCACAAATGTACCAACCTATACCTCAAAAGTGACCATTCCAGTAGTTTCAGCCTATTTATATGAAGGGGAAATGAAGAGGACGGAAGAAATGATGACTGTGTTTTCGCACTTTCAATGAACAAGAAGCCAAATGGTTAAAAGACGGTTACAGTAACATGTGTAACTACCATATTTAACTGCCCAGTTTGTATTTATAGTGTGTGTGTGTGTGCTCTCACATTCGTCCTGCTCAGGAATTTAATATTTATGTCCAGAGAGCATGGCTAAAACTTAATGTTACAAATCATTTTCGTTGTGGTGCTCCCATCCAAAACTGTTTGCATGGTTGCATGTCCCACAGATAACATTAACACCATCTGTAATAAGAAGAAGGACTCACATCTTCAAACTGATTCCATTTCCATGACTTGATTTTATGCTTTTGAGGAGGGTTTACTACAGTATGTACAAAGTAACATCAAAGTCAATAAACACATTTTGATGTTTCTGATCCATTTCAAGTTGTGGATGTGATTTCACATGTTAAAAAAAAACAGACACGGGATGTGTAAAAGAGGTAAAATATATTTAAGATTTACATAAACATATTGAACAGTTTATTAGTCCATCTATTGCACTGGTGCGCTGGCTCAAGCTGCCAAAACTGTTAGACTGGCAGATGTGTGTTTGTACCCTTCAGTCCCACAGTACCTGGAATGGGCTCATTATGACAAAATTATAAATATAAAGTCAGGACTGTTCCGTTGAAACGTAAAGACGACCGTCCTAGATTCCTTTTTCAACAAAGGATTATTTCTTTGCCGCTGCAGGACAAGAACACTGTTGGATAATTTAACATTTTGTTTCTTCACTGACATTCAGATACAAAAGGAGGTTCATTTTTGAAGAGTCCCAAAGTTGTCTGAAGCAGGAGTTTCAGTTAGTGGCCTCCATCCTTTTCTTGGTGACCATCATGGCCCTCTTGATCTGCTCGAACGACACGAACATCACCACGTTCCAGGATCCCAACCTCAGAAACGAAGGCACAAATCTACAGGAAAACCAGAGGGCCGTCAATAAGAGACAAAAAAAAAAATGTGCATTTCGGAAATGAATGAATGCAGGACTTGGCAGAGTTTACCCTTTGTAGAAAGCTGTCGGCCCTTCTTTAGTCATCATGGTCCAGGCACAGTTGATGGCGCTGGTGTACTGGCCCGGTGGGGAGTTCATGTACCTAGTTTTCACCACATCCACTGGGGAGGCGATGACTGTGGTGACGAAACCTGCGCCGAACGCAGACACGAAATGGCACGGCAGGTTGTCTGTGGACAGAGTTTGAGATGGTTTGATCATAGACAGAGAGAGAATAAACAGCAGGAGGAACATGAAGGCCTTTGTTCCCAGCTGATCGGTAAAGAATCTCACGGTCAGCAGATTATGTAATCATGTCAATAGGGGCAATATAGATGTATGATAAAAATCAGAATAACAACTGTATTTACAGCAGTCTGCCAGGAAAATACAATGTGTTCTGTATGAGTGTGTGTTTTGTTATCAGGTGTGTTTCCTGTGTCAGCTCCCTCACCTGACATCAGGTTGTGTTTAAGGATGGCCTCTTTGATCAGATCGTATGTCACCAGCTCTGTGCAGTTCACCAACGCATTTCTTGTGATGTTAGGTAGTGTGCCTAGATAGGTTGAAACAGAAAATAATGATAATAATAAACATGAGGTTCAAGACCAAACTTTTTGTTTTGTTTCTGAAGACCATGTAGACCCAAACATCCACTGGCGACCAAAACCATCTACTGATCTAAAATGTTTAATAACTTCTGAGCCACTAAACCTATTAATACATTGAAATAATTGGTGTAAAATGCAGTTTCCAATCAGAAGTGTTGTTGACTTCAGTTCAACAGCATCATGTCTCTGGATTATACATTATATCAGACCTCATGCGCTAAAAAATACATATATATTTTTTTTAACCCATAAAGCCCCAAACATCCACTGTCTACTAAAACCATCTACTGATCTGAACTGATGACCCACTAATCCTATCAATACATGTAAATAATTTTTGTAAAATACAGTTTGTCATCTTTTCATGGTCATCAGATATGACCTATTTGGACATTCAGAGGCTACGTAGTTACCATGGAAACACCGTCATCTTCTACAACATTGATTCACCAGTAAAACCCATGGACTTGGATCAATGACAGTGGATGGACACACTTAGTTTGTGTTCAGTTTATGATATTTATGCTGAAAAAGTGACTTTCCTCAGTTTTCTCTGTTTAATTTCAACTTTAACTTCAACTTTAATTTGAGCTTTTATGAACATCCACATGATCAGTGAATTAAATATAGGAAAATACATGATTTACACTGAAAAAATGCAAAATACAAAGGATAATATTATAATAAGTGAAGATAAATCACTTAAGAATAGTTAAATATAGAGAAAAATTCATCTGTGAACTGACACAAAACTACCACTGGGTCTTTACAGGTTTATAATAAACCATAGCAGCCCATAATATGTCCTATAGTGAACATTCAGCACCATCTGCAGTGCTATTTCTACAAAAGAAAAACAATTAGAGGAGATATATACGCTTAATAAATCACTGCTTTGTTTTATACATGTGATATTAAAGACATAAACATAGATTACTTTATAAATGTTGGTAGAGTTGTTTTTTCCCTATTATCAGTAAAACAAATAATTATTGTTGAGCTTCTGTGATGACATTTAAGATCCCTAGCAGAACTTCTCTTAACCCCTTCCTGACCTTTCCAGAGCCCACGTAAACCCTCGTTCTGGAAGATGTGTTTGTAGGCCTGCATGGTGCCATTATATCGACGGGCCACTCCGTCCAGGTTCATCTGGGCTTGAAATCGAACCTTGACCACATCGGTGGGTTGTGCAAAGGACACGGCCATGGCACCTGTAGTGCAGCCAGCCAGGATACGGATGAGGACTCCAGGATCTGGGAAAAGACAGAACACAAACGATCTAAACAAACAAGAACATCAAGGTCAGTTCACAGAGGACTCATTTAACTGAACACATTCTGCTGCTGTCAGGGTGCAAATATGTAGGAGGAGGACGCAAGGATTAGAGATGGTGTTTGGAGCTACAGTCAAATAAATGAACTGGAACTGAACCATCAAAAGAGATTTAACGGGCTTTTTTAAATTTGATTTTAATCTTTATTTCACAAGCAAGATATTAGGAATATAAAGTTTTGCACTTTGTCAGTAGGTATTGTAATATTAGTGTGCTATGAAATATTTACATGGAAAAGAGAAAAGTAAATGGACTATTTTTTTTTACAAATACATGGTGTATTTGTAAAAAAACAAACAAAAAAAAGCATTTACTGTGGTTAGTAGGTAGGCTATTATAATATCTGTGTGCTATGAAATATTTATATGAAAAAGAAAAAAGTAAATGGATTTAAAAAAAATAAATACATGGTGTATTTGTTAAAAAACAGTCCATTTACTTTTGTTAGTGGGTAGGATATTATAATATTTGTGTGCTATGAAATATTTACATGGAAAAGAGAAAAGTAAATGGACTCTTTTTTAACAAATACACCATCTACCACTACTTACTGTCTTTGCCACCGGTGTAGAAATTTTTGACATTGTCGTACAGGCCGATTCTGATTGAAGCGAAACACACTTGTCTCTGCAGCCCAGCCACCAACCCGTTGTACAAAGACCTGGGACCCTCGGTCCGGATCATGGTGCTGATGGTCCCGAACACACCTCTGTAGCGGATGTTTTTGGCCGCCTCCACTGCCTTCTCTCCCTGGATCTGGGTTCACACATTGAACTCAAAGCTAAAACCGACTTCACACAGCAAAAGTAGAAAACCTTTAAAGCAGGGGTGTCAAACGTGTGGCCCGGGGGCCAAACGCGGCCCTTCAAAGATTCCAATCCGGCCCATACAAAAATGCAAAACTTACACTTTAGATATTCACAAAAATTTTAGTTCAGGTTCCACATAGCCTACAGATCAGTAAAATATTACCATAATAACCTATAAATACTCACAACTCCAAAGTTTTCTCTTTGTAAATGTAAACATTCTCATGTAATTTTCCTGTATTTACACTAAAACAAACTATAATTTCACAAAAAACATGAATAACCTGAACAAATATGAACAACCTGAAATGTAATTTTAACAACATTCTGCCTGTTAATAAAGGTTTTGTGTCTTTGTAGATCCACTGTGATCTGTAAGTTGTAATGAACATGTGTAAATGATAAACTGAGGCAGAATATTGTTAATATTAAACTTATTTTTCTTAAGAAATTTTAGGTTGTTCATGTTATTCACATTGTTTTAAAAAATGGTTTATAGATGTAAACATTTTCATCATGTAAGGAAAGTTTGGAGTTGACATTATTTATGTATAATTCTATTTTTATCTTACTGTTCCGGTCCACTTCTGAATTTGGCCCCTGAACTGAAATGAGTTTGACACCCGTGCTTTAGACTGAACCGTGCAGAGGGGGCAATTGATTTTGGGGTTCCAAAGTGGACAAAGTCAAACTGTTTAGTCAATAAATTCCGACATCACACTGTCTGTGCGTCGAATAGTATGTCACGAAAACAGGGAACTGAACTGTTACATGTGAGCTGATTATTAGAGTAACTGTGAAAACATGCAGTGATGCTGCAGATAAATGGAGCCGTGTTCAGTGACCGCATACCTGTAGTCTGACTTTAGCTGTGTCCAGAGGAAAGGTGACGACGTCGGCGAAACAGGCTGCCAGTCCAGCGCTCGCCATCTTCACCCCCAGGGGAGGAGGAACATCTGAGGGTTTGAGTCCGACCATTGTTTGGCGCCACTGCAGAGATGAACAATCATTTCAGATTCTTTTACATCAAACCCCTTTGTAAACATAAGCCACTATCATCTTTTACACTGAATGATTTTTTTATGAGTCATATATCTAAACCTGTTAGTGCCATAACAGTCCAAGTGTAATCTGATGATAAAAACATAAAACAGACACTTACATTGTGTGTCTAGAAGTTCAGCGTCCTCCTGATCCCTTGTTATTTGCCGGTCAGGTTATAAATCCACACAGAGGGCCCCACTCCACAGAAAGGAAAGTTGAATCTTTTGCCCCTCTATTTATATATTTTCTGGCTGGTGTTTTTATGACATCCACAGAGAGGCGTTACTGTGTACTTCTGTACACCCGGGTCAAATCAAAGTCCACCGGCTGCTAGAAAGTCAATGTTCAATTTACCTCACAGTACAGAGACACCAAACACGACTGTTTTAACTCTCCTTTTAAGGCTGAAGCCAACCCATTTGTCATCTGTAGTCTTCTTGTGCTCTTTATGGTTATTGTTATTATTGTACTGTTGTAATTTTGTCATAATTCAGGTGTAGTATTGTAATTTCTTTCACTTTCATGATCTTTAGACTTATTTTTATGTGCTCATATCTTTCCCTTGACAGTAGTCCTCGTCTGTGACTATCACTGAATTAATAATTAAATAGTTATTGGGTTTACAGCATCATAGAGCGCTATCAGACTTTCAGTGGAGGTTTGTCTTCTCAGCCAATGACGGCGGAGGCGTGTGAAACAAAGGAAGCTGATTTCGCTGTTTCGAGGTAAAGTTCACATCCCTGCCCTTTCACTTTTATGCTCAAGGACTCGTATCCATTGTATTTGCTGATTGGTTCCAATAAAACTATTAGTTAAATGGCAGACGTAGTCAATCATCTGTCATGGTTATTTTTTGAAAGGGGGGGGGGGTTGGAAAAAAAACAAAACGGGAGAATACAAGAAGGACATTTGTGACGTGAACTACTGGACCAAGTTTATCTCTGAAGCAGATAAGAAGACACCGTATTTGGCCTTTCAGCAGTTTGGGAGCACGGGTGACTATTTCATAACAGGTTCTGTGCTATGATCATCCTTTAGAGTGAAAATGAATGGAAGACGTAAAGACATTTAGATGATGAGGCAGTAGATAGGTGGTCCCATTAACACTGGCACTTACAGGGGCTTATTTCAGCTGTTATCCTCCATTACATGATTTCAGCCCAATAAGTTATTGTTGATTTTTTATCTATTTTTTTTTTTTGACAATGCTGGATGCTGTACACATTTAATTTAATGTAAGCAGTGTATCAGGTGAAAAGGATAGGAAAAAATAAGCTTTTTCTTTTTTTGGTTTTTATATATATTTATTGGTTTATTATAATTATTGTACTAAGTGTAATGATTAATGTATAAACCAAAATAAACCATTCATTCATTCATATGTGAAAATGCTCTAAAAATTAATAATAGTGTGAGTATTCAGCATTGTTTTAACTGTCCAGAGTTACATTCTTATTTAACTCGGCAATCCACAAATCTCCATCTTCCAAAACTTTTAACTAAGTAGAGGACAATTTTCTATAAAATTTAGGGGGTGTCAAGTTATGGAACAACTTTTCATATATGGCAAATAACTGTTTAACTATAAAAATGTTTTAAAACATGCTTAAAAGATGACTTAATAACTGCAAACTCCCTGTCTTAAATCATTACTTTTATATGTATGTGCATGCATGTTAAATTCTCTTTATTGTTAAAACATGCATATTATTCTTTCATTAAGCTCATGTGTTTTATATGTTATTTGTATTATATAAATGCTTTTTTGTCTTTTCTTGAGGTGGACACTTCAGATAAGCCTGTTGCCTCCTCCTGCACTGTGTTGTTTTTTTTTTCCTTTTATCTGTGCAAAACTAAACCAAACATCTTTTAGCCCAAAAATTCCCATCTTTATTCAGATAATGTTTTTTTTTTGTTTGTTTTTTTTTTTTTTTACCTGAGATGAAAATGAGGAGAAAAGATTGAATTTGGTCCTAAAACCACTACCTTTGGATTTATTTGTCCAACTCCGGCGCAGCTAAAAGTACATACAAACCTCAAATAAATGCTGTCATCCAGTCCAGAGTAAAAAGGGAGAGGACCTGAACACGATAAATCATTATAGTGTTTGTCCAAACGGGAACCTGATGATACCTTTAAGATCCATCTGCAAAATTACCATGTTCCTTATTGTAGCAGGTACTTAATGAACTAATGTGTTCTAATACAACAGACCCAAACTTCCAGATGGGTTATTAGTTCAAATGCATTTTGTCTCATTTTCAGGGTTTTATAATTTAGCAGCTTCTTTATTGTAAAAAGAAACTAAGGTAGTTACACAGACTTAAGATTAAAGTATATTCTTGGTTTCTACATTGTTTTCCTCCAAAACAGAAGTTTCCCTTACTTAAAAAAAAAAAAAAAAAATATTGCTAAAAATGTATTGCTACTAGTTAAGCACTTCAGTCTCATTCTGTAAATTGATGGAAAACGTCGGCGATGACGATTGGATTGAAACACATCTTTATCTATTTCCTTTCAACACACACAGGGTCTGATAGATTAATCATTGGCGGCTTTGAAGTACGTCTGAGAGGAGATACAGAGTTTGCTGAGAGTCATGTTTTGTGTGAGCTGTGATTGGTCAACCTCAACCACAACCCCAGAGTGTTTGGAGAGAGGCCTTAAAACCAGCTCAACTCTGACCCAGAAGCACCTCACTGCACCCTTGTTTTTGTGATTTTTCCAACTTAAGGACCAGTTCAGGGGTACGAGGCATTTTTGATCAGTGTAACCCTAACCCTATATTACAAAAGGGACGTGGACTCTGTGTGTGTGTGTGTGTGTGTGTGTGTGTGTGTGTGAGTGTGTGTGTGTGTGTGTGTGTGTGTGTGTGTGTGTGTGT
>JAPQRQ010000001.1:1815400-1845595 GCA_037367365.1 Apogon talboti
ACACACACACACACACACACACACACGTGATGCTGTGTCAGAGACGACCAGTTACAGAGGTCAGAAGAAAACGGTTCCATATTAAATAATCTGACAGGTGCTCTACAGTTCTGCAGTGGAACCTCACAGTATGAATTTAAGTTGTTCCATGACCGTGGTCGTTTTGTGATTTACTTGTTTTACGAATCAATTTTCCCTATTAAAATGATTTGAAATATAATTGATCCATCCCCCCCAAAAAAAAATCTTTTTAAAGGGATTTTTAAAACAGAAAAAGTGGAAAGAAAATAACAATTACAAAAGCAAATAACCTGTTTTTAGTAACTTATTTACCTTTAAGATGAGATGATCTGTATGTGAGGAAGACAGTGGAGCGAGGAGGAGGAAGAGGAGGAGGAAGAGTAGGTGGAGGAGGAAGAGTAGGAGGAGGTGGAAGAGGAAGAGTAGGAGGAGGAGGAGGAGGAGAAAGAGGAGTAGGAGGATGAAGAGGAGGAGGAGGAGGAGGCGGATTCTCTGGAAGGAGAATCTCCGTCAGAAGTATTTTTGCTGTTTTCTCTCTCTCATCACTTAATTTGTTCTTTCTGGCCTCCCTTTCACTGTCTGCACTTACAGGTCATTTCATTACAAAATCTATCCTGATAAATCTGCTTTGTTCTGCTTTTTAATAAGTTCTGAAAATGCAGCTGCACAACCCAAACTTAATTTATCTGGATGATTTTTTTTTCAACAAAATCAGAGCCCTCTGTCCACTTTACCAATACTTGTTTTAGTTGAATTGTGCATTGAATAAATCCTCCCTGGGCTGTGATGTTTTTCTCCCATCTTGAGAAGAGTGCACTCAACCACTCGTAAAAATTTATGTTAACTGGAGTAAAAATAAAAATTAAAAACCATTGGTTAAACCCACAAATGTATGGTACTAACAAAATAGGAGCATCTGCAGGATATGACCCAAAAGACAAATATTCGTTTCTCAATATCCTTTTTGACACAGGATAAAAGTTCTCATGCTTGTTTTTTCACCATCCCTGCGTAAAAAATAACACCACCTATACTGCACCTTTCTGCATAATGTAATTCAAGGTCTGAAAATTCTGCCTCCTTCTGTGGACTGTGTTTTCAAGCTGAGTGAACCTACTCAGTGATGCAGACTTTAATCACAGGGCTTTTCCAGCAGGTTGAACATGTGATTTACAGCAGTAATTACCAAATCACTGATTAGATGTGACTCTCTACACTGTGGCTGCACAAAGAAGCTCAGAAAAGTGACTTCTCTTTACCACAGTGGCATTAAACGGCATCAGGTCGTTTATATTTAAATTTAGCCTTTTTATATGGACCAAGAGGAGAGAGCGGCGAAAGATATGTGTGCATTCTCAAATTCTGGCATTTTTTTATCCTCCAATTTAAGCTTTAGATTCGAGTAAACTCTTTGGTAGAGAAACGATGTTATTCCTGATAGGAACCAATAACACCAGTGGATGTAACGCTGTAGAACTGACTGGAGACCAGAGGAGTTTCAGTATTTTTACTCACATTTTTCTGGCGACTGCTGACAAGGTCAAATGCGAGGCTTGCTCGATATTCACCATATACCTAAAAAAAAAAAAAAAAAAAAAAAACAGAGGACGCAAATCCTGTCAGCCACAGAAGTAATATCAAATAGGTTTATGTACACAGATGGAATGAGTATCAGGGTTATAAAATGGGTTATTGTGTGCAGTTACAGTAAAGGTAAAAATGTGTGCACTTGGATTAAAGTGCTTGAAATCTGTGTGTGAGGGAGGTTTGTGTGATTGGGTTTGACAGTATGGAGATAAAGGGGTTAATCCCTTCCTGTTGAGGTAGTTTCTGTTACATAACCACGGTTACATGGAGGTTTCTTTGAAGAAACTCAAACGGAATAAAGTGGGAAGAGAAGGAAGTCAGAACGAAACAGGAATGAAACGGCTGCGCTGACTCAGCCTCGGCCTGATGCTACAAATGCCGTGGTGTGAAAGAGTGTGTGTGTGTGTGTGTGTGTGTGGGAAACTAGGACTGAAAGTGAAAGAAAGGAAAAACACTTTAGCCTGTTGAGATTAAATGTCCGTTCTGATGTTTGGACAATGTAATGTTAAAAACTCATTGTTTCCTGACCATTCAGTTTTCCTAACCATGTTACAATTTTTGCCACTGGATGGAGTATGTTGTCAAATATACTGTCATTATTAGGCATCATAATTTGTTGTTAAAATTCAGCTCAGATAGAGGATGCTCATTTAAAACAAACAGTAAAATCTTGAGCTAACATTTATTCCATTTTATATAAGTTTTTGTGGTTGAACGTGCTTCAAACGGCAACATTTCTTTATTAATTTCCACACTTTATCAACGCACTCAATGCAAACCAAAGCAAGACATATCTGTGAAAAGCAGTGAGAAAGCACTTACATCAGCACTAATATCATTGAATTTGGTGATGAAGGCATGCTTGACAACGTCCACAGCAACTTCTGAGGCTATCACCATAACTACATCTGGAAACAGCACCCACAAGTGGTCTAAAAACAAACACATCAAAACCATTAGTGTTATTTTTAGTAAAATATTTAGTATAATGTTAGACATAAGTGAGTCAGTGATTTTCCAGCTATAGTGAGAGGATCTACGGATGGACCTGCCATGTACATTTTCACCTGTGACAACCGTAGAGCAGGTGCACATACAGTATTTAAGTCATGGTATGTTCTTTGTGCATCGCTGCGGTGCTGTGTTTACCTGGGTTCCAGGAAAACTGCTCCATGTTTCTCAGACAGACAATGAGTAGGAGGATATAGTTGGTGAACCTCTCTTTTATGTCTGTGTGAAACAAACAAATCAATCCTGGATTAACCTACTTTGTCCTCACTGTGACTGTGCCCGATTCCATAAATTTACCTTGGACTAAATCACCAAGTTTAAACATCAAGGTACAAAACATTGAAAGACTGATGATTCTGAGGAACGTGTTTGGGCTTTTTTTTTTTTTTTTGGCACGTCATTTATCACTTACCGCTGTTTGACATCTGGAAAAGGTTGTTCTTCTCAAACTTCTTGAACACACTTCCTTTGATCTCGACAAACTGTAAGAAAGTAATGGTATTATGGCCAGAACAGAGCTGCTGAGGTGTTCTCCAAGATGAATACAGTCTGTGCATTATACTCACATTGTTTGACATCATAATGGTGAGCAGGGACTTGTTGTGGGAGTTGAAGGCTACATTGAGAGTGGTGGCCTGAACCATGATGAGGATGGCATGGAGAACTGGTACCAATATACTGAGGAAAAACTTGAATTGTGCAGAATGTTATACTTTTGGTTTATTTTTATCTTCAGTATGGTGTACTCATCATAACATCATCAGATTGGCTGCTCTGTCTGATCAGTGGTCTGAAACATAAATATATTAATTTAGCTCAATAATGGCCCCCCTCCCTCCACAGTCTTTCATTATATTCAAAACACTGAAAAGACTAACTTACTATCAATAAGATAAGACTGTTGAATGATTAATCATTTACTCAAGTTTTAGCTCTAAATGTGGTTTTGTTCCTGTGTTTTTTAGTAGAGAATGACTGATGATGAGTCATCTTATCAAAATCAAACGAGGCTTACGCTGTCAGGGACTGACAGCAAGGGAATATCCCTGAAATCCCCCCAATCCTCTGCTCCCCCAACCATTTGGAAAAAACACACCACCTGGTGTCTAAATATGATGTCATCAAGGTAGTGGCATGAAGAAAGATAATTGTTAGACAATTTATGTGAACTCAATTTGAGCTACATGGACCTGACTGCGGGAGAATAATGGTCAGAGAACCAATTTTTCCCCACAAAACTCCTCCTAGTGACTGAAAATGACCCCATATGAACTCTGGATGGTAGCCAGAAAATTGACATTTGTAAGACGATCAATATGAACCAAATTTGATCTCAATCAGCCTATTATTGCTTGATTTATGTCCAAAAAAACTGACTTTCAATTAAAGCGCCCCCATTTGGATGACATATAATACTCATAGAGAAGCTGAAATTGATAGGGTTCTTCCACTAGGAGTCCCCTATGTTGGTTATCAAGGAAGAAGAAATCCAACCAAACCTGTCCTAGTTATCACATTCACAAGAAGGTGGTCGGGGTAAAACCATTATATCCACGAAACTCCATTTCAGGGATATAAATATGAAATATCTAAATCAGTCACTGTTTCTTTTTTTCCTCATAAAAACACAGCATCCCATTATAAATGAAGCACCATGGTATTTTAGACATAACCCCAACCTACCAACCATATTCTCCAAAAATAAGGGAAAATGTTTGTGTAGTGAAGACCATAGCAACCCTCACATCACCCAATCCTGTTCTCTTGTTGAATTCCAGAGATAATTATATCCAAAACTGCCCTTTTCCTATCACAATCACAAAAGGTGCCAGAACAGTAACAGTATGATTTTTTTTGTTATTTATGTCTCTCAGCCCCTTTAAGAGGTGCACAGTAGCACAATGATGAATCAAAACAGCCAAGTTTGAGTGAGGATACAGACATAGAGCACAGCCATGAGGAAGTGTGGGATCACTCCTATGTGTGCCCTCTTCTTCTCCTTTGGTTCAGTGGCTGTCCAGTAAAGGGCGTCCAGGATGTCCTGGCCAAAAGATGAGAACAGACGGTCCGCCACCTGACAACACAACAAAGTATTATGATTTGTTGGTTGAGTGTATGACTTTGATGACATTCTAAACATGAGGTTATATTAGGTTAAGTACCTCTAACATGTTGTAAATGATGTAGAGTTTGATGACAGACTGCCCCCGGATGAGGTGGTACATCATGGAGTAATCAACATAACTCATCATAGAGTAACACAGCACCATAATGAAGCCTTTCAGTACATCACACACCTGGGCTGGCTGAAGGAGGCGTGAGCCACTGAAACACAAACAAATTACACATAAAATAAATGTTCACGGTGGAAAGTCATGAGAAGAAAAAAAAAAGGAAGGAAAAAAAATCCTGGCAGTTGTAATCTGATTAGTGTGAAATCAGATATGGCTCTACTGTCCTCTAGAGGTTGAAAAATATATTACACTATTTATTTCTGGTAACAAATTTGAATTTTGTCTTTCAAAAAATATGTTTACAAGTCAAACTACATAAGTGCTACAGTTTGTCTGTCTTATTTTCATTTATTCTATTACTGAAGGCCTGGTCTCAGAATACTACACACAATTTTCACCACAACCTTACATCATAATCCAACACCACAAGTTTTAATTTAAAGTTTAAACAAAGAATCTGCTCTGAATGGCTGGAAGGTGGATAAAATAAAGGAACTGAAATGACATGTTGTGTTTAAAGTGTAGGATTAACATCATGAGCTGGGAAAAAACAAACAAACAAAAAAAACCAATGCTCATTCTAGTGTATATTTGAGCCACAAAATTAAAAAACCAAGTTCAGGGCCAGAGGACACTGGTTTGAATAATAACATAATAATTCTCAAATGAGAAAATAAAAATGAAAAACTTCACTGCTGTGACCTTCTACACAGACAAAGGCAAATGCTTGGCTTGAAAACTCGCAGGTCATTGTATCAAACTACATGAAACCAGCTCCATAAACTTGCTGAGCCTGATCAAGTCGGAGCAGATATCAGTTGAACTGGTGCCAGACTGACCTGTCAGAGCAAATAAAAAGATATGCAGACTTGAGAACATTGACCTAGCTGAAAATGATCCTTGTTCCTCTCATTCTTCATTAGAATTGTAGCTTTTATTGCCACTTATACAAATTTGCAATGTACATAACAGTTTTACATAACCTTGCCTGGCTGTGGTAATAACAGGAACAGGAGGAAAGTGTTGCTATTGTATTCTATGTGTTCTATACTGTTATAGTGTTTGGGGAGTAGTTGTGGTAATTATAGTTGCATCATTTCAACCTGCCTGGAAAATCTTGAACACAAAACTGATGAGAGGCAAGGCTAAAATTCATAGTTATCAGTCTTTTCACATGCTTACAACAACTATGACCATAATGTGTTCAGAAATTACTTTCAGAATTAACTTGACACTGACTTAAATGTAGCTAGAGGGTTTATGAGGAACTTTGTACATATTTGTGTGCCATACCTGAGGCCACAGCATGGTACTGTGAGGAGCCGTAAAAGGGCCAGCAATACCCGGAGGGGCAACAGGGTGAACACATAGAGAAAGGCATCCAGACACAGGAAGAAGCCAAATGTCATCAACTAAAGAGAGATAATAAGAGTAGAGGAAAGATAGGTGAGATGTTTTTGTATCTATGCAACTCTATTTTAACAGTTACTTGTTTTTGATGGCTTACCTTCTCCAGCTCCTTGGGGATGCGGAGGCAGGTGTAGACCCTCTCTCTGCGCTCAGTGTATTTGGCCTCATTGTGTTCCAGGAAGTATCCTCTGGTGAGCTCAGCGGTTATAAACCTGACCAGGGACAGGTCTACGACAGCACATGGACAGGGTAAAGCATGACATATCAACTCTTCACCCAAACCAGTGTCATTTCCCAGCAACATAATTATTTGCTTTATTACCACTTCTGCTCCCGTCACACACAGGGATAATAACAACTGCATACTTTTATGCAGCAGGTAATTTTACACTAGCAATACTGGATAATTCCACGATGCATTGTTGATTCATTGCACAGGTTAACTGCAGGTGACTAAAGCATTTCTTCTACAGACAAAGAGAAATCATTTGCCAAAAACATGCCAAGTACTTATTTAATAATGACGCCTACTCATTACTTTTCAAACAACTCATCCAAGCCCTTGGGCATTATCATGCAGTTATAGTAGACCCGTCTCATTCAGTGAGACTTTTGTGACTTAGATCCCAAAGTTATTTAGATCCGGTTTTATTCTATTCCTAAGACATCGAATGGGCCGGAGGTCCAGGTTTTGTGCAGTTCTTAACAATACTTGACCATTTTTACATGGACTTAATATTATGAACAGACAAAGCAAAAACAAGCTGAGGTACACTTGAAATTATGACGAGGCCTGTTGTTAAGTTAGTGTGAAATCAGAGAGTTATTACATCATGATAAAACACAGTAGTAGAGCTTTTTTCCTCATCTTCTCATCATAGGAACAACCTAGTTTATTGCAACTTCTGAATTACTGTATGCAACCGTGCTACGTCGCTGTCCAGAAGCATGATACCGGTCAAAAGTTATGCATTTCCCATAAATATCCTGCACATTTGTGTATAACCATCAGTAGCGGAGGAAGGCTCCTCACGTTACGCCTCTTGTGCAGAATGGTTGAGGCGCCTAAAGCTGCACAAACTCAAACGACTGCAACAGCAGCTGGGCGCTTCTTTACTGTCACGCATAGCCAGACACACGATAAAATATCGATATATAACCGCAGGTAGTTTGCTAGCAAAGGAAAACATTCACTTTAGCAGAAAGCTAACGCTGTCAAACCGGGGGTCTTTGGCTGTGTAAACGAGGCTAGCTCTCACCTGAGAGGCTGCGTTTCTTGCCTTTGCCGCTGCCGTTTTTGTTGTTAAACCCAGGCGTCTCCGTGACTCCATCCTTGTCTTTGTTCTCTGTTTTGGCGGCCTTTCTGTCCTTCTCTCTGTCCTCTTTCTCCTTCTCCTTCTCCTCTCCCAGACTGGACGACAGCGAGTCCGCCATCTTCGCCAAACGGGAGACTGACAACTGCGTCACATGGCGCTACGTCATCACGCACTGCAGCTCCACAGAAGCGACGACAGAGGGCGCTACTAAATTAATAAATAAATGGTTAAAAGTTCTGTGTTAAAGATGTAGACGGATTTATAATTTCATAAATGCATTGTAATATTCATAATTATGCTGTCTTTATGATAATAACTGTGGTTTCATAATAATATCTTTCCTTTGCTGTTTACCTGAGTTGCTTACCTACAGATAACCCACCATGTTGCCAGGGTAACTCCAACTGTAGTTCCTCTGTTCTAGCATTATGGCAGAATTTGTACAAACAAGAAAAGTTTATATAATGTTCCAGTGCAACAGAATTACACAACTACAGAGCTACTTCAAACCAAAAATAGTTCTCAAAAAGCACCACCATTGTCTTTTTTTCTCAAAAATTGTCAGAAACACATCAGCATTTTGCCAATTTAAAGTGTGTATTCCTCAGTTAAGTTGTATTGCCATCACCTACTATATTTCAGCACGGACCCAAGTGAATTTCCTCTTAACAAAAAGCTTAGAGTGGATAAACCAAATGAGAAAGGTCCATGTTTTTGTAGATATCTTAGGAAATAATAATGTATGGTATGGGAATTGTTTTTTTTTACATGGTTGTAATAATTATTAAATACCAGACTAATATTTTAATGCTTCACTCTGATTAAACACTGGATTTAAAACAGTTGAAGTATCCTGGCGCACATGTTTTTCAACACTTTGTCATTACAGTTCACTTAACATTGATGCAAGCAAAGGACCAAGTATTTAAATTGAGTTCTGCAGGACATCGCACGTAAAGAAGAAATCCATATTATATTTTTTAACCCATAAAGACCCAAACAACTGCCATCGACCAAAAGTATCTACTGATCTACAATGTTTAATACCTGTTGATCCACTAATCCTATCAATACATGTAAATAATTGGTATAAAATTGTCATCTTTTCATGGTCATCAGATATAACCCATTTGGACTTTCAGAGGCTCCATAGTAAACATAGAAACACTGTCATCTTGTACAACATTGATTCACCAGTAAAACCCATGGAGTTGGATCAATAACAATGGATGGACACACTGGGTTTATGTTCAGTTAATGATATATTTTTCTGAAAAAGTCACTTTTTTCTTTAGTTTTCATTGTTTTGATATAATAACCATTGAATTTACTCTAAGCTTTAATGAATAGCTACATGGTCAGTGAAATAAATATAGAAATATAACTGATTTACATTGAAAAAAACAGAAAATACAAAGGATAATATTATAATAAATGAAAGGTTTAGAGAAAAATTCATTTGGGAACAGCCACTAAAGTACCACTGTGGGTCTTTATGGGTTAATCTAAACATAGAAATACAAAACAATCTATGCCTAAATTTATTAATTTCAAACCAGTTCATGGAAACACATGTAGTGTTGTCTAATTGTAATTGTGTGCTTTTAAATTGTCTCTTTTCCATTCTTGTAAAGCACTATGAATTGCCCTGTGTATGAATTGTGCTATACAAATAAATTTGCCTTGCCTTGCCTAAATAGAGTGTTACAAGACACAGATGCAGGGCCATAACAGCCACACTGAGAGTGAAGTCATCCCTCTGTGGTTAATGGTCTCTAACATGACCTTTAGGCTCTGTTACAACTGGACTACATTTACCATCCTAACACCATTCACTATGCTTCAATTATTTCATAGTCGCCTCTATAGGTCACAAATGATGAATTTGTACGTCCAAAGGCCAACTTGTAAAGGTTAATTCATCCTGAATAAAGAGCAGTGAGTGGATTAGAGGAGAGCAGACACGGAGGCGCAGGGCAGGGATAGGGTTTCTCCCGGTAAGGGATCTCTTTGACCGCTATGGATTCGGTTTCCCTTCCCCTGTGACTACACTTCAATACACGCAACATCCCACCGGGAGATGTAATCCTCTGTTTGGGTTATGGTTTATTTTTCTGACTTTACCACAGAATAAACTCATGGTGATTGCCGAGTGCGCACCGCGGTCGCTGCCCGGCGTCGTGTGTCTGTCCTCGGGGCACCATGGGCTCGTAAGATGCCTTCTCTGTGGAAACGGATAACGTTCTCTGTGGCCTCGGTTCTCTGTATCGGCTCGCTGGTCCTCTTGGTCGTGGCCCTGTCCACGGAGAGGTGGATCACCGGGCGGATCCTGTGTAAAACTGGGGCAGAAATAGTGAACGCGTCTCACCCGGAGCTGGAACAGTTCACCGGAGACATTTACTACGGACTGTTCCAGGGAGGGAAAACCAAGAGGTGCGGACTGGGAAAGAGGCGCTCCAAAATCTACAGTAAGATCACATCCCACAGCACTTATGACTCTTGATTTCTGTCCATTAACAGGAATAGGAAATGTAGCCAATTTGGTGCAAGCATCTTATTCAGAAATTAGAAATAAATACCACACATTCAAACAGTAACATGAAAAAGTTGTTCAAATTGTCTAAAATTCATTGTAGTAGAATAATACCACTGTAACCTCACACCAACTGTATATCAGATCTACATATCTTACACAAATAAGTTCCCATGCTCCTTTGATGATATAAGTTTATTTTATTTTTGCTTGTAGTTGTAGAATCACAGGTTATTTTACAGACCCTGTCTTACAAACACACAGGCCTATTACAGTATATATCATATAATTATTTTAGCGTGTAAAAGAAACACTGAATAACAAAGTGTCCACCTTCAAACATTCTAATTTAGTATGAAACAGGCACATCTGGCTGATGGTGTTTTTTCTGATTACTTTATGTGCTGAAACAGATCATTTAACATCAAAATTTTTTTAATTAATTTGATATTTTATGCTTCTGAGATCATTTTTATTGTTGTGCAAAGTGGATGTACAGTAGGTATGCTTGCTTTATGTTTGTGCTGCTGTCGGTCTTATATTTTTTAAATCTCAATTAGTTCTCTCAGTTAAATACACTGTAGGTTCAGTAAAAATACTTTTTTCCTCCAAATTATGACCTAATACTTTTTCCCTTTAATTCCTCAGATTACACATTATATACATGGTACATTTACACTAAACTTCACACTCAATGACATGACATGAATGACATGACAGTATTCTCAAATACTCTGTTTTTTCCAATCTATTTTAAGAGGTCATGTTATTCTCTGTGTCTGTGTAGTTTTTCCAAAGCTTGTGCGAACGTTGAACGGTGGCCTTCACATGATGGTGATCCTCTTCCTACTGGTGGCTATTGGCTTTGCCACTGTCAGTCTGTCCTTCTGTATTTATAATGCTCGTAAGGTTCCCTACCAGAGCATCAAAGGGCACAAAGGACTCTACCTGTGGAACTGCATTGCTGGTAAGTACTGTGAGGTGGCTTTTTTCATTAAATCTCTGCTTCCAGCCACTGTTAGTTCTCTTAATATGTACTTTTTTCTATCTGTTTACAGCTTTTTTCGGGTCCCTGGGGGTGCTTTGTTTCCTGGCTGCTATGAGGCACCATAATCTAACTGAAAGAGTGGCCAACTATGGGGAGAACCTCTTTGTCCTTGTCATCCTGTCCGACAGTGTGGACATGTCCTTCTGGCTCGGTGTGGCGAGCATCGGGACTCATTTTGTTGTCTGTGGAGTGGTCGCCATGAGTCGCATCAAACTGCCCAAACCTGAGATCAAGAAGCCAGAGGAGCCCACCATCTCGGCCCTTGACATGCTCTACTGAACAACAATTCAGACAGCTTCACCTTAGCACTTATTTTTGATATGGTCAGCCACTGATGGATGAGGAAAACACAGACGTCTGACTGATCCAACAGGCACTATGACTAAAGGGTCAAGAGACTACCGTTTACTGTAGCTCAGACTTGACACAGAAGTTTCCAACATTATTGATGCAGGCACTGACTTAGTTGCTTAGTCAAAAAGCTGCAATGACGGAACTTGAGTAATTTTATTTGTGGACATTTACAAAAAACCCTGCCACAGTTTGTCTTTATTTGCACTTAAATGAACAATCAGGTTATTTATATTCAACATATTTATTTATATCTCTGAAAAGCACAAGAGCTGAATATCATACTCATTCAATCCTGTAGATCCTGGATTATAGATAAACTGATTTCGGATAAATGGGAAAAAAGTGATGGGTGAGCAAGAGAGGAGGCATCCTTTTTCTAAGATGCAGCAGTTAATGTAGTTATTGTCAGAGAAACACAAACACTGCAAACAGAATAAAGCATAAACACGTACATTTAGAAAAAGTAACAAGTATGAAAGGTACAATATGTTAGAATTAATGTGTAGAGTCAACGCATCTTTACAGAAATCTGGGCTTGAAACAAGACATTTAATGAATGTGTACTATTTGCCTCACCTGTTCATGACAGTTCATTTTAATCAGTCGTCTAGAACCCATTGGACCCACCAGAACCATCTAGGGCATCAACAGCTCATTTGTATTTGAAGCAATGGACACTGAAACAGCACAGATTTTGGTGATATTCAAAACTTACATTAACTTGTTGAATGGAGAAGAATATGTCACCTTTATAAAACATTGCATCTTTCCTATGTTTCTCAGTTGTCTACATTCTTAACTCTTTAAACCCTGATGTGTCGTCGCTGACACACCCTGCGCATATGCAGTTTGTATGGCTGTAACTCTTTCACTGTTTGTGGAACTGGAAAAATTCCAACGGTTTCTGAAACCTGAGACATTGCGCTTTATAGGCTTCATTGGGTCATTACAGTAATTTCACTCATGCCTGTACTAGAAGCTGGAGAAGAAGCCATTTTAGAAGTATTGTAACACGCAGTAAATTGTAAATGATTGGTAGATTTTGAAATATCTGGAAAAAAAGTGCACTTGAAAAATTAGCAAACAGACTCACTCACAGCATATTTTCTAACCTTTTTACAGTCAAAATAAGAAAATAAGTCCAGGCAGACCATTTTAGGGTTAGGCTTTAAAGGGTTAACAGTGATTTATAAAGAGAACCCTGATCAGATTTTGTGTGAAAATCCATCAGGGGATGTTTCTCTTGAGTGCCTCGATTCCTCTCCTCTGCAACAGATGTACTAGTGCACACACTTGCTACTCTTAGCTTTGACAGAATTGACCGGCTATTAACATGCCACAAACTCCGTGCAAACTTTATATAATCACACAGGCATGGGAACGTTTTTCATATTGTGCTTTTAAATGTAAGATTTTTTTTCTTTTAAAGTGTGTGGAGACATGACTGGGACTAACAGATCTCTGATTCTGACATCAGACATAAAACCATGAAGCAGCGGAGATCATTTATATATTATAGAGACAATGTCATAATCAAGTTCTTCCTTTTATCCGTGTCTAAAATGATGCCAAGCAGACATGGAGTCCACCGTTGGAGGAGGACAGTTTTTAATATGCAGTGCTCCTCATCCTGATACAAAGGGAACATGGCTGGATCAGATGGATTACGTGCTTGTCGCTCCTCATTGAGCTCTGCCAACATGACGTCAAAAGTCAATGCTCACCTGGAGTCATTCACACAGAGGAGGCTGACATCCAATGGCAGGCTTTCAGTCTTTGTATCTGATGATAAATGATACGTTTCTGCTCCAGAGAATCCTTTTTTGATTGATCGACCTTTAGGCTTTGTGACTAAAAACAATAACATCAGTCCTGCCACCCAAACCCTCTGGGCAAACCCTCTGTCTATAGCTGCAAATTATATTATTGATGTAAATATATGAATATTTTTCATTATATGTATGGAATATTGTCAACAATGCTACATTAATGGTTAAGAATGCTCATCAAGTCCCTTTTTTGTAGGATTTGAAGTCAGTGTTTTGCAGAAATGTTCTTTCATCACCTGTAGGGTTTAGTTGCATTTTATTAAATGTCATTTCTAAAAAGTAATCAAATATTATGCAGCCAGTGCATTTGTTTAATAATGACATCATAAAGTGTTTTTCATCATTAAATCTTGTTTATGTTCATTTAGTCATGCTTCATATTCATTTGACTGCATGTCTCCAAGAGGATAAATGGGAAATCTCTGGGAAACATACATTTACTGTATATACAAGACAACAATTAAACATTACTCAAAGCATTTGTTTTTTCATTTTTGCGTCTTACTAGACATTTTTAATGCCTCCTGTGGCTGTTTTTTTTTTCATTCCAATAAACATTATTATTCAGGCTACAGTTTTACTGAAGTTAAACAGACAAACAATTTGACAAACTGAGAGGTGATAAGAAATTGTGACATTAAAACAAAGTTTTATTATAATAATCGTCAGTATATTTGTGGCACAGTGAGCTCTGGTCAGATGTTTTTGAAAGCTTTGAAAAACTTTCAGCCACTAGGAGGCGACAAAACTCTTTTTTTTTGGTTTGTTGTTGGTGACGTATTAATAAGGCGACAGCGTCAGGCCGGTGGGTGGAGGTCGACAAGGCTGCTTTTGCACATGTGTGTCCTTTAGATATCTGTACTAATCATTTATTCTCTTTCATATTTGTAGAAGAGATGACAATGTTTCTTTTGAGGAGAGTTTTGCCTTTAGCTACGCGAAAAAACTGCTGCAGGTCGTTTTCTGTCTCACAGAGTCAACTGAGCGACAGAAAAGTGAGTAACTTCTTTCACATAAGCTGAGTGACATTTACGTAAAAATGACAACGGCAGATTTTCCATTTTTCCACTGTTGAATCATTTTCATGCGTGTTAAACCTTATAGGTAAAGCCACACTCCTTTTTAAACCCATTTTCAAAATTGTGTAACCTTTATTATACTTGCAATGTGTGTATTATTATTATTATTATTATTATTATTATTATACACGTAAAGGCAAAAAGGGCGAATTCACTTTTATATCAAGTCCAGATTCATACGTAACCATCCAATCCTGACCTAGATTATCCCGGAGAGGTTAAATATTACCTAAAACCTTTTTTTTCCACATTTACACCACATCAAACACATCCAGAGCAAAAAATCTATACTTACACCACTCCAACCTAGACTAAACCAAGGTTTTTATAAGAACGCATCCACATTTCAGATCGTATCTCAGAGTTTTAAATCAGTTTAGCGCCATGCGTGTGTATGTGTTAACATTTGTACAGATGAGCAGCAGTTTATGGGTGTTTTTCTGATGCGTCTTCTCTTGTTTTTATTTGTGTTCCGCAGGGTTTGGTGTTGGGAGTCTTTGAGAATGAGGGAGAGCAGGGCAGTGTTCATCTGACAGAGGCAGCAGCAGGGTTCGACAAAACTTTATCTGGGAAACTCTCTGAACTGCTGAAAATGTGAGTCTTCTGTGGTTTTTGAGTTGAAGGCCTTAACATCCTAATACTGGTTTTACATTTTTATATTATTTACTGCTTATTTGAAGCATGTTGAAAATAATGCATCTGAAGCAACTGCTGCATATTACACATAAAAAAAAACATGGTGAATAAAGGCATTATAGTGTCTTGGGAAGTCAGAAAAACATTAAGTCTGTCTAAAAGTCTCTAGCAAACAACTTCCCACCCCCACTGTTTCTTTGTATTCACATCAAGAAGGAGCTTCAAAAAGTCCCAGCTCTAGGGAAGAGGACATGAAGTAGTTCTTACTCTGCAATCATGATTGGCTTTAAATATCAAACCTGGCATTCCTCTCCAGAGAGTGGGTATCAGATAGTCTGTGTGTTGTTTGTGTTTACTGTATAATTTTTATACTTTTCCCAGATCTGGACCTGCTCTCAAGAAAGGCAAAAGCAGAATATTTTATGGAATCCATGAGGTAAAAAGGTTTAAGGGGATATTTAAAACTTCAGCCAAACTGGCAGATTAACACTCCCCTCTGTCTTCTGCAGGACTTCCCTTGTGTAGCTGTAGTTGGACTGGGGAAGAACAATGCAGCTGTGTGTGGGGCAGAGAACTGGGACTCCAGCAAGGAAAACATCAGACAGGCTGTATCAGGTTAGACACAGAACTCCTGCTTGTCATCACTGCTGACTGTATCGATGATTTGCTGATAGCTGGTTATGTTTTGGTGTGTGTCCAGTTGGCTGCCGGTTATTGCAGGACCTGGAGGTGAACCACGTGGAGGTGGACGGCTGCGGCGATGCCCAGTCAGCTGCAGAAGGCGCAGTTCTGGGTTTGTTTGAGTATGACCATCTTAAATCCAAGAAGAAGACAAAAGTGACCACACAGCTTCATGGAAGGTAGACGGCCTAAAAGTGAGTCCTGGGTAAATACAGATGTGTGTGGCTGTATACTATTATGTGTGTGTGTGTTATTATCCTTAGTGCTGACTCAGCTGGGTGGGAGAAAGGTATCTTGTACGCTGAAGGCCAGAACCTGGCACGGCTGCTCATGGAAGCTCCAGCCAATCACATCACTCCTACAGCCTTTGCCAGCATTATTGAGGAGAAAGTAGCACCTCATGCTGAACACGTCACAATTCATAAGAGGTTTGTTTAACACTGACTACATTTACAAAGAATGCTCCACACAATTCTAGTTCTCACAAAGACAACAAAAACCTTGTTCTTACGTTGGCAATTCATGCCTGTTAACCTAGAATTCATGGAGAGTATTCACAAATATTCAGAGAATCCTCTCAGAGAGCTACTAACTTAGCCTGAAGACTTCTAGCAAGGGATTGTAACAAGGAGTTAAGGGAAATTCTCAGAGCTACTCCAAGAAATAATATAAAAAACTTTGATCTTTGTGAGGAGTAGAGGTAGACCGATATATTGATTTTTTTTCAGTATCGTCCGTGGGCCTTAATTTTTTTTTTTGGAAAGCCGATATTTGATCAGTAGTAAAAATGTTATAAGATATTTGATCAGGCACCTGTGTGGGCAGCATTTGAAGGTCAGTAAATGTTAAAAGAGTACTATGTGTGTGTATTAATAGTTTAATTTATATTGTTGCATAAAAATCTTAATTATCTGAGTGTTTCAATTGTATTTTATGGTCAGTGTGCTTTAAAAAAAGAAAAAAATTGGCCTTAAATATCGTCCTCAAAAATCGTCTGTAGATATCGGCCATCGGTTGACCAAATTTTAAAAAACCGGCGTCGGCCTTAGAAAACTCATATCGGTTGACGTCTAGACCCAATATCTAGTTTCCAAAAATACAACTGCATCACATGGAGATTTTTTAATCAGATTTTCATCTTAATAAAGGGTCTTGAAGATGCCATGCACAGTGTTTTTGGTCTGAGGATAGACGTGAGGATATTGCTTTTGCATTTGCAGGTCCCAGGATTGGATACAGAACCAGGAGATGGGAGCGTTCCTCAGTGTGTCTAAAGGTTCAGAGGAGCCTCCTGTATTTCTGGAGCTCCATTACAACGGCTCACCTGACGCATCAAGGGCTCCGCTTGTCTTAGTTGGCAAGGGCGTCACCTTTGACAGGTAAATCACAGTAAATAAAATGCTCCAGCTCATGGTTAGTAAGTGATCTGGCTCTCATCTGTTACCTCTCCTCCCGTCTTCTCTGTGTGTTTGGCGACAGTGGTGGTATTTCTCTGAAGCCATCACTTTCTATGGATGCAATGAGAGCAGACATGGGAGGAGCAGCCACTGTGTGTGCATCTGTCGTCACGGCAGCTGCTCTTAAACTACCTGTCAACATTATTGGTGAGCTTCTTGATAGGTGGCACTTTTTGATGCCTCTGTCAGTTCTTAATTTTCACATAACATGAGTGAGTGAATGAGTACGGAGACCTTTAGCTTAATGAATGAAGAGTCTGAGCAGGACTTTAAAAAGTATACACCTCATTTTGACCTTTAAGCCTCAAAATATCTTAAAATAATTAGGAATAAGAAGTTATTATTAGATGTTAGGTTATTCTTTCACACTTGTAAATGTTTTTTTTTTTTTGGGGGGGGGGATTGGCATTGATCACGCTTTAAAACAAAATAAAACCAGAATTTGTACTAATGCAAAAATCGTGAAGCCCAGTTAGTCAGAGCACAACCAATGTGTTATGGGATGTATGGACTAATACGGCATCTCCTCTTCACAAAAAATCTCCTTCTAGAAGGAATAAGATAAAATAATTTTAGTGACATTTATTTCATTTTACAGGAGTAAGTGGTAGTTCATTGAGGAGCACTTGTTAACACTAGTTGAAGGGTGTGGAAAACCTATTAATTTTTAGCCTGCTGCAACATGTAAATGCTTTTTTAAATTGGGGACTTTTGAAGTGAAGACATTAGCATTGCATGGTAAATCAGAAAAAGCCACAGTGAACGTAAACAGCAAATGACTGCCAACAGTCATTAAATTAATTGATTTTCCAAGTAATTCTGGAATTCCAAATTTTTTTCGTCACATCCTTCATACAATACAAATGTGAAATAGGTCTTAAATTTTATTCAAAATGATATGTAAAAGGTATAAACAGAAGTATTAAATTCAAGCTATGGAAACCCTATGAATGCAGGAAGCCTATAAAACAGATCCCTCAACCTTTGTTCTTTTAATGTTTTACAGGATTGAGGTTAAATCCTAGTGGATCTCATCTGTCTCTTTCCATTCTTTAAAATTCAATCAGGTCTGGCTCCGCTTTGTGAGAACATGCCCAGTGGAAAAGCCACTAAACCTGGAGACGTGGTCAAGGCCAAGAATGGAAAAACGATCCAGGTGAGAGGAGCCACAAGGAAATACGTCGGTACTGTCTGGGTTAAAATGTTTTCTATAAGTTTGTGGAAAAATGAGGTGAACAGCTTGAGGTTTTCTTGTAAGAATTGTTTGTAGTACTTTACTTTGGCCCATTACTATTACGATGGCTGTATGTAAAAATGTTGATAAACTAGAACAGATAACAACTAAAGTACACCCAGAAATCCTGAAGTCCACTGGAGCCCTTAGGCTTTATATTGGATGGGAAAACCCTGATAGATTATGTGTTTGATATGCACAATTTTACATGTTCCTGTTGTGTCTGCATCTAGGTTGATAATACAGATGCAGAAGGCAGACTCATCCTGGCTGATGCACTGTGTTATGGCCACACCTTCAACCCCAGAGCTGTTGTCAATGTTGCTACACTTACAGGTGGGATTAACAAAAGAATTAATTTCCAAAGTAAAGTTGATGACAAAAACCACTGTTTTATAAATACATACCATTTATATATTGTTATTTTGTGTTGTTATTTTTTTTGGTTTGCATTTGTGTGCATTGTTTCATCTCTAATAACTCAGATGAAATGATGCACAAAAAAAGTGGACACTCTTTTTTTTTTGCATCATGACATGCTCAGGATTCAATATCCATGTCCACATGTTCCTTCATTCCAAATTGTAACAGAATTGTAATCATGAAATGGTCAATGGAATATTGTTAAACATAAGTGTAAAACCTTGTGTCAGAGATAATTGCTGAAGCTTTTATTAATAGTTAAAATGACAAAAACATTAAAGTAAGGCCTCTTTCTTCTCTCCAAGGTGCCATGGATGTAGCTCTGGGTTCAGCAGCAGCTGGAGTGTTTACAAACTCTGACTGGCTCTGGGAGCAGCTGCACAAGGTACTGTGTGTAAAACGCACACACACACAATAAGATGTCAGACATGTCAGAGCTCCTGCGTTGACCAGTCATGTGTATATGTCTACAGGCTAGTGTTGTGACAGGTGACAGAGTGTGGCGAATGCCTCTGTTCCAGCATTACACCAGACAGGTGACTGACAGCCAGCTGGCTGACCTCAACAACATTGGGAAGTACAGCCGGTGTGTATCTCCTGGACTCAGTGACTGCCTGCTACAGGCACCATAGATGCAGTATAGAGTCATTAGTAGCTAGTCATGGCTTTATTTGTCTTATATGCCTCATGGTCTTTTTTTTCTAGCTCTGGTGGCGCATGTACAGCAGCTGCTTTCCTGAGAGAGTTTGTCACAGCTCCTCACTGGGCACATCTGGATATTGCTGGGGTGATGAGCAACAAAGATGAAGTTCCCTATCTGAGAAAAGGCATGTCTGGAAGACCAACACGTACACTAGTGGAGTTTGCTGCTGGTCTGGTCTGTGATGACTGAAGGCTGGACACAGAATCAGATTGTATGAAATACTGTCTGAACACAAAGACAAAGAACAGTACTGTACTGAACAGTACTTAACTCATAAATTATCATCAGTAATTCAAGGTTACATTTGTCAAAATCAATCTGTTGGAGATGAAGTAAAAAAAAACAGCAGTAGTATGAAGAATTATGAAAGTTTTTCCAAGCTCTAACACTGTTTCTCATGTTATTCCAGGTCCTCTTGTAATTATCGCAAAACCAGCCCTGCAGCATTTTTACTATAGTTTACAATATTTATATATTCTATCATGAATAAAGTCTCAATCTTTATTTGTGTTTCTTCTCTTCCTGTGGTTCACATATACATGCTTCCCAAAACTGAACTATGAAGAGCAACCTAAGATCATAGACGGTACATGAAGAGATTCATTAGGATATATAAATATATTTCTACATACAGTCTATTAAAGATTTTTTAAAAATATCTTCTACAGTCTATGTGTAAGACCTCAAGAAAAGGACTGATAAAGTAAGACCCGTGTGCGCATGCGCGATACAGCTGGAGCAACATTCAGATCAAGATGGCGTCTTCCATGAGCGGGATGTTTCCCGGCCAGCAGCCGCCTGCCCAGCATCCCGTTGGGGGTCCCGGTGGACCGGGCCAGCCCGGCTTCCCGAGTACCACAAACAGAGGGCAGGGAAACAACACGCTGGTGGATGAACTGGAGGCTTCCTTCGAGGTATGAGTCTTAATGTACTGCTGGTGTTAGCTTCATGATGCTAGCTGTTGCTAGCTAACTTTGGCTTAACTAGGTTTAACATACTTGGGTCTAATGTGGGTGTTGTTAAATTATAGCGGCTTCTAGAGACCAAACACTTAAGCCACTTTATAAAATAATCATTTTATTGAGAAAATAATGCTCTCAGTATTCTGCTGGCGTAGAGGTAGCTTGAATTAAAGCGGCTTTACTAAGTAGCTAGCAGATCATTAGCATCATATTCACGCTTTGTAATAGAATTAACCCATAACCTAACTGCAGTCCTACCTATGTCCGTAGACAACGGTATAATATCACAACACCCAGTCTCTGTATCAAATAAACTAGCTACCAGACTGAATGCAAAGACAAATATAACACGTGTTACCTGCAAACAAGATTAGAATATCCGCACAGCATGAAATAAAACATACATTTTCAGATGTTATAATCAGAACCTTTCAGGATTACTACTTTTATGATTAAGATAAGAAGTTTGTTTCTTTGCTAATGCTTCTAAATTTCATAGACAAATGATTGCCTCCAACCTTAAGGCAGGGAATAATCCAATAAGCATGAACACCGCTTTCCAGAAATTCCTGTATGTGCACATTAGGAGTAAACATTCAGACAATAGACCTTTTATCAGACCAGACAGTTTGCATGAAATATATTGGTTCAGTCCTTGACAGCGTGACCGCTATTTAGCTTTCACAATAAGTCCATTATTATTGTTATTAGACCTGATCTTTTCACACTGACAAGTGTAAATGTCAAAAAGCTAATTTTACAGTTGAGTAAGTGAAGATGACTGCTTGCAGGTTACCCCTTGGAATAAAAATAGATCAACAGGTTACTTTTGATGAGTCATTTTTACTACAAAAATGTAAGGATGCTAAGATTTTATGGGTCTCTTTTTCATTATAATGCTAACTAAATACACAACCATACTGTTATTTTTTGCTTTATAAGTCAAGTGATAATAATAAAAGTAATAGTCTATTAATAAGCACAAATGTAAACACTTAAGACTTTAAATATGTAACAAATGACTTTTCAATTTTATTGTAAGGAAGTACATCTTACTTATGTGCTAAATGTTAAGGATAAGCACATAATGGACCTTTGTTAGAAACACAGGCTTTAAGGGTAGCCTCTTTTTGTTTACAAGAAAACACACAAGGCACCGTCATGGGTTTTCCTGGTTCTAAATCAGGCAGAGGTGGTACCATCCTGATCGTGTGTACTGGATATTTTAAGAAATAACTGGATGATTTAAAAGTCAAAGATATCCACATTAAAACAGTATTGGCTTAACTGTTAATTAATCAAATAGGCACTTCATCAAATGAGCAAAATAAGGGAATATATGACAAAGTTACTGAGTTCACAGATCTACTGATTATTTATCTTATCTTCCACAGTGTACAAAGAAAGCAGGGGGAATATATGGGGTAAACCACTGTGTACAGAGCCTTCTTTCTACACTAGAAAATGAATTAATATTTCATGTTAATGTTTCATTCTCCAGGCCTGTTTTGCATCCTTGGTAAGCCAAGACTATGTTAATGGGACTGACCAAGAGGAGATTAGAACAGGTATGTACAGTCCCATAATGAGATTCTGTATTGTGGATAATATATAATTTGATGTAATTTTTTTGCTTCCTTTTTGCTGCCCCAGTGTGTACCTCTTTGTATTTGTGTACAGTATATGTGTAGTGTAGCACATGTTTACATTACAGAACTAAGCAGAGTTTGTTTCTGGGATTCAAGGTCTTTGAGGGTCATTGGCATTGCTTTTAGAAAAGTCTTTTAAATGACTTTCGGGGGCCTGCCTTAACCAACAGTAGTTAGCTCTGTAATCCCATAGTGTGAGGATATGCAGGAGGCTCAAACTCGGGCCAGTACGACACGGTGTCTTTGGACATACATTACAGCAGAGATGCAGTGGTTAACTGTTCTTGTACTGGATATATATTAAATGGTACAAACTGGCCTCATACAAGCTAACCTGCTGTTTCTACTGGTGTTGCACTGCCTGTTGCATATCTTAATGTTACCTAGCTTTTAAAGTTATGAATCTGACCTTTACCTTTCCACTTTCTACCAAGAAAATAAACTGATCATCTGTCATGAATCCCAAATGAGATATTATGTTGCCCTCCAGTCATGTGTAAAGAGAATTAAGAGATTTGGACAGATTATTGGAAAGGTGTCTGTTGTGTTTTTAGTTGTTTCGAAAAGTACCCTGGGAACATTATAGATCAGTAATGTTGACCTTGATCATATTGTAGCTTTAATTTTTCTTACATTGAAATGAGTGTATCAGTGTTTCAAGTGTTTGTCTGTTGATTGCAGGTGTAGACCAGTGTATACAAAAGTTCCTGGATGTGGCTCGGCAAACGGAGTGCTTCTTCTTGCAGAAAAGGCTTCAGTTATCTGTGCAAAAACCAGAACAGGTGGTGAAAGAGGTAAAACAACTTTACAGTATATTTATGTAAACACCATTCATAGTTAAAATCCACTACTAATAACCGTACAAACATAAATGTAGAGTTCATTTGGCCATGTTTTTACCTCCCTTTTAAACCCCTTAATCATTTCATTGGTTTATGTTTAAGAACTCTAAATCCCTTGATGAGTTCATTGGAAATGTCTTAAATAAGTGACAAAGCGCACGCATATTATTTGTTTGTCTCCATTTGTTTATGTGCCCTCTCCCTTCTCTCATTTATTTTTCACTTCAGGATGTGTCAGAATTACGCAATGAGCTCCAGAGGAAAGAGATGCTGGTTCAGAAGCACTTGTCCAAACTGCACCACTGGCAGCAAGTGCTGGAGGACGTGAGCGTTCAGCACCGCAAACCCTCAGACCTCCCTCCCCCTGGGCCCCTGACCTTCCTGGAGCAGGCCTCAGCCAGTTTGCCTCCTGCCCCTTTAAAACCAAACTAACACTGAGAAGTCACATTAGTCCGCTAAACGCCCCGACACCAGCCCTAAAAAGGATGTTATGATGAGCACAAACTGTCAACAGTGCGGGAGTGACGAAGAAGAGGTTTGTAGTCTTGTAACGTAATAACCTAAACTGTGTGATTGCTCCTCTGTGAAGTAAAGACCTAAACATTAAAGTTCTCACACTCTGTACAATGACCACTGCCAACATATGAGAAAACACAAGTGCAACTGGATACAAAGCTGAGGGGTCATGTTGCTTTATTTAAATGTTTTTCAACATTTGATTGTGTAAATATTTCCTTTTTTTTACTGTATAAATAAAACTTAATCTTTTCAGTCTCGGTTCACCTGTATGACTTCTTAATTAAGTCCGGTCTCGGTCGTGACATGGTCTCACTGCACTGATCTTTGTCTTATTACACTATAAAAAGCGTCATTCGGACAGGCTGTATTACATCTTACAGACTTCTAAAAACATGCATTGACTGACTTCAGAGGCTGAGCTGCCTGACATTCTGTTGTCTCTAATGCATTCAGTGTGTTCACACCATAACAGACTTGTTCTCCCCAGATTCACAGCTCTTTACTGTCCACTGACAGAACAGACAACAACCTTCACAGATGGGCCTCTGGGACCAAGCTTCTTGCAAACCAGGGTCTGGTCTCGACTTACAGAACCTGATGACTGTAGATTTACAGTATTTTGTCATGAGCCAACCCCCTCATTTCTTATGTTTTCTCGCAATTATGTTCCTCATAGAAGTCAATACGCATCATAAATATGGTGTGAATCAAAAGTCTGGGTTGTAAAGTCAGAGGAAGTCATTTTGATTTTATTGTAGTTTCTGAGGTAGATATTGTGACTGAGCTATATTGTGTTTTAATATATATACATTTTTTTTATCTACTACATATTATCCACTACATTTGTCTTGTAGCTTTAGTTACTTTTTTGTTGGAAACTTGGGACAATGAATAAAACGATACTAACCATGTATGTTAGTTCCATCTTATGTTGTCAGATACAAATGTGTTGAAGACTGCAATGCACATATTGTTTGTAGATGGTATTTTTGTTTTTAATATTTATAGATTGTCTATATATGCTTTTACACTTGTTATTTCTATATAAATATTTTTATATACTTTTACACTTTTTGTAGTTTCAGCTGGTTGTGGAATAAAGGACAGTGTCATTTTCAGACATGTCTGTTTTACATTTTTACTATTTTTTTTGGCCTATTCAATTAATCCTTTAACCCATAAAGACCCAGCTCTACTTTTGTGGCATTTCCCAAATTAACTTTTATCTCTATTTAACCTTTCTTAAGTGATTTATCACCATTTATTATAATTTTATCCTGTTTTTCGGTGTAAATTAGGTGTTTTCCTATATCTAATCCGTTGATCATATTGATGCTAATTAAAACTCAGAGTAAGTTCAAAGGTTCTTGAGTCAAAAATAGAGAAAACTGAAGAAAACGTGACATTTTCATTAAATATATCAATAACTGAACACAAACCCAGTGTGTCCATCCACTTATCAAACTGGTTTTGGTCGTCAGTGGTTGTTTGGGTCTTTATGGGTTAATCGAATCGGAGAAAATAAAAGATGCCAAATTAATCGATAGCTGCAGCTCGTGCAGGTGTGTGTGTGTGTGTTGTATCCAGTGTGTCCTGTGTCCCGGTGTGCGCGTGTTTTCCTGCGGTCAGTCTTCCACAGATAGAGGGAGACAGTGCATTCTTCAGGGACGCCTTGGCTGCTCACAGGACCGTCTTTGCCGTCATGTCCTTGTTTGTGCGTTTTAATCAGCGATTGACGCCGCCTCTCGCACCCGTATACACCCAGGAGGACAGACAGGGGGAAGAAAAGCCCGATAAAGCCCGTCTGACACGGCGGCTGGCTGCGGCTCTGCGCGGTTCTCGGGCCGGGAGAAGAGGCGGTCCGCGGGGTTCGACAGCCGGGATCGTTCGCAACGTGTTTGTGCTGAGTGTCACCGCAGTCCGACTGTGTATGTAGGAGACCCAGGCTGCTGCTGCTGCTGCTGCTGCTTTAATGGGGCTGCCGTCAGCACGTCTCACCGCCCCTGGACAGATGATCGCCGTGATTCACGCCTGAATTTAGACTCGCTATAGACGGCGGTGTGGATATGGAATGGTGCATGCCGCTGGGCCAAGTTTTCAGCCTCTGAAAAACACCGGAATCATGGACAGTCATCCGCTGTAAGTGCTAATGAAAAAAAAAAAAAAGCCCTGTCTGTGCGTGTGTCTGTGTGTGTTGACGTCTCCCCGTGGCTGCTTGACTGATGGTGCCGCATTGACAGAGACAGCGGCCAGCCGGTGTGGCCCCTCACTGACCGGGGGGACCGACGACCCACACCCGGGGATCGACGGTGGAGCGAGCCCGTCCGCGGCACCGCAATGCCTCTCGTATACGACATGATCCCAACACCGTGTTTGTTGAATGATGGAGGTGTTTTGTTTATGGCTGAGGGGTTGTGTTAACCGCTATACAGCCATGTGTGTGTGTGGGTGTGTGTGTGTGTTGGTGACAGAAAACAAGCGCCACGTGATTCTTCATGAGCTGCATAATAAGTGTTTTTCGGAGAGCTCGTCTATGAAAGAGGGACACATGTTGCAGATGGGGTTTATTATTTACGATCCGTCTGCGGGTTTTTTGTTTGCTACACCGACAAATGGCAAAAATGTCGAAAAAGTACGTGGAATTTCCCATAATACCTCAAAAGTGAGGCCTTACGTCTGACTTTGATCAGTTCTCTATCGAACACTGGGGTGTCGGACTCATTTTAGGTCAGGAGTCACAAACAGCCCAGTTTGATCCTAAGTGGGCCGCACCTGTAAAATAATAACATGATAGCCTGTAAATAATGTCAGCTTGTTGACATTATCTTACCAACTTGCGCAATTTATTTAATATTATGCCTCATCTTATCATTTATACATGTGCATTATGGATCACAGTGGATCTACAAAGGCACAAAACAGAGCCCATAGTAACAGACAGGAGTTTGGAATTCTGCTATAGTTTTACTGATCCGACCCAACGGAGATCAATTCAGGCTGTAATGAGTTTGACACTCTTGAATGTCAGTATCTCCGGTGTAATTTTTGCACTTGACAAATTCATCCCACGGGCCAGTTTGGAACCTTTGGCGGGCCAGTTTTGGCCCGTGGGCCGTACGTTTGACACCCCTGATCTAACATCAAGTTGAGTAGATGGGATCATGATGTTTTGGGCATTCTGTAAAACTGTGCTTATTTAACACAGCTTTATTTACAGTCACTATAAAATAAGCAAACTTTACAGTCAGTTTGGGTAAGGAACACGAAATCTAGTATGCCCTGATATATAAAAAAAGGCAGAAAATGGTGAAAAAGTGTTTTGTAAAGCCCAAGATGTAGTCTGTAAATGTCATATGGGGTCTACAACCTAAAGATATTCAGTTTACAGGTAAATAAAGAGGAAATACCAAAAACATTTATGACTTGACTTTCCATTAAAAATACTCAACCTGAATCAAAATAGCTGTTGATAAATTTAATAGTTGACAAATAATCAATTAAATGATGCAGCTTTTGTTGTGATGGTATTTTCTATAGGTGTGATACGATTCCATTAAGATTCACCTGTCTGTGATTCAGTGCACAGCAAATAAATCCTGTTGCATCCTCACGGTATATGTCTACTGTTTTAACAAGTACTACAAGCAGTCACATAAACCTGCTCTCTGCGTTTATTCAGAAAATGCCTCCAAAACCAGACCAAACACTACAGGAGTCTCTAATGTAAACAGTTGCACCTTTTCAAAACAGAATCTGCGTGACTCACCTCAGTATTTAAACACCACAAAATCAAAACATAAACCTATCTGCATTACAAATACAGCTGCCAGTATTCACTGGTGTCACAATTCGATGATGATTTCTGCAGCGCTGTGCACCTATGAACCCAAAAATTAGCACATCTCTAATATTTCAGTGTCCATATGTAGCCTTTATTACATCTACAGTTTATTATTATATGTGAAGAACTGTTATCAACTTACAACATCAATATATCAACTCACGCTCTGCTCTTCTTTTTATATGGATAGAAGCACAGTCTGATGCAATGTTATGCTATAAAGTCTACTTTTCCAAAGACAAACCACATAATCATAACATCATACTACACCGCCTATTATACAACAGCTCAGCATTGAATTCTACCTTCATGTGTATTATAAAACGAATGCAGTTATTTTATTTAAAGTACATAAGTGCTCAACTGTTCTGATTTGACTGAAACTTGTTTGTAGTAATAGGTTTAAACGGTGAGGGCAGAACATTCGCATTTGTCACATGTACAAAAGGTTCGACAATCAACATTTAGCAAACCATTAAACAAAAAAACCCAAATAGAACAACACACACAGAACTGTTAACATGTGAAAACCTCCGGTACTCCGGTACTGTGGCTTCCTCCCACCATCCAAAGACACTGGTAGGGTAATTGGTTAATCTAAATTGCCCATAGGTGTGAATGTGAGAGTGATTGGTTGTCCATCTCTGTACGGTCAGGTTGTTATTGAAAATGAGAATCAGTTCTCAAGTAACTTCTCTGGTTAAATAAATAAATAAACAAATGTTTCAAATCATTTTATATTTTTACTATGTGACATAGTTTGGACCAATCTGATAGTCATAATGAAAGCCCTACACACTATGATTATAGTCATCAGTATCATTGAAGTAGTTCTCAAAGTGGTGTCCGGAGACTCCTTGGAGTCCGCAATGCAAACCCAGTGAGTCTGTGAATAATTAGCTATAATTTACAAAACTGTGCTCTATTTATTAAAAGTTCATACATTTGCTATTACTGTGACATATGATGTCGGTTTGAGTCATTAGTTCAGTGACCTGTTCCTGTTGCTGCTTCTTACCTTGACTTCTTAACCAGCAAACAAACTAGTGAGCATGGAGTAATTATGTCTAATAGTAAAGAAATAAAAGGCTTAATTACTGTGGTTTTTGTGTAACACTGACTTGTGCTTTGATTTGTTCAGAGTTTTCTGCCAGTGATTTGAATAAAAAGAAATAACTTTATAATTTTAACTTTCGAGCATTTACCAGAAGTCAGAATGGTGCTTTATTTTCACCACTATAAAGGTTTGATGTAGTTATTTAAAGATTCATAATACAAGTCCCAGTGCCATCGAAGAGAAAAAATGGTGGAAAGTGTGTCCTTAAACTGTGTCGCCGGAAAATGTTCCCACCTGTCAGAGGTCCCTGGACGTAAGACGTTTGTGAGCCCCTAACTCAGAATTCAGAAGTATTTGCTTCCAATAGCCAACAGTCATGAACCCAAAGAACCCAAATATTTGTTCGATTCAGCTTGAAAAATGACTCACAGCCAAGAGATGATAAAAAAGTGCTTATAATTTAGGCCACAAATGATTTCTAAATGTTAGCTTCATTGTGTAAGATGTTCTTTAGGCCTGCTGTTGCTTTGTAATTTTCTTTTGAGTCATATGTGTGATTTGTGTGTTCATGTCGCTCTCAGGTGCACTAGACTTTGTCCACACACTCTGGACAAAGAAGATGGAGTCGAGAGGCAAGGTCCCGTCACTCTGAACCCCCGGCACATGAGGAAGGCATTCAAAGTCATGAATGAGCTGCGCAGGTGATGAAAACTGTCTCTTTAACTGTCCTGTTTACTCTTAAATCTTTTATATTCCTTCTTATTTTTATATTATATATACTGCAAGTACTACAATTCCAGAAAACTGGTCCATCTGTCTACTACTGCACAGCACATATAACATTAAATATATTGCAAAACATAGTCCTAAAAGGGGAAAAGGCAAATAACACCATCTAAGCATTATCTTCTGATACTGTGTTCCTCTGCAGTCAGAGCCTGTTGTGTGATGTGACCATAGTGGCGGAGGATGTGGAGATCGCTGCTCACAGAGTGGTCCTGGCTGCTGGGAGCCCGTACTTTCATGCTATGTTCACAGGTAAGGACTTGGTGTCGTTGTTGTTTGGCATGCCGCACAGCTCCAGCCTCCTCACCTGTGATGGATTGTTAATGTGTGTGTGCCTTCAGGGGAGATGGCAGAGAGCAGGGCCAAGCGAGTGAGGATAAAGGAGATGGATGGTTGGACTCTGGGCCTGCTGGTGGACTACATCTACACAGCAGAGATACAGGTCACAGAGGACAATGTCCAGGTAAACACACACCAGCCTTAACGTGAGCACCTGCATCTTGTCACATCTTTGAGAAAACCAGTCACTCAACAGCATATCACCTGCTCATTAAAGCCCTATAATATGGGACTAATTTTACTATAATGTTCATGTCTAATGGCTGCTGCACCGGCCGGCTGATTCTATCAGACTGTTTCTGGTAATAAAACAACACTGCCCAGTGGGTTTCCGACACATAGACTTTAAATGGGAGGGCCGTCCAGGTTAGGGCGACCAAACGTCCTCTTTCGCCCGGACATGTCCTCTTTTCACGTCCTGTCCGCAGTGTCTGGTTGGTTTTTATAAATTAGTGAAAATGTCCGGTTTTCATTGTTTTTCACGGGAAAAAAATCTTTAAACGCGTATGTGTAGGCACAAGCACAATTTTGATGTCTGTCACTGTTAGTTTAATGTTAATGTTAATAAATAATGTTAATGTTAATAAAAAGTTACAAATCCCACTGGAAGAAAAGACTTTGGGCTTTCCAGTGATATATGGGAC
>JAPQRQ010000001.1:1862542-1872985 GCA_037367365.1 Apogon talboti
CAGCCATTTCTGCTGTGGTTGCGACCACTAACGATAAAGACAGCCTGAACTTGATGCATGGTCCCGACTCTAACCTCTTATCCTGAAACAGTACCCTGTTGTCTCTTGGTGTAGCAACCCTGTTAACTACTGCACACCCTGACATACTATGAATGTGCCAATTTTAATATGTCTCTTTATTTCCAACTGTCTCTCTTTATGACATTACTAATGTGTTTTCTCCTTCTGCAAAGTGACCAAACCTACTCTGTTTTTCTTTTTCTCCAGTCTCTTTCTTTCCCCTTTCCTCCTATATTGAAAATTGCTATAGTAACTGGTATCGCTGTTTCTCGTCAGTGTATTGAGGAATGTCATGTAGGCTAATGACTATGAAACGTTTCATTACTTGTTTTATATTATCATTAATAAATATGCTTCTTGTATTTAAAGCTGTGAAATGATATACTCTGTTTTTAAAACTTTGCCAAATCAGTAAAATGATGAAATGGAATGAGCTGTGTGTGATATTTTAATCCTTTTTTTTTCAATTTTCAATTTTTCTTACAAATGTTTATCTTGAGGTGTATGTTCACCTTTACACAATGATCCTAATGAATGAAAATATAGGGCTTTTGTTAATATAGTTTTATATTTTGTTTAGATTTGATACAGCTTTATAGCTCTATTTAGTTTTTTTTGTTTTTTTTTACTTAATAACTATAGTTATTAGTTACCAGACAGATATGTGATGAAATCCCTACAGACGACTACATTGTCTTTATAATATGTATTTTTCAATTAGGCCTGTTGCCATAATTATCATCTGATTACCATATTGTGATTATTGGCAAATTACCAATTTTTATCAATAACTTTAATATTAATGTTGGTGAAACTAGTAAAAAACATACAAGTATTTTATCGTTAACATTGTTAAACATCTAATATTTCTGTCACCTGACTGACGCTGCTTTGATTCATTTTATTGCGTTTGATTCTTCTTTTGTTAATTCAATGTAGAACTAGCATCACAGTGGTTTATTTCCATTTTGTATCTTTTTCCAAATTTGCAGCAATAGGTTTTGTATACTTAGGCTATATCTGCAGAAATTACTTATTAAATTATAACCTTATCTAGGCCTAAAGTGTTGTTAATTTCATTTTGTACCTTAATGGGATATTTTATTCATGGTCTTTGTGTTGTATTATTTATATTACATCATTTTATGATTTTCATTTACAAGAGACAAACTGGAATATGATTCATTTTATATACATCATTTACACATACATTAATACACTTAAAATTCTTGGTGAATAATTGCCTGTCTTCAAAATTAATTAAACTATTGGCTATTGACTATTGAATTACTGACTTGAACTGAAGTGGTGGAAAAAAAGGTAAGCATGTAGACACAACATTGTTAATCACAGCTCTGCAGCTCAACCTGTTAAGATTGAAACTGAGGACAAATCATGACCAACCAAACTTTTTAAATAGATACTCAAGAATACAACTGTTGTGTCAAGATATGGACAAACTAGATTTCTCATTATAACCCTGAAATAACAATTATCTCTAAAATGATTAAACCTCCACAGAAAGTGGGTAGACGTGTAGTGAGCAAGGCACAGGGAGACAATACTCAGAGTAGGGGTCGTCACACTATTCTAATAATGTGCTGCACATGTTCCACATTGCTTTGTTTTTCCTTGTAATTGTGCTGTAACTACAGACCTCTGGGGTTTCAAAGATGCAGATTCTCCCTCTCACTTGTTTAACAGTAAAGATGTAGGTTACATTTAACCCTTAGAATCCAAGCACTATATTTGTGGTGACCTCCAATTGAATTTGACTGCATTTAAGTTTTACTATGTGATTTATCACCATTTATCATATAATTATCCTCTGTATTTTGCATTTGTCAGTGTAAATTAGATATTTTTCTTATATTTAATTTACTGATCATGTAGATGTTCATGTTACTATATCAAAACAGAGAAATCTGTAGAAAAAGTGACTTTTTCAGTAAAATATCATTAACCGAACATAAAAACAAGTCCACTGTCATTTATCAAACGACATGACTTTTATTGGTCAATCAATGTTGTAGAAATTGACAGTGTTTCCACGTTCACTACGGAGCCTCTGGACGTCCAAATGGGTCATATCTGATGATCATAAAAAGAAGACAAACTGCATTTTATCTGAACTTTTCACATGTATTGATAGGATTAGTGGTTCAGAAGTTATTAAACCTTTTAGATCAGTAGATGCTTTTGGTCGTCAGTGGCTGTTTGCATCTTTATGGGTTAAGTTTTACACAGTTATGGTTTGTTCTTGTTTTTTTTCTCTGAGCTTTCATACTATTATGTTGTACAGATTGACTATGCAGAACCTGCTGATTATGTTTCAAGCGACTCTGTACAAAGGACAGAAAACACCATGAAGACAGTTAACAGGAGGACTATGTGTGGAGCACCACTGCCAAAACCCAGACTACTAGGATAGTGCTTAGCTTGTGTAACACTAGCATCATACTAATCAAATATGGGAAGCACTTCTTTAAATGTAATACAAAACATTAAGTTTTTGGAGTTACTATAGTGTAATAACAGTCTTTTACCTTTTTTAGTGTTATTTATTTCTTGTATTTTTTAATTTCATTCCTCAGGGTATATCTAAAATGTAATGAGTTGCCCTTTAAAGTTGATTTAAAGGTGATGTATTGTTTTATTTCTCCAACCACCCCACCTTTCTCTCCTTCAGTCAGTTCATCTGTGTTCCTGATGTGGTACTGTTATGAAAGCCTCGGCGGCTCCTGATTGGCTACTGTCCTGGAAACCCTCAGTCTCACTATCCTCACTCCATACCGCTGACCAATCAGAGACGTCGCTCGTCCCTTCAACGTCAGTCTCCACGGTGCTCAGCCAATCAGATCGCCCGGTCTGGCTGTACTTCACCGGTTCGACCGCCTCTTCGTCAGGTAGACGGAGCACAGCGCCGAAAGGTGAGAGTCTGAGGCTGTGAACAGCCAAAAATTGAACATTTAGCTGATGTTTTAGCTACAATAGCAAAAGTTTAGCGATTTTTAAAGCAAACGAGCCAAGTTTATGAGACGGTTTTAAGTTGCCTGATGTCAAATTCAGTCGGAAACGTTGGTGACACATTTTAATATTTTAACGCAGTCATTTTCTTAGTGTTTGTGAATTAACAGCCATGTAAGTCTGAACATTTAGAAATACTGACACTGAGGGATGTTTTAGTTGTTAAAATGTCCTGGTAGCTGTGTGTTGGCTTGGTAAATGTACAGTACATTTATACAAGCAGTATTTATAGCTTAATGAATGATACTGTGCATGGATCTGAATGTCTAATATAGATTGGTATTATTGATTTTAACACTTTTTAGGCTAAGTTTGTAATAACGGCACAATGGATCATTAACAATAACTATTCATTAAGTTATCAGATGCTGCACATAATGAACCTTTAACTACTTTTACATTATTTACGTGTTTTGAATTAGCTCGTGTCAGGCAGAAGTTAGTTATTGGAAGTGTGACATGTTAAATTTAGTCAGATGTGAGGTATTTACTCATGCTGATATAGATCTATGGTGCCTTTATTGCTCTAAATATTTGAGAAAAAAGTGCAATCTCTACATCCCTTAGGCTGTTGAGACTTTTCAGATGAAGATTGATGATGATGACGATGATTTTTCAACAATTCGAAATAGCTTGATAGTCAGAAATGGACTGTAATGACTGCATTTTCAGGCCTTTAACTTACTTACTACTCCCCTATAGGAAAACATTTTGCATTCAGAACAGCACCTATGTAAAAGTATGGGAATAGTATCAGCAAAATGCACTTTAGAAAAAAGTTAAATTAGCAATTGTGTTATAAAATGGCCAGTGTTGTACTATTACGTGTGATATTTTTGGATTCACATTGTCGCTGCATTTATGTGCATGTTGTATTTTACTGTTGTAGCTCACTTTGTCTACTTTATAAACTGTTGGTATTTTAATCAACAGCAATGCATCCTATTTTATCATAAGTTTATAATCATGTCTGTAGTGGCAAAGTCCAGGTATCGCTAAAAGGTTAATTTTTGATGAGTTCAGAGAAACAGGCCTGTTTTCAGCTTTGTAATAATGCATTTTCCTGAAAATCTGAGAGGAGTTTAAAGAGTATATTTAGATTAAGAATGAGCTGAATTTTCTTTTGTTTTATCTCAATGTTCAAAATTAACATATTTGCAGATATTTGGCTTTTACTGAGTTAGAATGGATGGAAATTTGTAATTCAACTGCTATTGTCAGAACAGTGTGATAGAGTGAAAAGTACAATATTTGCCTTCGATGTAGTGGAGCAGGAATTAGAAAATAGGATAAAATGGAAACAGTCAAATAGATGCTCCTCTAATCAGGATTTACTAAAAAAAATTATAAATGCTAAAAATTTTTGCTGTTAATTAATTCAAATTTTTTTCTTCTATCATTGTCCAGCAGTGTTTTATTAATTTTAACTTTATATTGATTAAATAATGCACACTAACACCATTGAAAGTGCTGATCTTTTACTGTTGTTGTCCGCACATATATGGCTTAAAATTTTTGTAAAGAAAACTTGTCTTAAAACATCCATAAAACTTATAAGTTCCTTATTACATTTTTTAACTTTGTATCACAATATCTTAATATAATTGAGATAAATTTGCTCCCTTTGTTGTTGATGGTGTGGCGTAACATTTAAGTACTCCATGTAACCTGATGTTATTGTTTTCCAGTCTTGATCCAAACCAGCATCAGTCTCCTTTTGTCGACCATCATGACGGTGAATGGCTCAGCAGACATCTTGGGCTCCGCCTACCTCGCAGTGGAGTATGTAGATGCAGCGCTGCCAGACAACCCCTTCCAGCCATCACTGAAACATGCTTGGGGCTACATGCTGGACAACTACACCAAGTTTCAGATCGCCACCTGGGGATCTCTCATCGTACACGAGTTCATCTACTTTCTCTTCTGCCTGCCTGGTTTCCTCTTCCAGTTCCTGCCTTTTATGCAGAAATACAAGATCCAAAAGGTGTGTGTGTGTGTGTTTGTCATTGCTAGCTTTACTTTCAGAGTTGAAGCTGTTTTGACATAAGCCTTCCTCTTTGTACGTTCAGGACAAACCAGAAACCTGGGAGAAGCAGTGGAGATGTTTCAAGATGCTGCTGTTCAATCATTTCTGCATCCAGCTTCCGTTGATCTGTGGGACCTACTACTTTACTGAATACTTCAACATCCCCTACGACTGGGACTCAATGCCACGCTGGTCAGTGGGATGACGATGAAACACACCTCAGAACATATCACACCACATACAAAGAACACAGGATACAGTGCATACAACAGCTACACACACTGCAGTGGGGTGTACGCCAGTGAATTCACAAGTCATTTTGATTTCGCAGATAAATTCCGGATTAAAATTATGAGCGTTTTGAGTTGAGAACAGCTCCCATCATCTGAAACCTTTTTGTGTAAGGTAGTAATAAAACTTGGCTGACTTAAATTGGTCTTTTTATCATGTTCTGACAAAATTAAACCCATTTCATATTATCATACTCTTTTTTTTCATTACTAGAATTTAAAATGCAAAAAAAATAAATTAAATTTTGCATGATGTAGAATTTACATGTGATTACAGAAAACATTCCAAGAGAAAATTAAAAGAAACATGTGACGAAAAGAAGTCCCAAATAAAATGACATATAAAGCCAATTGAGATACAGTCTCAAACTGTCAGGATAAATACATACATGTATATTGGACAGAGCAGACAAGTGTCAATATGAAGGAAAAATCATCAAGGTAATTAAATTGATCAAATTCATTAAAGACGAGAAGTTTTCATAAGTTGAAAACGTGGTTTCTCCAGGAAGCAAACATAAGATAAACACTTGGCTGTAGGTGAAACAGAGTCCAGTGTAGTATAGAATAATGTAATCATGGACATTTATGTTTCCTTTGCTCTGTTTATGCCGCCTCTGCTATTAAATCATTAATGTAGTTTTAGCGCCCCCTACCTGCAGGACTGTTGGTCATTTTAATACCTTGATAAATCTCTTGTCTTTAGTTTTTCAGAGCCCAAAACTCAGATGAATATGGCACAAACTCTGAATACCATTCAGTAAAACATGGAGATAAAGCTTAAACTTACTCAGTAAAAACCCATCAGGAATGTAGTCGTCATCTTGTGATTACTGACCCAGTCTTTGCATCTTCTTCAGTCTGTGACTTCTGAGACATTATGTCTCAGCACAAACCGGGGGCCCATGCAAACGGGTCCCATGGGCCCCCGGTGGGTCGCATCAGCCAGCGGCTAGCAACTGACTTAGAATTCGTGCGGACCAGGGGAATCTGACTGTTTAATTAAAACAAAGCATCATGTCAAATGTGTGGAAAAACAAAACAAAGTTTCTTTCAGGCCAAAAGTGCCCATCCTTCTGAGACATTATCTTTAGATGTGAGAAGGAGTCACGCTTTGGTATCTTTATCTGTTCAGTGTCTTCTGGTATGCTTGACATTTGGAAGTTAAATTTATTTATCAAAAACAAATTATACAAAAACAGTTATAATTAAACACTATTCTGTAAAGTTAATGTAAATTCCAAGGGCTTTATGGTGCTATTTTAGTAAACTGTTTGGAACATTTGTGTGTTAATCTTTGTATTTGAAAACTATAAAGTGTATGAGGAGGTTTAGGTCTCATACATTTAGAATCAGTGGCTTAAATATACTGTATATTATACTCTCAAACAAAGACTACATTTTTTGTTTTTCCTCCTAAAACTACATGTAAGCGCTTACTGTGAGAAATAGTAGTAATGGTATCTCTAAAAAATAAGTTATTTTCACAAAATAATGTGATACTTTTCCAAAATACTGATGTAGTGTATCTAAATAATGTCAAACTTTTCAAATATTACCTGACCCCATGTTTAGAAATATTATTTTTACATACTAAGTCATTATTTTGCATTGGGTTTTCATTATTTTGATGAACTTTTTTTTACTTCTGGCACCTTTTTTTTATCACAGTGGTGGAAATGGGGGCCCACTGATAAGATGTTTATTAACTAAAAATGCCCCTGACTGTCCTGAAGGTCTTACTTCCTTTCCCCTGCTCTGTCTGTCTCTCTGTCAGGCCCTACGTCCTGGCTCAGTGCTTCGGTTGTGCAGTGGTTGAAGACACCTGGCACTACTTTCTCCACCGTCTGCTGCACCACCGCAGGATCTATAAATACATCCACAAGGTCCACCACGAATTCACTGTGAGTAAAACACACAGAAAGTTGCTCATTAACAGACTGGACTCACACATGAGTGCACGCACTAGATAAGAGCCTCTCTGCCGTCCACCCAGGCTCCGTTTGGAATGCAGGCGGAGTACGCCCACCCTGCGGAGACGCTCATCCTCGGAGCCGGGTTCTTCATCGGCATCATGATCTTCTGTAACCATGTGTTCTTCCTCTGGGCCTGGGTGTCCTTCCGCCTGCTGGAGACCATCGATGTCCACAGGTAGAACATCTTAAACAAGTTCTCATTCCATCTCTGCGTCCGCTTTTTATTGGTGCAATGTAGAAGTAACTTTGGTGTTAGATTATTTATTATATTACTGCAAGTGCTATGTGAGTGCATGAGCAATGAGGGCATTCACATAAGTGCTGAAAGAATGTAACAGTAGATACACGGCTTCTTACAGTGAAATACAAGATGCTGATTTCACATGAGAATGCCAAAGAATTCCACTGTAATTTGCAAAGTAGACCACTAGAGGGCCACAGAGAACATAAGATGTGACTGTCATACAGTATTAGGCCACACTAAACTCAATACAAATTTGTTATTGGACATATTTTTAGCTCTTAAAAGCTTAGAACATAAGCTTGCATCACGAAAATTCTTCAGTTGATTTCTAACTCTGAATTTCATTTGCTGATACTTACTGAACTTTATGTTATTATAAAATCTGCAGTTGTATAGATAATGATTTTATAATTGTGCATATCAGTATTTCCCAAATATTTACATTGTATTATCCTCATCCTGCAACCTATTACTATTAATAAATGTCCAATTCAAACACAGACTGCTCTCCAGAGTCAGTAAAAATAGTCACAAATTACTAGGTAGTAAGTAAAGACAAGAGCTAACATTCAGTTTGGGTAATTTTTTGTGCTTCGATCCACTCGTCCTGGCCCCTCAACAACAACAACACAAGATTTTCTTCTTGAAAGGCTCTTACATATTAATATTTTGAAGAGGACAAAGATAAGCTAATGACAGACTTCTGTGTCCTTATTTGTACCCTCAGTGGCTACGACATCCCTCTGAACCCGCTCCACCTCATCCCGTTCTACGCCGGTACCCGTTTCCATGACTTCCACCACATGAACTTTGTCGGTAACTACGCCTCCACCTTCACCTGGTGGGACAAGCTGCTTAAGACGGACAACCAGTACAACAAGTACATGCAGAAGCTGGGAGACAAGAAGGAGCAGTAAACCACTCACACATGTGGTTTATCAGGACTGAGGTGGCGGGTCGAGCAGACAGACATTGAACGTGTCAGCCCTGGAGACACTGTTTCTCCTCCATTACACTTAAAGAAAGTGTGTTTTTGGTGAATCAGTGCAACTGTGAACCAGCTCTGACATCAGTACCTATCCTGTGCCTTTTTGCAAAAGAAGCATTGTCCCCTGTCAACAGCTGCTTGATGAATAAAAAGCCTCAACATCCTCATTTTGATTTTTTGCTTTGCTTCGTCATTGAATGAACCCTTGTACAGTGTGTCTTGTGAAATGCTTGTTTCCCTCTGCATTTCTCAGTACTTAAACACTTCCTCTTCCTTTAAAGTGAGTCAGAGTGATACGCTTTTTACCACAGTTCACTGGAAACTGCCTAAATTCACTGCAGGTTTGTTTGATGCAGGCACATGTCATTTTTATCTGAGAAGGGATTGGCTCATATGGCACTGACAGGTGTTTTTCAGCCTGTTCTGAGTAATTAAATTCCGTTTTGATATTGCACAATTTACCTCCTTGAGAAGTGTTTTTTTCTTTGTCATATTTCAATAAAAATATATGAACAAGTAACCAGGTGTTTGTTTTTACATGCTCTTTTTAGGTAGAATTTCATTAAACCAGATCCTGACATGTGTATCGGTAACTTGACATCCTCGTGTCCACATTGAAGGTAAATCATCTCCAGTTTTTGTCATTATTCTGTGAAGTGAGGGGGGGAGTGTGTGCTATTTAGTGAGTGTAAGGATGTTCTCCATCTCTGCTGCACTGTGGACACACCCCTACTGCTCCATCCAGCACTAACACATATGTGAAGTTGTCGAGTAGCAGCAAGTCACAAACAGGAAGTGGGGCTGCTTTTAATGCAGCACTAAACCTGACTATGTAAACACAACATATTAACTGATTCTTTTTAGGACAGTATAAAATATTCCTTATACATTGAAATTCAGGCACAATAGAGTGAAGCTCTTACAATATGAAGCAGCAAAAATAAAGGAAAACATTAATAACCTATAAATATGAAAACACACATTTAAGAATATGTACTATACACACCCAATCACAGGGTGAATGTATAACATACAGATTGTATGACTATTATACATGAAAATACTGCACATAGTTGATATTTATAACAAAACTAGTTGCAGGAGTGTTAATGGAGAGTTCAATTTAGTTATGAATGATGATCTCTACAGGCAGTAGGAGCTGTAGTGACTGTTTTGATGATTCTCTTTAAAGCTCAGAGCTGTTGCCTGTGTGTCAGACCAATCTAATATACATTTGCCACATTTAATGAAATAGGACACAAGGTGTTCTTTGTTTCTACTCTGACCTGACCACACCTTACTGTTCTGAAGAGTAAAAGCCCAAATTAAACCTCAGCGTTTGATCCACTTGTCATATTAAATTAATCACACATTAAACAATCATTTTAGGTTTGCACATTTTGTTTTTTAAGAAAATGTATATAACATTACATTATAGAGACGGAGATAGAGGTGACTCGGCGAGTAAAATCAGGGAAATCGATCGATTTATCAGGGTCTCTGCAGGGTTCAACAAGTCAAATTTAAGATTTTTTTAAAGATCATAATGAATCCAATTGAAGACCCATTTCACATCCATACTGGCAGAAAGAGTACAATAGCGTCTTCAAAAATCGAAACATTTCAAAGCGAGACTGAAGTTTACACATTTGTTTTAAATAAAAGTAGAGTTAATACATTTTTAAGACCTTTCAAAATTATTTTTAAGACATTTTCTGAGATTTTATGAGATTTTAGACATTTTAAGGCCTTAAATTCAAATTATTGGATTTTAGACATTTTAAGACTTTTTAAGACCCTGCGGATACCCTGTTTATTTACCATTTGTCAGC